>BLSH010395938.1:327084-361250 GCA_018402905.1 Glandirana rugosa
TGTCTCAGGGGTATAGCGTCATATGTCTCAGTGGTATATTGTCATATTTCTCAGTGGTCTATCGTCATATGTCTCGGGGTCTATCGTCATATGTCTCAGTGGTAAATTGTCATATGTCTCAGTGGCATAGCGTCATATGTCTCAGTGGTATATCGTGACATGTCTCAGTGGTTCTGGGGCTCTGTATACTGCTATCTGGTGACTCTTTATACTGTTATATGGTGACTCTGTATACTGCGATATGGGGACTCTGTATACTGCTATATGGTGACTCTGTATACTGTGATATGGTGACTCTGTATACTGCTATATGGTGACTCTGCATACTGCTATCTGGGGCTCTGTATACTGCTATATGGTGACTCTGTATACTGCTATCTGGGGCTCTGTATACTGCTATATGGTGACGCTGTATACTGATATATGGTGACTCTGTATACTGCTATCTGGGGCTCTGTATACTGCTATATGGTGACTTTGTATACTGCTATATGGTGACTCTGTATACTGCTATCTGGGGCTCTGTATACTGCTATATGGTGACTGTGTTTACTGCTATCTGGGGCTCTATATACTGTGATATGTTGACTCTGTATATTGCTATATGGTTACTCTGCATACTGCTATATGGTGACTCTGTATACTGCTATCTGGGGCTCTGTATACTGCTACCTGGGGCTCTGTATACTACGATACGGTGACTCTGTATACTGCTATATGGTGACTCTGTATACTGCTATATGGTGACTCTGTATACTGCTATCTGGGGCTCTGTATACTGCTATATGGTGACTCTGTATACTGTGATATGGTGACTCTGTATACTGCTATATGGTGACTCTGTATACTGCTATCTGGGGCTCTGTATACTGCTATATGGTGACTCTGTATACTGCTATCTGGGGCTCTGTATACTGCTATATGGTGACTCTGTATACTGCTATATGTTGACTCTGTATACTGCTATATGTTGACTCTGTATACTGCTATATGGTGACTCTGTATACTGCTATCTGGGGCTCTGTATACTGCTATATGGTGACTCTGTATACTGCTATATGGTGACTCTTATACTGCAATATGGTGACTTTTTATACTGCTATATGGTGACACTGTATACTGCGATATGGACACTATGTATACTGCTATATGGTGACTCTGTACACTGCTACCTGGGGCTCTGTATACTGCTATATGGTAACTCTGTATACTGCTATATGGTGACTCTGTATACTGCTATCTGGGGCTCTGTATACTGCTATATGGTGACTCTGTATACTGCTATATTGTGACTCTGTATACTGCTATCTCGGGTTCTCCATACTGCAATATGGTGACTCTGTACAGTGCTATATGATGACTCTGTATACTGCGATACGGTGACTCTGTATACTGTTAAATGGTGACTCTGTATACTGCTATCTGGGGCTCTGTATACTGCTATCTGGTGACTCTTTATACTGTTATATGGTGACTCTGTATACTGCGATATGGGGACTCTGTATACTGCTATATGGTGACTCTGTATACTGTGATATGGTTACTCTGTATACTGCTATATGGTGACTCTGCATACTGCTATCTGGGGCTCTGTATACTGCTATATGGTGACTCTGTATACTGCTATCTGGGGCTCTGTATACTGCTATATGGTGACGCTGTATACTGATATATGGTGACTCTGTATACTGCTATCTGGGGCTCTGTATACTGCTATATGGTGACTTTGTATACTGCTATATGGTGACTCTGTATACTGCTATCTGGGGCTCTGTATACTGCTATATGGTGACTGTGTTTACTGCTATCTGGGGCTCTATATACTGTGATATGGTGACTCTGTATATTGCTATATGGTTACTCTGCATACTGCTATATGGTGACTCTGTATACTGCTATCTGGGGTTCTGTATACTGCTACCTGGGGCTCTGTATACTACGATACGGTGACTCTGTATACTGCTATATGGTGACTCTGTATACTGCTATATGGTGACTCTGTATACTGCTATCTGGGGCTCTGTATACTGCTATATGGTGACTCTGTATACTGCTATATGTTGACTCTGTATACTGCTATATGGTGACTCTGTATACTGCTATCTGGGGCTCTGTATACTGTGATATGGTGACTCTGTATACTGCGATATGGTGACTCTGTATTCTGCTATCTGGGGCTCTGTATACTGTTATCTGGGGCTCTGTATACTGCGATATGGTGACTCTGTATACTGCTATATGGTGACTCTGTATACTGCTATATGGTGACTTTGTATACTGCTATCTGGGGCTCTTTATACTGTGATATGGTGACTCTGTATACTGTGATATGGTAACTCTGTATACTGTTATATGGTGACTCTGTATACTGCTATCTGGTGACTCTGTATACTGTTATATGGTGACTCTCTATACTGCGATATGGTGACTCTGTATACTGCTATATGGTGACTCTGGATTCTGTGATATGGTGACTCTTTATACTGCTATATGGTGACTCTGTATACTGCGGTATGGGCACTCTGTATACTGCTATATGGTGACTCTGTACACTGCTATCTGGGGCTCTGTATACTGCTATATGGTGACTCTGTATACTGCTATATTGTGACTCTGTATACTGCTATCTCGGGCTCTCCATACTGCAATATGGTGACTCTGTACAGTGCTATATGGTGACTCTGTATACTGCGATATGGTGATTCTGTATAGTGCTATATGGTGACTCTGTATACTGCGATATGGTGACTCTGTATACTGCTATATGGTGACACTGTATACTGCGATATGGTGACTCTGTATACTGTTATATGGTGACTCTGTATACTGCTATCTGGGGCTCTGTATACTGCTATCTGGTGACTCTGTATACTGTTATATGGTGACTCTGTATACTGCGATATGGTGACTCTGTATACTGCTATATGGTGACTCTGTATACTGCTATCTGGTGACACTGTATACTGCGATCTGGTGACTCTGTATACTGTTATATGGTGACTCTCTATACTGCGATATGGTGACTCTGTATACTGCTATATGGTGACTCTATATACTGTGATATGGTGACTCTTTATACTGCTATATGGTGACTCTGTATACTGCAATATGGGCACTCTGTATACTGCTATATGGTGACTCTGTACACTGCTATCTGGGGCTCTGTATGCTACGATATGGTGGGCTCTGTATACTGCTATATGGTGACTCTGTATACTGCTATCTGGAGCTCTGTATACTGCTATATGGTGACTATGTATACTGCTATCTGGAGCTCTGTATACTGCTATATGGTGACTCTGTATACTGCTATATGTTGACTCTGTATACTGCTATATGGTGACTCTGTATACTGCTATCTGGGGCTCTGCATACTGTGATATGGTGACTCTGTATACTGCGATATGGTGACTCTGTATACTGCTATATGGTGACTCTGTATACTGCTATCTGGGGCTCTGTATACTGCTATATGGTGACTCTGTATACTGCTATATGGTGACTCTTTATACTGCAATATGGTGACTTTTTATACTGCTATATGGTGACACTGTATACTGCGATATGGACACTCTGTATACTGCTATATGGTGACTCTGTACACTGCTACCTGGGGCTCTGTATACTGCTATATGGTAACTCTGTATACTGCTATATGGTGACTCTGTATACTGCTATCTGGGGCTCTGTATACTGCTATATGGTGACTCTGTATACTGCTATATTGTGACTCTGTATACTGCTATCTCGGGTTCTCCATACTGCAATATGGTGACTCTGTACAGTGCTATATGGTGACTCTGTATACTGCGATACGGTGACTCTGTATACTGTTAAATGGTGACTCTGTATACTGCTATCTGGGGCTCTGTATACTGCTATCTGGTGACTCTTTATACTGTTATATGGTGACTTTGTATACTGCGATATGGTGACTCTGTATACTGCTATATGGTGACTCTGTATACTGTGATATGGTGACTCTGTATACTGCTATATGGTCACTCTGCATACTGCTATCTGGGGCTCTGTATACTGTTATATGGTGACTCTGTATACTGCTATCTGGGGCTCTGTATACTGCTATATGGTGACGCTGTATACTGATATATGGTGACTCTGTATACTGCTATCTGGGGCTCTGTATACTGCTATATGGTGACTTTGTATACTGCTATATGGTGACTCTGTATACTGCTATCTGGGGCTCTGTATACTGCTATATGGTGACTGTGTTTACTGCTATCTGGGGCTCTATATACTGTGATATGGTGACTCTGTATATTGCTATATGGTTACTCTGCATACTGCTATATGGTGACTCTGTATACTGCTATCTGGGGCTCTGTATACTGCTACCTGGGGCTCTGTATACTACGATACGGTGACTCTGTATACTGCTATATGGTGACTCTGTATACTGCTATATGGTGACTCTGTATACTGCTATCTGGGGCTCTGTATACTGCTATATGGTGACTCTATACTGTGATATGGTGACTCTGTATACTGCTATATGGTGACTCTGTATACTGCTATCTGGGGCTCTGTATACTGCTATATGGTGACTCTGTATACTGCTATCTGGGGCTCTGTATACTGTGATATGGTGACTCTGTATACTGCGATATGGTGACTCTGTATACTGCTATCTGGGGCTCTGTATACTGTTATCTGGGGCTCGGTATACTGCGATATGGTGACTCTGTATACTGCTATATGGTGACTCTGTATACTGCTATATGGTGACTTTGTATACTGCTATCTGGGGCTCTGTATACTGCTATCTGGGGCTCTGTAATACTGCTATCTGGTGACTCTGTATACTGCTATCTGGGGCTCTGTATACTGCTATATGGTGACTCTGTATACTGTGATATGGTGACTCTGTATACTGCTATATGGTGACTCTGTATACTGCTATCTGGGGCTCTGTATACTATTATATGGTGACTCTGTATACTACTATATGGTGACGCTGTATACTGATATATGGTGACTCTGTATACTGCTATCTGGGGCTCTGTATTCTGCTATATGGTGACTCTGTATACTGCAATATGGTGACTCTGTATACTACTATCTGGGGATCTGTATACTGCTATATGGTGACTCTGTATACTGCTATCTGGGGCTCTGTATACTGCTATATGGTGACTGTGTTTACTGCTATCTGGGGCTCTATATACTGTGATATGGTGACTCTGTATATTGCTATATAGTTACTCTGCATACTGCTATATGGTGACTCTGTATACTGCTATCTGGGGCTCTGTATACTGCTACCTGGGGCTCTGTATACTGTGATATGGTGACTCTGTATACTGCTATATGGTGACTCTGTATACTGCTATATGGTGACTCTGTATACTGCTATCTGGGGCTCTGTATACTGCTATATGGTGACTTTGTATACTGTGATATGGTGACTCTGTATACTGCTATATGGTGACTCTGTATACTGCTATCTGGGGCTCTTTATACTGCTATATGGTGACTCTGTATACTGCTATCTGGGGCTCTGTATACTGCTATATGGTGACTCTGTATACTGCTATATGTTGACTCCGTATACTGCTATATGGTGACTCTGTATACTGCGATATGGTGACTCTGTATATTGCTATCTGGTGACTCTGTATACTGCTATATGGTGACTCTGTATACTGCTATCTGGGGCTCTGTATACTGCTATATGGTGACTCTGTATACTGCTATATGGTGACTCTTTATACTGCAACATGGTGACTTTTTATACTGCTACCTGGGGCTCTGTATACTGCTATATGGTAACTCTGTATACCTCTATATGGTGACTCTGTATACTGCTATCTGGGGCTCTGTATACTGCTATATGATGACTCTGTATACTGCTATATTGTGACTCTGTATACTGCTATCTCGAGCTCTCTATACTGCAATATGGTGACTCTGTACAGTGCTATATGGTGACACTGTATACTGCTATATGGTGACTCTGTATACTGTTATATGGTGACTCTGTATACTTCTATCTGGGGCTCTGTATACTGCTATCTGGTGACTCTTTATACTGTTATATGGTGACTCTGTATACTGAGATATGGTGACTCTGTATACTGCTATATGGTGACTCTGTATACTGTGATATGGTGACTCTGTATACTACTATATGGTGACTCTGCATACTGCTATCTGGGGCTCTGTATACTATTATATGGTGACTCTGTATACTGCTATATGGTGACTCTGTATACTGCTATCTGGGGCTCTGTATACTGCTATATGGTGACGCTGTATACTGCTATATGGTGACTCTGTATACTGCTATCTGGGGCTCTGTATACTGCTATATGGTGACTCTGTATACTGTAATATGGTGACTCTGTATACTACTATCTGGGGCTCTGTATACTGCTATATGGTGACTCTGTATACTGCTATCTGGGGCTCTGTATACTGCTATATGGTGACTGTGTTTACTGTGATATGGTGACTCTGTATACTGCTATATGGTGACTCTGTATACTGCTATCTGGGGCTCTGTATACTATTATATGGTGACTCTGTATACTGCTATATGGTGACTCTGTATACTGCTATATGGGGCTCTGTATACTGCTATATGGTGACTCTGTATACTGCTATCTGGGGCTCTGTATACTGCTATCTGGTGACTCTGTATACTGCTATCTGGGGCTCTGTATACCCATATCTGGTGACTCTGTATATCCCTATCTGGTGACTCTGTATACCCTATCTGTGATGCTGTATACCCTATCTGGTGATGCTGGGCTTTATACTCCTGACACAAGGTGTGGAAACTATAAGGGTGGGGCTTATGAGAAGTGGGAGGGGTCAAAAGGAAGGGTCTGGCACCCCCCCATCCTAAAATGTCACCAGCCGCCACTGATAACCAGCCTTCAAAACAGATGTTTATTATATATTATGGTGTGGAATAGCAAAAATCACACACTAGTTAACGTGCTGGCAGTTAGTCTGTGGAGAATTAATAGAATAAATAATTCTGTACAAACTGTATTCTATAAATTCTGTAGAGAATTAACAGAATACAAGATTAGTAAATACATTTTCTATGGGTGATTTCACTCAACTCAGTAGAGTGTAGTGGTTTGCTCTGCTACCTTTCAAGGTTGGAGCCATGGGTTTGAATCCTACACATGGTATCGCCTTCTGAAAACTTGCATTGTACTCAGCATTATATGCTGAAAATATGTGATTGCATATTTACCAATGCACATCAGTTTGAGTGTGAAGAATTTGAACCCTTTACAGGCAAAGTAAGGGGACCCCCCAGGCATGATATTTAAAGGAATTTTTCATTTTTATTGTTTCACTTTAAGCATCATTAAAATCACTGCTCCTTTAAAAACAATTGTTTTAAAAACTTTTTGTCAAATGATACATGTCCCCTAGGGCAGTACCCAGGTCCCCATACACTTTTTATGGCAAATAACTTGCATAGAAGCTTTCAAGGAGGACTTTGCAGGTTTGAGCCCCCTTGACTTCAACCATTACCGCATATGCTGATTGGAAAGGCATATTCGTTGGCAATAGCGCAATTTTTCCATTTGCAAGTCCGCCCAATTGAAAACTTAATTGGTTTAAATGGGCGCTATTTTTAAGCCCTGCGAGAAGGCAGAATCGCACTATAGTAAACGACCCCTATTTGTAATTTGTTGAGCTCTTAAAGGGCCAGCAGCATGTTCTTTTGTAAAAGCAATATTTTATTCACTGTTTGTTTTATTGGAAACATTATATATGTGTGGCGCGGTGTAATTACATTTATGGTCATATTCTAGCAAAGAAAGAGGATGTAAAGAGATTGCAAGAGATTAACAGAACTGAGATGCAACAAGGGACAAAAAAAGGAAAACAACCATTTCATTAAAAAAAAGTACAATGTTATCATACATACAGTGATTTAGCAAACTGAAGGTCATTCAGCTTGGGTTCAAATCTACACTATATTGTCAAAAGTATTGGGATGCCTGCCTTTACAAGCACGTGGACGTTAATGGCATACCAGTCTTAGTCCATAGGGTTCACAGAGTAGGAGTTGGCCCACCCTTTGCAATTACAGTGCATTGAAAAAGTAATCATACCCCTTGAAATTTTCCACATTTTGTCATGTTACAACCAAAAACGTAATGTATTTTATTTTGGACTTTAGGTCTGGACTGGGCCATTCTAAAACATGAATATGCTTTGATCTAAACCATTCCATTGTAGCTCTGGCTGTATGTTTAGGGTCATTGTCCTGCTGGAAGGTGAACCTCCACCCCAGGCCCAAGTCTTTTGCAGACTCTAACAGGTTTCCTTCTAAGATTGCCCTGTATTTGGCTCCATCTATTTTCTCATTAACTCTGACCAGATTCCCTGTCCCTGCTGAAGAAAAGCATTCCCACAACATGATGCTGTCACCACCATGTTTCACAGTGGGGGTGGTGTGTTCAGGGTGATGTGCAGTGTTCATTTTCCGCCACACATCGTGTTTTGCTTTTCGGTAAAAAAGTTAAATTTTGGTCTCATCTGACCAGAGCACCTTCTTCCACATGTTTGCAGTGTCCCCCACGTGGCTTCTCACAAACTGCAAACAGGACTTCTTATGGCTTTCTTTCAACAATGGCTTTCTTCTTGCCACTCTTCCATAAAGGCCAGATTTGTGGCATGCAAGACTAAGTGCAAGTTGTCCTGTGGACGGATTCTACCACCTGAGCTGTGGATATCTGCAGCTCCTCCAGAGTTACCATGGGCCTCTTGGCTGCTTCTCTGATGTTCTCCCTGCCCAGCCTGTCAGTTTAGGTGGACAGGCATGTCTTGGTAGGTTTGCAGTTGTACCATACTCTTTCCATTTTTGGATGATGGATTGAACAGCTCTTCGTGAGATGTTCAAAGCTTGGGATATTTTTTATAACCTAACCCTGCTTTAAACTTCTCCACAACTTTATCCCTGACCTGTCTGGTGTGTTCCTTGGCCTTCATGATGCTATTTGTTCACTAAGGTTCTCTAACAAACCTCTGAGGGCTTCACAGAATAGCAGAATTTATACTGAGATTAAATTACACACAGGTGGACACTATTTACTAATTAGGCGACTTCTGAAGGCAATTGGTTACACTAGAATTTAGTTAGGGGTATCAGAGTAAAGGGAGCTGAATACAAATGCACGCCACACTTTTCGGATATTTATTTTTAAAAACATTTTGAAAACCATTTATCATTTTCCTTCCACTTCACAATTATGTGCCACTTTGTGTTGGTCTATCACATAAAGTCCCAATAAAATAAATTTAGGTTTTTGGTTGTAACAGGACAAAATGTGGAAAAGGGTATGAATACTTTTTCAAGGCACTGTATAACAGCTTCAACTCTTGCCACAACCTCCTATCCTTATCCAAGTTATATCCCTCAATAAAATAAAAAAACAAAGTCACAGACTGTCCCCTGACTCTGGTATGACTGTGGAAATTCGGTGTGCCTGGCTGTGCAGGGTGGGGGATCCCGATTTACTTGTGTCTCCTTAGGGGGTGCGTTACACATTAGAAATAGATTACAGGGCCATTAAACGGCAAATATGTATAGATTATTTTTAAAGAATAAGAATATAATTTAGTGCCGCTTCAGGCTTTGGCAGGCTGGGTCACCAATCACCCATAGTAATGTGTTGCAATATATAGATACTTTAATTTAAAATCTGGGCACAGAATCCCAAGCGATGATAGGCATATCCTTACAGACAAATTAAAGCTGAATTCTAAGCCAATATACTGTAAAAGACACAAATTAATGAAGCTCTATAATAAATAATATATCATAAAATGTATTACATATTTCTTTCTGGAAAGATTTTCCTTACATCTAAACCCCAGGAAGATCTAAAATGCACAAATTATTGCAGCTCTGTATCCATTAATATTTAATATATTTTTTAACCCCTTCCTTACTGGGCACTTAAACCCCCCTCCTGCCCAGACCAATTTTTGGCTTTCAGCGCTGTCGCATTTTGAATGACAATTGCGCGGTCGTGCAACGTTGTAACCAAATAAAACTTGCGTCCTTTTTTTCCCACAAATAGAGCTTTCTTTTGGTGGTATTTGATCACCTCTGCGTCATTTCTGATCGCCGCTATAAACAAAAAATGAGCGACAATTTTGCAAAAAAGAACAATATTTTTTACTTTTTGCTAAAGTACAAATCCATAAAAAAAAATTATTCATCAGTTTTGGCCGATTTATATTCTTCTACATATTTTTGGTAAAAAAAAAAATCGCAATCGGCGTATATTGATTGGTTTGCGCAAAAGTTATCGCATCTACAAACTGGGAATTGATTTATGGCGTTTTTATTGTTTTTTTTTTTTTTTACTAGTAATGGCGGCGATCTGCGATTTTTAGCGGGACTGCGATATTGCTGCAGAAATGTCGGACATTTTTTACACATTTTTGGGACCAATGACATTTATACAGCGATCAGAAATTTAAATATCCACTGATTACTGTGTAAATGTCATTGGCAGTGAAGGGGTTAACCAGCAGGGGGCAGTGAAGGGGTTAACAAATGTTCCCTGGGTTTGTTCTAACTGTGGGGGGGCGGGGATGGTCGGGACATAACAGATCTAACTGATCCCAAGGACAGGGATCAGTAGATCTGTCATGTCCCCTGTCACAGAACGGGGAACCGCTGTGTTTACAACGGCGGTTCCCCGTTCTGAGGCTCCCAAAAGAGATCGGCCGGTCTCGGGCGGACATCGAGTCCGCCCGACCCATGGGCACGCTCGCGCAGCGTGCGGCGCGCACACGCGCGGGCCGCCGCTGCCTCCAGGGGGCGCGCCAGGGGCGCGCACAGTGGACGACGTCCATGGACGTCGTCCGGGCATTTCAGATCCCCGCTGGAGCCGTACTTCGGCAATAGCGCGGATCTGAAGTGGTTAAAATACAAGCAGTACCTGAATTTGGCTCAGTATCTGCCTATTGCAGTCCTTGTACAGAAGAGCTGGTGTGTGAAGCAGAACAGAGCAAGGAGCTCACTCCATTTATATACTGACAAAAAGCATGCTGAGAGGAGGAGACAGCAGAGTGACAGAGAGATGAGCTCATCGCTATGCTGCTTCTCCTTTCACTGTCCAATCATAGGCTGGGGATGGTCCAGAACAACCTAGGCTTGGAGGAAGTGGCTTGAATAATGCTGGCCATCACTGAGTACATCTAGTGGGAGAAAAGGGTAGTGCATGGACAACTCTGGATTAAAGGTAAATATTGCAGCTAAAGCTGGTTGTGTTATTTAATCTTTTTATGTTCTAGTCATTTTTATCCTGTAACCTTTGGATGGAGTTCTGCTTTAAGGGAAGAGACATTTATCTAAAATGACTAAATAAAAGCACACAGATAAAAACAAGAAAACAATTGTTCAGACTGTATTTATTAATGATTCTTTACTTTGCCAAGTAGATTAGAACATGATGACAGACAATGGCCGTCTGAATCTAGAAGGGAAGCCCCTTTGTGTGATTGCAGTACCATGGATAGCAGCCTCTGGGCCAGGCATACAGCTGTGTCTCTTGGCTGTGGCCCAGCTCTATTGAATCATATGGTGAGTCAGCACCAGCCAGACTGCTCTGATAATAGATGTCTCCTGCCGGATCCGACATCACTGGCCAGCTCAGCAGGGGGGAATTCACATTACTACAATATAATTCCCCCCACCCTCCTCATTATTTTTTATGCACCTGCTCCCTTCTCCACCTCCCATCCCCCATCTCATATCCTTTACTTGTCTATAACTCATGGAACACAGGAATGGGTAATAAGTGGCAGAGTTTGGGAGGCCCTAGATAAGAAAACATAGCCAGCAGTTTAGTTTCATGCTCAATCCCGTGACTGAGCTGGAGGTTTTATCTTACAGAGAAAATACAGTAAAATTCAAAATAAAATAATGTATAACTATCCACCGTTTTAAAGGTAAAAAAACACACACAAAACAGTGTAACCCAAATCCAACTTTTGGACAGAATAGGGAAAAGAGAAGAACAAAAATAAAGAGAGAAAGACAGAAAAGGATATTTATTGTATCGCATGGACCTCAATGGAATAAATACAACAATAAATACAGGACCACTTCCTTTGCAGTAAGTCCTTTCTCTTTTTATTTTTGATTGATAATATACATGTGAAGTAATTGTAATTAACTCGTGAACCTGAATCTAATTCTCCGTTGAAGAGAGGGAACCTTTCATGTTCTGATTACTGTCTGCGACCATGTTGGGGACATACGCCCCCAAGATACAGAGAGCAATTATAACCTTTTAGAGGTTTTAACACACACACCACACAAACACACACACACACACACTCACACGTACACACACACATACACCACACAAACACACACACACACACACTCACACGTACACACACACATACACCACACAAACACACTCACACACACATACACACACATAAACACACACATACACACACACACACACACACACACACACACACATACACACACATACACACACACACACCACACAAACACACACATACATACACATAAACACACACATACACCACACAAACACACTCACACGTACACACACACATACACCACACAAACACACTCACACACACTCACACACACATACACACACATAAACACACACATACACACACACACACACACACAAACACACACATACACACACACATACACACACACATACACACACACACACACACTCACACAAACACACCACACACACACACATACACACACACATACACACACACATACACACACAAACACATACATACACACACATACACACACAAACACATACATACACACACATACACACACACGCACACATACACACACAAACACATACATACACACACACATACACACACACGCACACATACACACACACATACACACACAAACACATACATACACACACAAACACACACACACACATACACACACACATACACACACACATACACACACACATACACACACACATACACACACAAACACACACATACACACACACGCACACATACACACACACCACACAAACACATACACACACAATGAAAAAAGTATTTTTGCCTGTTCTAAAGCCAAATCATTCTGGTAGTGACTGTACTTGCAATGTAAGACAAGCCTTCCTTTTGTTTTGTAAAACAATTACACTTTTAATAAAAACACTTTGAAAGAAGAGCAATTTTAGTTATAGATAGAGCCTGGCAAACTGTTTTGGATACACCAGTAGTGAAATCTCTCTACTATAATTCCTGAATCTGTTCTTGTTTACCTGGGAGATTTGGGTTTCACTGCCCACCTTTGTGTATTCCATTCCATCATGGGGTGTCCCTCCCATCTTTCTGTGTTTGATCCCATCATGGAGTGTTCCGTCCACCTTTGTGTGTTCCATTCCATCATGGGGTGTCCCTCCCACCTTTGTGTGTTCCATTCCATCATGGGGTGTCCCTCCCACCTTTGTGTGTTCCATTCCATCATGGGGTGTCCCTCCCACCTTTGTGTGTTCTTTTCCATCATGGGGTGTCCCTCCCACCTTTGTGTGTTTGATCCCATCATGGAGTGTTCCGCCCACCTTTGTGTGTTCCATTCCATCATGGGGTGTCCCTCCCACCTTTGTGTGTTCTTTTCCATCATGGGGTGTCCCGCCCACCTTTGTGTGTTTGATTCCATCATGGGGTGCCCCGCCCACCTTTGTCTAATCCATTCCATCAAGGGGTGTCCCACCCACATTTGTGTGTTCCATTCCATCAAGGGGTGTCCCACCCACCTTTGTGTATTCCATTCCATCATGGGGTCTCCCACCCACCTTTGTGTGTTCCATTCCATCACGGGGTTCCCACCCACCTTTGTGTGTTCTATTCCATCATGAGGTGTCTCGTCCACCTTTCTCTGTCCAATTCCATCATGGGGTATCCCGCCCACCTTTGTGTGTGCCATTCCATCATGGGGTGACCCAACCACCTTTGTGTGTTCAGTTCCATCATGGGGTGTCCCGCCCACCTTTGTGTGTTCCATTCCATCATGGGGTGTCCCCCCCACCTTTGTGTGTTCAATCCCACCTTGGGATGTCCCGCTCACCTTTGTTTGTTCAATTCCTTCATGGGGTGTCCACACCCACCTTTGTGTGTTCCATTCCATCATGGGGTGTCCCGCCCACCTTTGTGTGTTCCATTCCATCATGGGGTGTCCCCCCCACCTTTGTGTGTTCAATCCCACCTTGGGATGTCCCGCCCACCTTTGTGTGTTCAATCCCATCTTGGGGTGTCCCACCCACCTTTGTGTGTTCCATTCCATCATGGGGTGTCCCGCCCTCCAATCATCATGGGGTGTCCCGCCCACCTTTGTGTGTTACAGCTCCTCCTGCTTTCATAATATAAATAAACCAATCAGGCATACCTCCCAATTTTCTAAGATCAGAAAGAGAGACACCTTAGTATAACCACTTCACCCCCGGAAACATTTCCCATGTTAGGAACAGAGCACTTTTTGCAATTCAGCACAGCGTCGCTTTAACTGACAATTGCGTGGTCATGCGAGGTTGCACCCAAACTAAATTTGCGTCCTTTTTTCCCACAAATAGAGCTTTTTTTTTGTGGTATTTGATCACCTCTGCGTCATTTATGATCACCGCTATAAACAAAAAAAAGCAACAATTTTGCAAAAAAAATATATTTCTTACTAGTTGCTTACAGTTTTTTCCAATTGCTAACACACTAAAATGACATGCACAGCACAATTATTTAAACTGACACACAGAGAGCAAAACTTCTTCTCAAGTCTCCAAAAGTCTAAACACCTTTTCTGCTTTACACACATCTTGCATTTCAAAATGGCACTTTTTAAATGCACTGAACACAGTTCTCTGCATAAGACACAACAATCTGACATAAAGTCACATGTTTGCCATTTCAAAACACTGCCATTCAAAATGACACTACATTAACTAATTTGCCAATTACATGTGCCACCTGGCCAAACACCTCAATGGTTAATTGTTAACACTTCAATCAGGATGTAAGCACTATGAAAAGACCACAGGTGAGAACCTTTTTTTTTACAACAACAATGGAAGACATTGCAGAGAGAGGAAGAGGAAGAGGGAGGTTGAGAATAAGAGGGGGAGGAAGAGTGAGAGGTAGGGGTAGAGCAGGTAGAGGAGTTCATGGCCAAAGAAGACAAACACTTTCAAATGAAATCAGAGCAACCTTAGTAGATCATGTCATCAACCATGGGCTGACAATGCGTGAGGCTGGACAGAGAGTGCAGCCAAACTTGAGCCGTTTTACTGTCGCCTCTGTCATCCGGACCTTTAGTCTGGAGAACAGGTATGTAACCAAAATTTCTTGTAGTACACATGTAGTATACCCCATGTCATAGTGTATCAGTTGGGTGACACCTGTTTACTTAGTGTATGACATCAGCCATTCATGAACTGTACAAGTTTCCTGTACAATGTACTCTACTGTGGAGCAAAAAAAATATTTAGGCTGCATTGTCCAAGCCCTATATATATTTTTATTTTATTTTTTCTAAAGGACCGAGAGACGACACCATGGTGGAGGAAGGGGCCAAATGTTCACCGGGGTACAGGAAGCTGCCATTGTAAACTTGGTTTTGGAAAATAATGAAATCAGATTACGAGAAATTCAAAGCCACATCATCCAAGACAACACCTTATTCAACAACATTCAACGAGTTAGTCTGTCCACATTGGCTCGCATTCTCAAGCGAAACCAAATCAGAATGAAACAACTTTATAAGGTGCCCTTTGAGAGAAACTCTCAAAGAAACAAAGAGTTCAGACAAGCATATGTGGATGTAAGTACTATATTGACTGCAGTACACTACACGCAACATTGTTTCCCAGTGTACTAGATAACACCATATTCACTGATTTTTGTTCTTTGTTTTCAGGGAGTACTGGAAATGGATGCTTATGCAATCCCACATGGGTTCATCTTTATAGATGAGGCTGGGTTCAACCTAGCAAAGACCAGAAGAAGGAGGAGAAACCTCATTGGCCACAGAGCCATTATAGATGTTCCTGGCCAACGTGGTGGGAACATCACAATGTGCGCTGCCATCTCCAATATGCATGGTGTCCTCCACCATCATGCCAACCTTGGACCATACAACGCAGCCCATATTCACATTTCTGGACAGACTTCACAACATTCTCATACCACCAGAGCGTATGAATGATGCAGACTATCAAAGAAACCGGTACGTTGTAGTATGGGACAACGTGAGCTTTCATCGTGCAGCCCCAGTCCAAAACTGGTTTGCTGACCACCCAACATTTCTCGTGCAATACCTCCCACCATGCTCACCATTTCTGAACCCCATAGAAGAATTCTTTTCGGCATGGCGGTGGAAGGTATACGACCGGCAGCCCTTTGTGCGCATGCCTCTTGTGCAGGCCATGGAAGAGGCATGTGATGACATTGATGTGGGTGCAATTCAGGGATGGATAAGGCACTCAAGGCGCTTCTTCCCTCGATGTCTGGCAAGGGAAGATATTGCCTGTGATGTTGATGAGGCGTTGTGGCCAGACCCGGCTGTGCGGCAAGATGCTGCCTAATTATTTTTCTTGCCTCTTTTTTTTCACTGTAATATATTTTTTTCAGAAATTTTCTTTTTCAGTTTACTGTTTTTTGTAAGAACATTTTTGTTCAGTCCCATGTAAATATATCTGCTGTGCATATGTTGCACTGACTTGTTTACTGTAGTGAAGAAAAAAAAATAAAAATGTTGCAACCGCATGTGTGTGTATCTGCAAATATTACTGTGCATGTGAACAATCTGATACATATTTTAGTATTATGGCAAAGCATACTAAAGATGGGGGTGCTTTTCATTATGCCCAACAGTGTGTAGGTGGTTAGGCAAAAATCTGGTAATATGAATGAAGTGTGTGCCATTTCATGCAAAAGTTTGATTTTGATAATGCTATGTGTAGTTTTGGTTGCAGTGCTTCATTTTGCAGGATATATGAGGTATTTTGCAGTTTGGGTGTGTGGTTTTGTGAATTGTGTTAAGTGTTTTGATAAAACCAGACTAGTTGGAAAAATTGTGGGTTGGCAATTGGAAAAAACTGTAAATACAAATACAAAAAAGAATATAAAAAAACAAATTTATTCATAGTTTTTTGCCGATTTATATTCTTCTTCATATTTCTGGTAAAAAATTGCAATCAGCGCTTATTGATTGGTTTGCACAAAAGTTGCCACGTTTACAAACCATGAGAATTCATTTCTGGCGTTTTTACAATTTTTTTTTTTTTACTGGTAATGGTGGTGATCTGCGATTTTTATCGGGTCTTTGATATTGGGGCAGACATGCCGGACATTTTTGACACTTTTTTGGGACCAATGACATTTATACAGCAATCAGAAATTTAAATATCCACTGATTACTGTGTAAATGTCATTGGCAGTGAAGGGGTTAACTTGCAGGGGGCGATCTAGGGGTTAACTGTGTTCCTTAGGCATGTTCTAACTGTGAGGGGGTTGGGCTACCATGGGCATAAGAGATCTAACTGATCCCAGTGACAGGGATTAGTAGATCTTTTAAATGCCCACTGACAGAGTGGGGAACCGCCGTGTTTACATCGGCGGTTCCCCGCTCTTTCTCTCTGCCAGGTCATCGCGGCTGCCCAAGCCGCTGGCACACTCCTGCAAAGTGCAGCTGCGCACGCGCGTGCCGCCATTTATAGATGGCGATTCGCGCTACAGCGCCACTCTGCAGCAGTAAAGGTGCGCAAGCCGGTCGGGAACTGGTTATGGTATGTAGGTGAAAGACACACCAAGTTACGTGGACTGTAAAGAACATATGCGCAAAAAAATGATTGGTTAAACCCATACATTTTTTTCACCACTACAGTTTCTTTTTATCAGCATTTTGGATGAATAAATGTAACCACTTGGTGGTTGGATGTACGATTTACAGCAGTATAACCCTTTTAGTAACTAAATTGTACATTTCTTTTTAGAGGTCTATAGATCAAACCAAGAAAGGGATAAATGAGGAGCAAATATGGACAGAGGGATTTCATTCTAAAGGAAGGACAGTCTCTCCAAATCAGTGACAGTTGGGAGCTATACATTAGGGAGAGTGGGAACCCCCTATCAGGGTCACATCAGATTTTAGATACTGGTTATCAGGATTTAAAATTATTTTTCATGATAATAAAGGTCCAATGCAGAATGATTGTGACTGCATCACACCAACATATGTAATACGTGTTGCGGTATTTTCTGTGGTAGTGCAACACAATGTACATTTCCTTATAGAGGTCTATACATCAGACTAGAAAATAGATAAATAAGGAATAATGAGGGACAGAGGGATTTCATTCTAAAAGAGGGACAGTCTCTCCAAATCAGGGACAGTTAGGTGCTATGAATTCAGGAGAGTGAGAACCCCCTGTCAGCATTTTAGATACATTTTATTAGTATTTGAAAAATATTTTTCAAGATAATAAAGGTCCAATGCAGAATGATTGTAACTCCATCACACCAACATATGTAATATGTTTTGCGGTATTTTGCGTGGTAGCACAACACAATAGTATGATTACTGCAGTATAACACTTCTAGAACACTTTTAGTAACTATATTGTACATTTCTTTATCATAGGCGAGCGCACAGGGTGTGCTGGGTGTGCCTGGGCACACCCTAATCCCCCTGTGCGGTGCTGATTCCCCCTACTTCCTGACGTCCCCTGTTTCTCCCCTGCAGTGCTGTCAGTTTCAGGATGGATGAATGAATGAATGAATGAACACAGTGAGCGATCTCCACCGATTGCTCCTGTGTTCATTCTTAAATGATCCATAGTAAACTATGCTTCAGTCTGTGAATGAACAAGAAGCCACTCAGCAAAGAGCACTTCCCATTTGTTCACTGTCCAGTGCAGCTGAGGCTGCAGAGAAAGGGACTGGAGAAGTTCTGGCCTCAGTCCTTTTCTCTCTGTTTAGACCCTTGATATTTCACTCCTAAAAAAATTGTAAAACAAAAAATAAAAAATAATTAAATTGTAAAAAATCATTTAAAAATAATTAAATTGTAAAAAATCATTTAAAAATAAAAATAAAAACTACTGACACAGTCTACTGCCCCACTGACATCAATCTCTACTCTACTGCCACCGCCCACTGCTCTGCTGATATACACATGTGTGTATTTGTGCTCTGGGGTGCACAACCTGATGCAATAGGCTGCGCACATCAATGTTCTTTACAGAGGTCTATACATCAGACCAAAAAATGAAGAAATGAGAAGTAAAGAGAGACAAAGGAATTATATTGTAAAAGAGGGACAGTCTCTCCCAGGGCAGTCATAAGAAATGTTGTGGCCCCTTACACAGCTTTAGACCTGGGCCCCCCCCATCTGACCACCAACATTCCCCAGGGCCCGCCCACTGGGCATCCCACCACATCCGCCACTGGCCATCCCACCACATCCACCCACTAGTCATCCCACCAAATCCGCCCACTGGCCAGGGGTGTACACATGTTGCAGCCGTAGTAGGAATTATACACTGTCACACTTACCAGGTGTAGCCTGCCAAGTATGACCCATTCAAGTGAATTGGGCCGCTCTACAAACACCCTGCGACTGTGTGCAATGCATGCTAGTGTGGGATCCAAGGGGTTAAAGCAGGTGGTGAAAAGGCGATAAAATGCCTCCTCACTGCCTGCTATAGCTCCTTGGTCACTGCACAGGGTTGCTATATTTCTCTTGTATACCCTGTGACAAGGTATACAATACCTATTGCAACATGTGTAGTGGGGTGCAGTTGCAGGGTGGTAAAAAACAGGGCTCATCTATGGGGATTTTACATAGAAACATAGAAACATAGAAAAGTCACGGCAGAAAAACACTGAGTAGTCCATCGAGTCTGCCCCTTTTTATTTATTTATTTTTTTTATTATTATTTATTTTTATTTTTTTTCATTAACCTTGTTATCTGACTATAGATTTATGTTTATCCCACGCATGTTTGAAGCCATTTACTGTTGACTGTCACACAACCTCTGTTGGTAGTTTATTCCAATCATTTGAACTTCCCCCCAGTTAGTCTGAGGTCCCCGTGTTCTTGATTTTGGTTTCATATTGAAAAGACTGCCCTCCTGAACCTTATTCACCCCCTTGATGTATTTAAAGGTTTCAATCATGTCTCCCCTCTCCCTTCTTTCCTCCAGACTGTACATATTAAGTTCCTGAAGTCGCTCTTGATATGTTTTATCCCCCAGACCTTTCACCATTTTTGTTACCCGTCTCTGAACTCGTTCTATCTTATCAATATCTTTTTGTAAGTGAGGTCTCCAGAACTGGACACAATATTCTAAGTGAGGTCTCACTAAAGATCTATATAGAGGAATCAGAACCTCCTTCCTCCTGCTGGTGATCCCTCTACTGATACATCCCAGAATTCTATTTGCTTTTCCCACTGCCTGGTCACTCTGTTTACCTCCCCCAAACTGCAAATGTAAACAAGTTCTTACTGGCCTGAGCCCCCTATCATAGTTGCCTTTTAGGGGATGTCGTGGGAGAAGAACAGAGAGGGACGCTGTACAACAAGGACAGAGAGGGATGCTGGGGACAGAGAGGGACGCTGTACAACAAGGACAGAGAGGGATGCTGGGGACAGAGAGGGACGCAGTACAACAAGGACAGAAAGGGATGTCAGGGACAGAGAGGGACACTGTGCAGACAGAGACACGCCGTGGGGGGGATCAGAGAGGGACGCTGTGGGGGTCAGGGGTAGGACACAGGGGGACACCATGGGGGAGGCTAGGTAGGAGATCAGCAACAAGGACATGGAAAAAAAGTTTTTTCCCGGAATTCTGCTTTAAGTCCGAAATTCACCCGACAATTGCCAGTCAATAACCAGTCATTTTGGGGACCCGGTACAGCTGAACCATAGGTAAAGATCCAGAACATGGAACAATTGTTGCCCAGGGGCCCCTCTCCATGTGACCCAAGTTTGGTATTTTTATCGGCTATAGTTCGGGAGAACGGTGTCCCAAAACCGGGTGTCCCCCTCCCATAGACTCCAATGTTAAGTCTGAAATTCACCCAACAATTGCCGGTCAATAACCAGTCATTTTGTATTAGAGAGAGTGGGAACCCCCTATAATGGCCATATCAGATTTTAGATACAGTACATGTTAGTTTTTAAAAATATTTTCCATGATAAAGGTCCAATGCAGAATGACTGTGACTGCATGACTCCAACGTATGTAATTCTGCGTTACAGTATTTTGCGTGGTAGCGCAACGCACTAGTACAAATCGGCCTTTTAATATCTGCCTTGAGACTAAAATGTTTTTATCCAATAGCTGTCTGGATTCCCACTTGAAAATATATAATGTTATTGTATATTTTAATGTATAGTATATGCCTGATTTGCTGAAAGTTATTGTAGCAGTTTAGCTCACCTAGATCCCCCTTCACCTTTTCACCTTTCCCTTTACCATTATAAATTATTATTATTATTATTATACAGGATTTATATAGCGCCAGCAGTTTGTGCAGCGCTTTACAAAAATGAAGGCAGACAGTACAGTTACATCACAATTTGGTACAAGAGGAATCAGAGGGCCCTGCTCATTAGAGCTTACAATCTAAGAGGGGTGATACAAAAGGTAAAAGCTGTGGGGGATGAGCCCATGTAGAAAGAAAGAGAGTATTAGGTAGAAGCAGGATAGGCTTCTTTAACCTCCCTGGCGGTATGATTATGTCAAATTTTTGGTGCTGAAAGCGGTACGATTATTTTGCATGGAAATTTGGCGTTTTATATTGTAGGCCTGTAATTCTTAGGAATAGCTCACTTAAATCTGTCCAAACAAGAGTCTAGTAGACATCCCGGGTATGAAAAAGTTTGAAACATGAAATTATACATTATAATATAATAAATAACCATAAATAATTATAAAAAATAATAATGTAATAGTAATAAAATGTATTCAATAATGTAATCAAACCAAAAACACTGAAATTTGCTCAGTTGCAGAATTGTCGCTGTCGTCACTTTCAGTGTCTGATGATAAATTTCCCCAAAAATCAGTATCACTCAATTCTGCAAATGAATCTTATTTACTATCGCTGTTTTCTAGCTGATCAAAAACCGCTTCTGACGTAAAGGGACACTTTTTGGGTGCTATGGACGTTCTCATGTTTCCAGGCAGAAATAATGACATAAATAATATAAAAGTGCATGCAGTGCACTGGGCAAACCACTAGGGACAAAAGGGATGTGAAATGATTTCATACAGCAATGTAATCTGTAAGATTACAATGTACTGTATGTGTGCTGTGTGTTTCACTATTTGAATTTGCCGCTGGGCTCCGTCCCCGTGTGACGCGACGCTCGCAGGGAATGGAGACCAGTACACAGAGGCATCGGGCGGAGGGACAGACACGCTGACACCGCGGGAGGACATCGCTGGATCCAGGGGACAAGGACCCAGCCTGGATCCAGCAATGCAATCCCGAGTGTGGCTCGGGGTTACCACTAATGGTACTGAAATTCCACCCCGAGCCACACTCGGGATTATCGCCAGGGAGGTTAAAGAGAAATGTTTTCAGGGATCGTCTAAAGATGGATAGATTAGAAGACAGTCGGACTGATTGGGGTAGGGAGTTCCAAAGGATGGGAGAAGCTCTCGAGAAATCTTGTAGGCAAGCATGGGAGGAGGTGACAAGGGAGCTAGAGAGCAGGAGGTCTTGGGAGGACCGAAGAGGGCGGCTTGGTTATACATTGTATTTTTTCAAATAAATTAACATTTTTAAAAATGCAGTTCCTTTTGCTGTCTCACACATCACAACAGTGAGACATATACGTGATATGCAGTAGGATCTCAAAACCTCACGGACCACATAGTCACGAAACTGCATAGACAACAGGAAGTCTACACAACAAAAGTGGCAGTGTTGTGTAACATGTGGGTTTACTCTATAGAGATCAGATGGGAAGACAACATAGTAGAAATTCACATATTACTACATTCTACCACAGGGGAGAGCACAGATTCCAGATATCGTATAAAACCCTATGCCTTTAAAAATGTGCTGTTCAATCATTATCACAACCTTTCTAGGCATAGAATAAAGTGACAGCATAACTCCAGGAATCGAGTTAAAGAGGAACTCCAGCCCAAGCTTTTTCCTTTGTAAGAGTAAGTGTTTGGACCTTTGTCAGGTTTCTATTGCTGTGTGGTCACCAGGAAAGGAAATAGCAGTAAATATCCACAGCAAGTATAAAATGGCAAGAAAACAAAGGTTGTAATTTTTCACTACACTATTATAGTAAAATAAAGTTTTGCCTAGAATTAGACACGTGCCTGACGAAAACATTAGTTTTGCTTCATTTTGTTTAGATTTGTTAATATAGTTATTTAGTTTCATTAAATTCGGCAGAATCATTCAATTCGTCTTTGGGATTAGTATTCAGAATTCGTTTTATGTACTTTATCAAATTTTCTTAGAATCTACCGATTTTTTTAGGCTGGGTTCACACTATTGCGAATTGGTTTGTGGGTTCACCGCATCCAATAGCAGGAGATTTTGACCGGCTCTCTATGGAGCCGCTTCACATACCTCCTCTGCGGCTCCAGTGCAAATTTTCACAGGAGTCCTGTGTGTCTTTTGGTCCATTTCAGGCCCCAATTCAGCCAAAAATTTGTGCTGAAATTGGACCTGAACCAGTGAATGGGAATGCACCGGACCCCTGCTGTGAGCCGCATGCGAAGATAGTGTGAACCCAGCCTAAGATTCGAAACAATCTAATCGATACATTAGGAATCGGTTGAATCAAAAATTTTGAATCGGTCAAATCAAAAATTCAAAAAAATTTGTTTGATTTGAATGCAGCAGCCAAAATGTTTACATTTAAAAAGTGCATTTTGATTACAATGACTCTTTAACCATTTCTGGACCAGGCCTATTTCTGACATTTGTTGTTAAAATCAGTATTTTTTTCAGAAAATTACTTAGAACCCCAAACATTATATTTTTTTTAGCAAAAACTCTGGAGAATAAATAAGTCCTTGCAATATTTTATGTGACACGGTATTTGCATAGCGGTCTTTCAAATGCAATTTTTTTGGAAAAGATACACTTCACTGAATTAAAGAAAGAAAGAAACAGTAAAGTTAGCACAATTTTTTTGTATATTGTGAAAGACGATGTTATGCCAAGTAAATAGATACCTAACATGTTATGCTTTAACCACTTGCCGACCGCTGACCGCAGTCTGACGGCGACAGAGTGGCTGGTTATCGCAAACCGCCGTCATATGACGGCGGCTGTGATAACTAGTGCTGTGAGCGCGCGCGCCACCGGAGGCGCGCTTGCACACTCACTGTGTCCGGAGGGGCGGGGAGTGGGTAGGGCAGACTCGATCCCCGCCGTCTACCAGCGATGGCCCCCCCGCAGTGAGAGAACTGAGGTCCGTGTAAGTAAACACAGATCTCCATTCTCATAGAGGGGGAAGGGTGGTGATCACAGACTTCCTGTATATGGAAGCCGTGATCATCCCCTTTCCCCAGCCAGGGCAGGCCACATACAGTTAGAACACACCCAGGGAACATAGATAACCCTTAGAGCTCCCCCTGCAGGTTAACCCCTTCACTGCCATTGGCATTTACACAGTAATCAGTCCATTTTTATAGCACTGATCACTGTATAAATGCCAATGGTCCCAAAAAAGTGTCAAAATGGTCCGACATGACCGCTGCAATATCGCAGTACCACTAAAAATTGCAGATCTCCGCCATTACTAGTAAAATATAAAAAAATAAATATAAACCCCAGAAATGAATTCTCATTGTCCGTAAACAATGCAACTTTTGCGCAAACCAATCAATAAACGGCGATTGCGATTTTTTTTTACCAAAAATATGAGGAAGAATATAAATCGGCCAAAACTGATGAAAAAAATGTTTTTTTATATATTTTTTTTTTTGGATTTGTATTTTAGCAAAAAGTAAGAAATTTGTTTTTTTTTTGCAAAATTGTCGCTCTTCTTTTGTTTATAGCGGCGATCAGAAATGTCGCAGAGGGGATCAAATACCACCAAAAGAAAGCCCTATTTGTGGGAAAAAAAGGACGCAAACTTAGTTTGGGTATAAGGTCGCACAACCGCACAATTCTCAGTTAAAGCGACGCAGTGCAGAATCGCAAAAAGTGCTCTGGTCCTAAAGTGGGAAATCCTTCCGGGGCTGAAGTGGTTAAAATTGCGCACATTTGTGGAATGGTGACAAAATATGATACTTAAAAATCTCCATAGGTGACACTTTAAAAAATCTTTAATGGTTACCAGTTTAGAGTTACAGAGGAGGTCTTTTGCTACAATTATTGCTCTCACTCTGACGATCACAGAGATACCTCGCATGTATCTTTGAACAGTGTTTACATTTGCGCCTTGACTTACTTATGCATTTTCTTTGGTGCTCAAGCACCTGGGGACAAGGGCGAGTAAAAGTTTTTTATTTTCTTATTTATTTTTTTTTACTTTACACTGTCCTTTAAAAAAAATCTGATAACTTTTATTGCTCTCCCAAGGAATGTAAACATCCCCTGTGACAGTAAGCAGTGACCAGTACTCTTTATGGAGGGATCTGGGGTCTAAAAGACCCCAAACCCCTCCTCTGCTCTTAAATGTATTCAAAATGCCAAAATCAGTGTTTTTGAATACTTTGGATTTTTTTAAAATTGGCGCATTGGCTGTAAACTAGAAGTGACATTGTGACGTTGCTTCCGGGTTTCTACATCGGAGAATTCGAATGCAATTCAATAGAAAATTCAATTTGAATTTCAATTTGAATTTAAGAAAATCAGACGAATTTCATTTCATTATATGGAGCATTCAGTAAAATTTGTTTATACTGTAATTCGGGTATTCAAATATATCCGAAACTCTGAATAACGAAAAATGAATCTGAATATTTATTTGGAACAAAACAAACGGCACTAGCTAGAATGCTAATGACCTAGAGCAGGGATATGCAATTAGCGGACCTCCAGCTGTTGCAGAACTACAAGTCCCATGAGGCATAGCAAGACTCTGACAGCCGCAAACATGACACCCAGAGGCAGAGGCGTGATGGGACTTGTAGTTTTGCAACAGCTGGAGGTCCGCTAATTGCTTATCCCCGACCTAGAACCTGGAAGTGTGTTCAATGCAGAAGATGCTTGCAAAACAGCAAGAATGGTGGTGCAGGTGGCACAACAGGTAAGTATTAAAAGTCTTCTTTCACGTGGGTGGCAGTTTCTACCACCCTCTGAAAAGTGATCTGCAGTGGATAATTTTTTGGGATCGGCTGCCAAGCTTTAAGGAGGCAACCCTGGCACCTCCTGAATGTCTGCTTTTTTTTTATCTCAAGGGGGATTTTTTGTTAAAATACTGAACCACAATCATGAGACAAGTTTTGGTATTCAGTTGCGGTGCGCACCCTTTGACCTTAATGGACACATTTTACAGGTGGTGCCACCTGTCAAGCTGTCTGGCTGGAATGGTAGAATTTAGCTGGGTGGTCAGGGAGCTGTAAAACTGCAGCTCAACCAGCTGTTTTACTGCTCTATGGCCCCCAAGTGAAAAAGCCCTTACAACCGGACTCTTTATTAGTTGTTTTTGGGTGGCAAAAGCATCTTTTTTTGTAGATTTATCTGCCCAGTTGAGCCGGTCTCTATCCAGCAACTTGTACTATTGTGTCTTTCTTTGTCAGAAAGTCCATTTTAAGGACTTTTTATTAAAGCGGAGTTCCACCTTTCCTTAGGTTTATTAAAAGTCAGCAGCTACAAAAAGTGTAGCTGCTGACTTTTAATAAACCGACACTTACCTGTCTCCCGGTCCAGCGATGGAGCCGCACGGAGCCTCGCTCCTCTCCCCCTCGCCTCCGCGGCGCCGGCATTGCTACTGTGGGCACCCGTCCGCGGCTTCACGGCCGGGCGCACACTGCGCATGCGCGAGCGGCGCTGTGCGTTATGATTGGTCCCGAAGTCTTCTAGGACCTGTCCTGTGTCCCAGAAGACTTCGGGAGGGAGGGGGAAGGAGTCCTTCCACTTCCGATTGCCTAAGGCGACCGGGGCGGAAGTACCCCTAAAAATAGGGTATCCCCACCCCCCCTCCTCCCCAAAAGCTCCGCTTCAGCATCTGGAGCTGGGGAGGAGGACTTAAAGCGGAAGTTCCACTTTTGGGTGGAACTCCGCTTTAAATTTCAAGTTATTTTTTGTTCCATTTGCACACATGCTGTGTGGAACAATAACCCTTTACCCCATGCTTCTGTGTTGTGTGATGAACTACAGAGGGCAGAGCTGAGATCCAGGGAACATACTGGCCTCAGTAGATAGGCAGTGTACCCTCAATTAAAGTGATACTAAACACTATTTAATGTACATGATCCCTTCTCTTTATGTATATGGATGATGGCACTGTATTTATTTTGATTTTTAAGAAAAAATCTAAGTATCTTTTTTCATAATCAATATACAGCTGTAATGTGACCCAGCTCTTTCCCAGCCCATCTGCACAGAAACATCGATGGGAAGAGCTTCTAGTTCTCTGCTGCTGGTCACATGCTCAAAAAAAACAGCCTTCGAAATGTAAAGGAAATATACATAATAATAAATAAATGTTTTTTTTAAATTGTCATACAAACATATTTTTAAAAAATATTAAAAACATATTTTTAAAAACTCAAATCTTTATTATTTGTGCAAAAACGTGGTGTGGGCTGTCTAGAGGGAGGTTCTACCAATCACAGACTGTTTCATGGTCCTCCAGCCTGTGTCTATTGTTTGTATGTGCTTAGAATTACAGGGAGGTGAAGCCTCCGTCAATCAACATGTAATATCCCGTCCCTATTGTGCGCCCACATGTGTGACTCTATAGTCATGTTGGCTGCACTAATAGATAGAGGAAGATAAAGGAGATAAAGGAGGAAATGAACAGCTTAGAAAGGAACTGAAACTGGAGCATGCTCAGTAGATTTGGCAATGGCTGGTCTATGCAATATCAGGCTGCAGCGGAGACACAGGCAAGGAGGGCACAACTACAATTGTGTTGCACTATAAAACCTTTCTGCCGGCTTGAGTTTACCTTTAAGGTTGGGCCCCAAAGAGGAAGCATTAGGAGGAGTCCTGGTGTGATATAAGTACCAGATGTCCATGACTGTTGTTATTAAAAACACCTCATAGACACACATGGGAACTTGTCTTGTACAAAAGTTTCTGGGATAATATTATGTCCTAAAAGTAGAAAACAAAAGAACCCTGGAGTTCCTAGACAGTTTTTCTGTGAGAACCAGGTGTCCTACAAATCAGACAAACTCCTTACATCAGTCTTTACTACAGTTTGAATGTATTCCCCATGCTGCAGCTTCACTGCTTAGTAAAAGCCCCGGTGCTGGTTTCTAGGGGCTTCCTTTTTGGACAGTAGGATGGCAGAGAGGGGTTAGAGCCAGAGAAGCTAAGGTCTTATATAGGAAATATAAGCAATATGATTGGGTTAGGGCACTTCCAAGGCATACACAAAATCACTGCGGGTACCTTGAAGTGCCATCTTTTAGAGAATAATTTTAGGTTAGTAACCTTTGAGTTCAACAAGCATTCCAACAAAAGGTGCCTTCTAACAGAACGTAATACACCCCAAAGGAGACTTTTTAACATTGTAGCCATTTACTGTATAATTTAAATAAATACAAACTAAAGGACATATTGTTCTGAATTGTGATTTTCTGTATGCACTTCACACACATACCTCAAAATCCTCCCACTGCAGTGGGGGTCGGGTGGGATGCTTGTTGTCCAATAAGATTTGCAAGGTGACGTTCAGTACGGCCTCTTCCGTTAGGTCCTGATGGGTGTAGGAGCCCCATGTGAAGGACAGAAACTTAGACCAGAAGTTGGGGAAGAAGGCATGGCACCCTGGTAGTGCCAGGCACCAAAGGAGCAGGAAGAGGAGGAGCATGGGGTGGGAGGAGCTCATGGGCGCTACATTGAGATGGCCTGCAATGTAAAAGAGTATGTATTTATTTAGGTAGGTACAGACATATATCCAGCGAGCAAAGGCTGTACATAAAGGCCAAAAACATGGTTTGTAAAATATAACACATATATTTGTTGCCCATATGCCAAAAAATGTAAATAGTTGATTCTGTTGGCTTTGGATTTGAATACTCTACATGAACAAAGCATCAGTGCTCTTTGACTGTGTGAACTGCACTAGCTACATGAATATTTTCTTTTCATTTATATCTAATTAAGATTTTAGATATGTTTAAGGGCTGGTGTAAACACCCAATTTCCATGTGTTTCCTATATTTTTTGTTGCGTTTAGCATTTATTCACATTGACTTGTATGGAGGAATACCAGCAAAGTGCAAATTGATTTCAATATGAACAAGAAGCCTCTCTTGACACATTTTGGATAAGTTGGGTTGATTTCTCTTCACATTATAAACTGTTGCCCATCGCCTTAAAAGGGTATGAAGGTTAATCTTCCAAATGGCACAAAAATAAAGAGTCCAAAACTAAAAGAAAGAGTTTTGGGGGGTTTTGTACCTTAAAGTTTATGCAAATCAAATCTCTAAAATCTCATATAAGCTTTAACACGGAAATGTAATTTCAAAATGTATTAATCTGCAGCCTCCATTAAAACCCCACCGTTTAGGTCAGTATTCAGGTACTTTTTGTTATTGGGTGACAACGCTCTGTTCCTGTCTCCCAACCTTGTTCCTGCATTGTCATCCTGTCAAAAAGTCATGGTCCACTGTTGTCACTATCAGGACCCCCCCTCCCCTGAGAAATGCAATGTAGCCATCATTGAAATGAGATCGACAGGAAGTGGCTGAAAAAAAGGCTGCAAGAGATCTGCAACGCTAAGTGTTGGTTCACACTATGGCGGCTTCAAAGTCGGCTGATTCTCTTCCGACTTTGAAACCATCCCGTGACTTCTGTATAGAAGTCAATGCAAGTCGCTCTGAAGTCACCCCAAAAGTAGTATAGAAACCCTTTTCTAAGTCGGAGCGACTTGAGTCACTCCTATGAGAACGGTTCCATTGTACAGAATGGAGCACAACTTGTCAGGCTAAAGCCCCTTTCACACTTGTGCGACTCGATTTTACTGTGTTTTTTTGCTGCAATTTAAATGCAATTTGGGATCAGTATGACTTTAGTCCGACTTTGTTGCAACTTTGGCTCAATGAAAACATATTACAAAGTCATACAGAAGTAGTACAGAAATCACATCTATATTATTCAGGTGCAATTTGCATGAGACTTTGAGGGTTTAACATTGAAGTCTATGGACCTCAAGTTGCATCAAAGTTGGACCAAAGTAATGCAGGGAATACTTTGAAGTCATGCAGATATGAATGGTACTCATTGGAAATAATGGGGAACGACTTGTCATGTGACTTTGCAGTCCTAAATCGCAGGACAACTCGCACAAGTGCGAAAGGGGTCTAACAGGTCGCCTGACAGGTCGCCCCAGTGTGAACCAACACTAAGGTATAACAAATTATGAATAAAAATTGAAAAATACTACTTAACAAACAGTTGGGATTAAATATATAATGTACGTTACAAGTACCAATAAGATCATTAGAGCATAGTCATTGTTAAAACCCAATTTCAATTTTATTACGATTCCATATATTAAAAAAAAACAGATATTCCGATGATGTTCTTTGAAAATGTTATTCATTTATTAATTTCAGGTACTTATATAGCACCGTCCATTTACGCAGCGCTTGCCATATACATTGCACATTCACATCAGGCCCTGCCCCTCAAGGAGCTTACAATCTAAGGTACATTTGCATTCAATTGTGCCTCCACATCTGAAATGATATGCTTAAAATGTTACATTGTTGGCATAATGTGCAGCAATGTCTAAGTGATAATAAATGATGGAAAAACAATATGCTGTCTACACTTTTCTCAGACCAACAGTCTACTGCATCAGGAGAACAAAGGCGGTGAGTACCATAAGATTATTGTAATTATTATTATTATACAGCACTTTACAACCTAAAGTGAGACCGTACAGTTACAATACAATAAAACCTGAGAGCTTAGAGGGCCCTGCTCATCAGAGCTTACAATCTGATATGATGTTGTTATAATACAGTACATGAATAAGTACTATTCATATGTAAATACAGTATATATCAACTGTGCACACTTACAATGCATGCAATACCATCAATGTCTGCAAGGGAGGGGTTGTAGGGGACAAGAAAGAGCTGGGAAATGGAGGTCTCATTTTAATTTAAAGGTACCCCAGGGGAAGATATAAATCCCAAAATATCTACCTAACCTAGATGTTTTCTGTAGGTTAGTGTGGCATAATAGAAGCCCAAAAGGATCTGAAAGATTGCCAATCATATAACTCTTAATGAACTAGCCCAGTGTGATCCAACTCCACAATTGTCTACAGATCCATATCAAAAATCCCTATCAGATTCTGATCAATTGTCATACATATGTCTCATAGGAGTGTAATTATTGTCTTTCCATTGTGAAAAGAGCATGGTACAATAAACCCCCTGCCCAGGATTCCTTTGTGCATACTGTCCCATGGGGCCCCCCCTTGCAGCCAATGATGATATTGCATGCATGAATGCTGGCAGAAGATTTTAATTCATGATTCTCTATTGATCTGATGCTTCACATGTAAGCATACCTCCCAATGTTTTAAGATGGGAATGAGGGACACCTATTAGCAAATGTATGTAGGCATAGGACAAACCCCCTGCCACTCCCCCTTAAAGGAGAATTATACAAAAAAATGATTAGTTAAACCCACAAGTGCTTTTTGTTTGCCACTACTATTCCTTTATACTGGCTTTTGACAAGATAAATAGTGCATTTTATATACAACTATATAGATCAGACCAAAACGAGGGACAAATGAGGAGGAAAGAGGGACAGAGGGACTTTGTTCCCAATCAGGGACAGTCCTTCGTAATCACGGACAGTTGGGAGCTATGTGTAAGTGTTTAAAAGATGAGTATTTCATTCTGAATAGTAGTTATTCACGTTATAACAACATCTATGTAAATACTTACTGACTTTGTTCTCCAGATGACGTTGATGGGTTTTTTAGCATGTGGGAACTGCATGCTGTGAATTAATATGATTACTTTCTCTAAGTGTTAGAATGGTGGTATTTCTTTCATGAGTGTGTTAGTGCCCCTAATGGCCTTTCACTTACCAGTGACGCCTGTCCCGTTACTATCTAGAGAGATGTTATGAAAGATACTGCATTGAGTTCTTGTGCCGCCCCTTAATCTACATGTGGGGCACCAGACACATGGATTCCAATCTGGGTTTTTTTTTTAAGCACGTGATTGGAGCTAGAAGTTCTAATAGGCTTTAAAATAGGATGGCCTGCGCCCAAGCCCACCCAGTTGTGAGACAATAGCAAATGAACATTCGCTATTGTCACACTAATTCTACTTCCGGCCAATCAGGGAGCGGATCTGAGATGGGATGGTGCAGGTGACCCACCAGCCTCCACTGTACTTTACTCTCTTGAGCCTGAAGGCATGGAAGGAACCTGCTGTATACTTTGTGAGGCTTTGCATACTGGTAGTTCAGACCAGGTCCCTAGGAGGGTTCTGTTATGCAGAAGGCCCTAATATAGGCAGTCTGCCACTAAGAAGGCCAAAACATAAAGCTACCAGTCCACGCCCTCTTATGGAACCTCCATCTCCCGTCCACCATTGCTTCTTCTCCCAAGCTGGCTGCTCCTCCTTCCCTTTACTTCTCACTCTGAACAAGAAGGTTTACACTCTGCTCCTGTTCATTGTAAGAGCACACTCTCACTCTCTTCACCAGTAAATCAAATAAGTCCTTATTACATTAGAACTTGTTTTGCTTGATTAAAAGGCATTTGGATCAGTAGTTCCATTGCGTTAGTTCCCAACTAGTAGTGGAATGGCTTCAACTTAGTCCTGCTATGGGGCGACCCCATTCTCAGTACAAAATCTACTTCTCCAAGTGTATGGTCTCTGTCCAACTCCCATGAACAACAACAACCCAGCCTCTATACATCCCCTCTACGGGAAGAACCACAGACCAACAATGGCATACACACTACAGCATGTTAACCCCCAAGTGCATATACAAATAACATTCTAGACATCTGCCTACAAGTTGATCAGAGAAAGACAAAGAATATATTTTCTTCACTATTATTATTATTATTACATTGCTGCACATGATGTCAATGATGTAACATGTTAAGCATATGATTTTGTGTATATATGCCTATATATGGATATATGGTGGTTTTGACATAGTAATATTTAATGCAGTCTTCAAAGTGCATCAACAAATGTATGTTTTTATATGAATTTGTAATAAAATGGAAAATAGGTTTTATATTACACAATCAGGGCCCACCTAATCCTCATATATTAAATTGTATGGTAACTGGACCGGCTCCCTTTATTTTGTTAAGCAATGCACAAAGTGTTGGCGCTATGTATATCTTGCGTTTTATTATTATGATTATTATTATTATTATAAATAATAGTTACAGTAATTGTTTTGCAATGATCGTTATTGATACCTGTAAAGTCCTATATTTATTGTTTCCCTTTTTGCTTACCGTAATTTATATCAAAATCCTGTGTACAATAACCCAATAGCTCAGTTTGTGAACAGTCAGTGCTTAGACTTGCAATGAAAATAAAAGCAATCTGAATGCAAGCCCATGCACTCTAGCATTTGAACGTGAATTTCATTCAGCTAATCAAAATTATTTGTGGGTGCCCCTCCCTCCAGGATGGGAATTGTTAAATGTTTGTTTAGTCCGGGCTGCTTCTCTTCTCTGGATGGGCTGCTCATCCTCCAGAATCATGCAGAAACAATGGTCCATATTGCATGTTAGAGCCGGTTCACACTACAGCGACTTGGGAGGCGACTTGTGCCGCTCCAAGTCGCCCCAAGTCGCTTGCAAAGTGAAATCCCATAGAAGTGAATGGAAGCGGTCTAAATGTACACTACTGAAGTCGCTCCGACTTCAGAAGAGGTTCCTGTACTACTTTGAGGCGACTTCTATCCGACTTGTGCCCATAGAAATCAATGGAAGTCGCCTCCA
>BLSH010395938.1:372869-385497 GCA_018402905.1 Glandirana rugosa
CCGTAAATAGGTTCGGACCCCTCGGTATCCACCGCGCATGTTTGACGGTATCTTCACTTAACAACAATGGTCGGGATAAGTCCGTATACGTCTACTAAAAACAAGGTTTTCCGTTTCGGTTAGAAGACTCATAATTTTATAGAGTAATTGGTGAAGTCGGGGCCTTCCTAAAGGGGGAAATCCTGGTCTCGGGAAAAACGCTAAGCCGCGACGCAGCGAAATTGACTTTTAACGCGCCAGCACGCTGCAATATGGGTTTGCTTTAAACGTGATCAAATACCACCAAAAGAAAGCTCTATTTGTGGGAAAAAAAGGACGCAAATTTCGTTTGGGTATAACGTCGCACGACCGCGCAATTTTCAGTTAAAGCGACGCAGCGCCGAATCGCAAAAAGGGCTCTGGTCCTAAAGGGGGAAATCCTTCCGGGGCTGAAGTGGTTAATGAGATATTTTAATACTCAGAAGATTGGCTTTGCCTTTTGGAACAAAAATCATCTGCATATGCCTGAATAGGGCTGGTAACAACAATTCACTTCTATGGCAGTTTGTACGCGCCACCTATGGCTCCCCAGGCTTGGATAAATGCCAGGATTTTACGCTAGAGCATGTTTTAAGCCTCAAACCGTCTGTGTGAGTTCACCAAACCAAAATTTTCCACAGGTGAATATTCCAGGTGCATTTGTTTTAAAAACAGTAAATGATTCATCACCAGTGAATTTTTGATGAAAGGCACATTCATTGCTTTAAAAGAAATGTGCCTTAGAGATACACCTCTGGTACAATAATACCATTTATTATAGTTCGATGTGTTTAAAGAAGAATGTAGCTTAATAACATGCATGAGGTCACTACCAGGGATAATATTGACACAATCCATCTTATCTCACTTTATTCCTTCTCTAAGGCTGGTGTCATATTCAACGCTTTGCCGCAAATGTCTACAAAAGACTGGCCCAGGTCTGGCCATCTAGAGCAAGGGTTGAACATACTCCAAGGGCTAGATAGCCAATAAACCCAAATAAATGACACAGAGTGCCCAATGCTGGACATAGACACAGACGTTTTTAAGCTATTTTAATGGTTTTCATCTACTTTTGACCAGTTTTTGATAGCAAGAACAAGCAAATGTTTTAATGCAGCCAGCTGCCAATCGTTTATATTGACACTTCAGTCATTTAAACTGTTGCAGTTGGTTTCTTTAGTTTAATCAGTTTTTATAAGCTCATGTGGGAGATTAGCTCGTGGGGATCGTTTTTTGGAGAAAAATACTCAGCAGGCAGGCCAACTTCTTTAAAATCAGGCGACTTGCCAGGTTTATTGTAAAAGGTTTGCAGGTTCAAACAAATAAAAACAGAAAACAAAACCTCGCCGTCTGGCGCTAAACTAACAATCGTGAATCCTCACAATATGGTGTGGGGCTGGCCCCGACAACCACAAAACATGAGCACAATGCAAACCTTGTTTTTGAGTCCAAAATAGCACACAGAGCTTTCCTCCACTGAGATCCAGGATAGAGCTCCCCTCTGTTCTCCTTCTGCTCATTAATTGCAGGTGGAGAGGGCTTTGGGTGGAGCAGAAAGTCCGGGCTGGAACCAGCTCTGCCACGGTGGCTGGAAAAACCCAGGTCAGACTCTCTCTAGTTGCCTCCAAGTGATCGAATGCGAGACGACAAGTGTCACCGGTCCATTATGGCGTCTCACATAACGTCACACTGCTTAATGGAATCACACATTGTATGGCTTCTATAATGAACTAAAAGCCTTATTTTACCTATCTTACTTCTTTAGATTTGTAAATATTCAAAGAGACCCTGAAATTCTTCCCAGGTTCCCAGAGTCGCTACTCCTGGCTCTCATGGTGGCTGATTACATGACCACGTGCCTTGGCACTAGTCACATGAGGGCAATTAGTGGACTAATATTAAGGCAGAGGCAGTCAACCAGCCGCTCAGTATAAAATAGTGCCCCTACCCCACTCAATTTGCAGTTGCTGTCACACAAAATATCCCAACAATCGCACTATTCACAGGTTGTTGCTATTAGCAACCACATTAACTATGTATAACACACTCTGAAAGTCCAATTTTACTCAAACGCAAATGAACAAGTGGTACATACAGGATTCAATGTCCATATAAATTGCTGCATATACAATATACTCCTGACAGTAGTCCCTCTACTGCATATGTTGTATGAGAGAGTAAGATGTTATCATCCCACTCTAATGTGAAAAGGAAATACACTATCCTTGAAGGGTGCCTGTTCATATGGATGGATTATCTAATGGTCTCAGTTCTTCTGGACGGATCAACCAATTGTCTCATATGACCCACTCCTGGGTACCTGTGAACAACCTCCTAGCTCAATCATCAAACAGTCATAGCTCTCCTGGCTGGATCATCGGATGGTCTCAGCTTTCCTGGCTGGATCATCCAACGGTCTCAGCTCTCCTCCTGAATCATCCAATAGTCTCAGCTGTCTTCCTGGATCATCTGATGGTCTCAGCTTTTCCAGATCATCACACAGTCTCAGTTCTTATCCTAGATCACCCAACAGTCTCAGCACTCCTGGATGGATCACTTGATGGTCTTAGGTCCCACATGACCCAATCACAGAGCACCTGGGCTCATGCTCCTGGTTAGACCATTCAACAGATCTCCTGGCTGGATATTCCAACAGTCTCAGCTCTCCTGGCTGGTTCATCCAACGTTCTTAGTTCTCTTGGACAGATCATCCAATGTTGTTAGCTGTCATTGCCATATCATCTGATAGTCCCAGCTCTCCTGGCCAGATCATCGGATGGTCTCAGCTCTCTTCTCAGCAGCTCAGCCTGAATTATGACCACCCCCTGCAGTGGAGACCACCTGGCCAATGCCAGGGCATCTGGTTACCTGGCTAGATGTTTAAGGAGCCCAGCACAACTTTTTTTTTTTCAAAACAGGTGTTTTGGGGCTTCTTTTTGCATCTACGAAATTAGGGATTATGGTGGGCTGAGAATATGTTATTTTAATATAGGTCCATACTAATGCCCCATACACACGGTGCAATGGTCGTACGACTGAATGGGCCAAATCGTATGTTGGCTGATGTATCTCGCATACTGACATGCATTAAGCGATCATACAACCAAGCCGAACCTGGTGACGTGTTAGGAGCATATAAAGAGGAAGTTCAGGTGCATGTAATTTGTGAAGTAGGAACGTAGGTTTACACGAACGGACACTTCCGAGCATTCCTGACTTCTGAGCATGCGTGTTTTGCACAGTACAACTTGTTGGACCAGCTTCTCTGTACACACGATACAACGGTCGTACGACTGCTTGTTGGTACGATCAAAGTTTTCTAGTTTGCTTATCCAACTCCTGTTATACGACCGTCATACGTCGGCTGTTCTAATCGGGCGTACTAACGGTCGGATGATCGTACAACAAGCGGTCATATGACCGTTTGCATACGACCGTCGCACCGTGTGTACGGGGCTTAAGATGCCCAAAGATATTTAAGAAAGGTTAGATTCTATAGCTATTGATCATCTAGTTGTGATATGCTTATGGTGTTTCAAGCAACTTTAACAGATCTTGGCAACCTATTGCTGCAAGCAGGAAAGTCAATATTTGAAGCAGTTTCATATTTTCATTTGGAAGTGTGACATGTGTCACCTGATTAGGGAATGATCTTCCTGGAAATGGTGTATGCACAGAGAGATAAAAGCAAAACCTTCAGAAAGTGAAATGTGTTGGGTAGAATAAGGGGGTAGATGCTGGAGGAATAGCGATGATGCCTAGGAACATTTATTTATCTTTTTCTTGCAAAGCTGCAAATGTCAACAAATAATACTGCCCCTTGGGGTAGATGCTGAAGAAATAGTGATGGTTTCCAAGAACATATCAATAGTTGTTTCTTGGTTTCTTGAAAAGCTGCAAATGGCAACAAAGAATACTGCTCTTGGGGGTAGAATGAAGGGGGTATACGCTGAAGAAATAGTGATGGTGTCCAAGAACATATGTATAGCTGCATAGGTGTGCGCAGGGGGTGTACCAGGTGTGCTCTGTGTGATTCCCCCTACTGCCTGGGCTTCCCCCCCCCCCATGTTGCACCCCCCTACTGCAGTGCTGCTGGCTTCCCTCCCCTCCTCTCTTTTCCCCCTGGCTGCTGCGAGGGATGTTTCAGGATGGAGAGTGGGGAAAAATTTTCAGTCTTTTTTAATTTATAGCGCAAAAAATAAAAAAACCCAGGGGTGATTAAATACCACCAAAAGAAAGCTCTATTTGTGTGAAAAAAATGATAAAAAATTCATATTTCAGGATGGAGAGCGGGGAAAGTGGCTAATCAGTATGTTATTTACCAGCCCCTTCCTTTTCGAAGTGAGCACACTCGCTGTGTTCAATCATAACTGAAGCACAGTAAACTGTGTTTATTATGCTTCAGTTTGCGAATGAAATGGAATCCTCAACACTCAGCACTTCCTATTCATTTACTGTCCCATGAAGCTGAGGCTGCAGAGAGAGGGGTATGCGTTTGAGCTTTGGGGTGCGCACCCTAACGCAATAGGTTGCGCACACCTATGGATAGCTGTTTCTTTCAAGGCTGCAAATAGCGCATATAATACAGAATACTGCCCATGTGACTTTGACCTATATGTCATAAAGATATTCTTAGAAAAATTCCTTTGTTATCAGCCCTTATGTCACAGGTATAGCTCCAGGTTGTGTTCCTAGTTTCTTTGAGTAAATCGGCATTTGCTGATTGATAGGTGCCTGCCGGGGGGATTTACCCTATCAATTCATTGTTTAACAGCTAGCTTTGCTTTGTCCTTGAAGTGTACTGACTGGCTCCTGAATTCTGCATGGAATTGCCCACCCCTGACCCATTGATGTCACACATTTATGGCATGCAATTATCAGACTGATCATTTAAAGTAACACTATGATGGTATTACAAATCTATGTTAATAGCAGATCTGCAGAAATCCCTATCACCCCTTAAATGCAGATAGATAATTAATAAAAAAAAGGATCACAGCACTGTAAGCTGAATAAACTCACATGCCCTTCGCACCTGCACTTCTCTGTCTCTCCCTCTTTCCAGCGTCCTGACTTCTTGCTCTAATCTCTCAGTTTACACTTGCCACTTCACACTCTTTATCAGCCCAGTTCAATGACAGGTCCCGCCCTCTCCTTAAAGGAGACGAATGTCAACCTGCCACAAAAGGAGGCATTGGCTGATTGTAATTTTTTTTTTTTTTTTTGCGTGTTTTCTAAGTAACAATGACACAACGTCAACAGACCTGAGGGGAAAAAAAGGAAGCAATCAGTCGAAAAAAATGCAACCGCAAAAAGACTCTCAAACACTGAGTCAGTCGGCCAAAGGGAAAATTGGGACCATATTTGTAGACAGCGCTTCTGCAGATTTGAGCATAAGAAAATAAGTAGAAACAGTCAAGTTAAACTGATTTGGAATAAAGGGCATGCAGTTTGTGTCCCCTTTAATCCAGGGCTTTGTATACGCCAATCTTTTGTGTGTGTAAGGCACAATTCACCAGTCCTTTGTGCTCCCACAAAAACCATGGTGGGGGCGAGCGTGAGAAAGCAAAAGCTTAGCGGCTCACCCCCCCCCACGTGTTCAGCTTTCCATACAGAGCTGCACGCTTAGCTACCATGCCAGGAGATCAGAACGATACAATGCAAGACCAACAGTGTTATTTATTATTATTTTATTCATATTATATATTATCCTGATGATTATTCATATTATTCAGTGTTATTCAGTTTTTATTTTTTATCAGTATTATTATTATTATATTTTTGTTTTATTTATTTATTTGTTTATTATTATTATTATTATTATTAATAATATTCAATTTTATTTTTTATTATTACTATATTTTTATTCATATTACTTTATTATTCAGTGTTATTTAGTGTTATTTAGACAGGTCATTATTCTCAAAACACAAACTCTAATCTCCTAAAATGTAAGGACTACCAAATAACAATAAATGATGAGCATACTGTATGTCTGAAAGCATATTCTAAAGTGCAGTAACCCAGAGCAACCATTCAGCATCTATCATGGCTTTATCAGCAGTTCTGATTGGTTACACATAATGCTGAACTCCATGAAATATTTTTTGGGTTTTTTTCTGCAACCTTAACTTGGTCCGGCTTGGCTCGATGTACAGTAAGACTGCTTTCACACTGGGGCTGCTGGTCCATTAGCGGTAAAGTGGCTTTACCGCTGTTTAAGCGGCGCTTTTCGGCCACTAGCGGGGGTGTTTTTAACCCCCAAGTAGGGGTTAAGAAGGGGTTAAAAGCACCCGTGTTGCGGCATTTCCGAAGCGCTTCTCAGGCACTTCAGAAGCGATGCCCATTCATTCCAATGGGCAGGGGCGGGTTGGGAGCACTGTATACAGCGCTCCCAACCCGCCCCAAAGATGTGGCTTGCAGGACTTTTTTTCTCGTCCCGCAAGCGCACCACCCCAGTGTGAAAGCACTCCAGCTTTCACACTGGGGAGGCATGGGAGGCAGTTTTCAGGCGCTTTACAGGCGCTATTTCTAGCACTAAAACTCCTGAAAACTGCCTCAGTGTGAAAGGGGTCTAAGTATTCATATCTGATATCCAGTAGTCCAAACTACATACAGTATAATAAGAGCCATGGACTTCTGGGTGCTGCTCCAGCAGCTTCCACTCTGCACGCTGAACACAGGGAGTTGCTTGGTCCCATACCTCCGCTATTCAGAAAACACATTGGGGTCGATTTAAGCAAATAGACTGTGAATTTTGCAAATGCAGTTGCTCCAGAGCTTAGTAAATGGGGTAAAACTTCACTCTGCAAAAAATTCCCAATCAGGTGAAAGGAAATAAAAAAAAAACAGCATTTTTCCTTGCACATGATTGGATGATGGAAGTCAGAAGAGCTCATTCAGAGGCAGTTCTCTAATTAAGCAAATTAGGCAGTCGCCTAAGGCCTCGCACTCACAGGGGCCTTGCAACCGCCTAATTTGACACTGAGACCAGCACCGAGATAGAGAGTACTGACACCAGCACTTTAAAGCTCTTAATATATGCAATTTATAAAGTTAATTTTTTTATCGCTTGAATTATTTTTCCCGTTATGGGCATGAGTAGGGCCTCATGTCTAGGTTTTGCCTAAGGCCTCACAAAGCCCAGAGCTGCCTCTTAGCTCATTTACTCTGGAGCAACTGCACTTTGCAAAGTGTGCAGTCGAATTGCCTTTAGTAAATCAACCCCGTTGTCTTTTTTTCAATGATTGCAAGGTGTTCTCTGATTGGATGAGGTGAAGATCATGACTTAATCAGCCCCTCTTCTCGACCTTGTGTAATCAGATAGCACAGTGCATTTATTGAAAAGAATACAAGGCGTGCTCTAGATAGCGTCAGTGTGCAGAGGAGAAGCCTCTGGAGCAGCGCCCATAAGACTGCAGCTATCACCGCATGTAGCCTGGCCTACTACAGTGATTTTCACATCCTCAGCCACCCTCCTACTTACATCAAGCCAAGCTGGACCACAGTATGTTTGCAAAAAAAGAGATCTGCTTTAAAAACTTGCACTGTTTTTGCAGAATGCGCCTCTTAAACATAAGCTAAGTGTGGTGATATACTAAAGCTTTGTATGTAGCAGTGCAACCAAGTTTCAACCCGCTCAGAAATATATTCCAATGTGTCGTAAAATGTGCTTTAGTTTTTCGACTTCCACAATTTCAGCTACTGTGCTTTTCCACTGCTACAAATATCAGAATACTATATTTTGCTCTTATTGCATTTGTTATATACTTGTTTACCTGCAAAATGAATTATGAAAAAAGTATTGATCACACCCAAAAATTAAATCGTCACTTACTAGCTTTTAACCATAATGTAACCCCTATAGAGGACCTATACATTTAACCCTTAACCTAACCCATAAACTGTATCCGTAAAAGAGAAGTTTAGGTAATCTATATGAGTGTGCTTGTTTAAATGAAAGCCTAATACACAATGATCCTATATGCATAAACATCAGGGTTGCCAACCACCAGTAAATTTACTGCCAGTTTGTAAAAATTTTTACAACTGTCTATAAATCTCAGGGTCTGATAATTTGTTACGCAGAGCTGACTTTTTAAGTGTAAACCAGGCAAACTACTTGATATGGATATTGTCAGTTTTTCCATGTTATGTTTAACCTCCCTGGCGGTATGACTGAGTCTGGAATTTATTGCTGAAAGCGGTAATGGTTTTCTGCATGGAGATATGGCGTTATGTACTATAGACCTGCAATGGTTAGTATCCCTGGCGGTATGATTATGTCTGATTTTTGGTGCTGAAAGCGGTACAATTATTTTGCATTTATTCAATAATGTAATCAAACCAAAAACGCAGAAATTTGCTCAGTTGCAGAATTGTCGCTGTCGTCACTTTCAGTGTCTGATGATAAATTTCCCCAAAAATCAGTATCACTCAATTCTGCAAATGATTCTTATTTACTATCGGTGTTTTCTAGCTGATCAAAAACCACTTTTGATGCAAAGGGACACTTTTTGGTTGCTATGGACATTCTCGTGTTTCCAGGCAGAAAGAATGACATTTATTATATAAAAGTGCATGCAGGGCTCTGGGCAAAGCACTAGGGACAAAGGGGATGTGAAATGTTTTCATACAGTAATGTAATCTATAAGATTACAGTGTACTGTATGTACTGTGTGTGTTTCACTTTTTGAATTTCCCGCCGGTCTCCGCCCCCGTGCGACGCGACGCTCGCAGGGAACGGAGCCCGGAGGCACACAGAGGCATCGGAGCTGCGGACACAGCCCACAGACACGCTGACACCGCGGGAGGACATCGCTGGATCCAGGGGACACGGTAAGTAACATTGCCTGGATCCAGCGATGCAATCCCGAGTGTGGCTCGGGGTTACCGCTTTAGGTACTGAAAATCCACCCCGAGCCACACTCGGGATTACCGCTAAGGAGGTTAAATATCAATTGTCTTAGTTTTTAATAAGAGTTCAGTTATTTTTCAGGTTGCCAGTAAAAAATGTACTCTGCCAGTAAATTTTCCATGTTTTTCCAGTAAAAAACACTGCAGGAGGTTGGCAACCCTGATAAACATACGTATTCAGGCAATCCATGTGTGCTTGTTCAAGTTGAAGGATGTGCAAGTGATTTTCATTGAAGGATGTGCAAGTGATTTTCATTGAAGGATGTGCAAGTGATTTTCATTTAAATGCTCGAAACCTTTTCACACATATAAACTGTACAACACAACCTGAATAATTTTGACAAATAGTTGGCAGTCTTTCTAGACAGAAAACAAACTGGTTTCACACGGGTGTTCTCTGTAATGGGCATCCACCTTCTCAGCAGGGGATCTTCCCTCTGAGCAGGCAGATGACAGGTCTGTGTCTGCTCCACTATGCAGAGTGGACACAGACACAGCCCCGCTGTTCTTTATGGGGCTGTCAGATGGAAATGGACTGCCTGTCCATTTTCATCCGACTGTCATCCGATCCGCTGTTATTGGCAGACAGGATCAGTTTAGACGCTGGCCGATGTCAGCGGACACATGTTCGCTGACATCCACCGCTCTATAGAGAGCTATAGATGGTCCAATCAAGCCCGCCTGAAAAACTGACAGGCAGACCTGATCTAACAGCCTGTGTGAAACCAGCTTTAATAGGCTTGAGAAAGAAGCTGGTGGCTTTAAAACACGTTGCCACACTGCCTTCACCGCCCATGGTTTGTGATGTCATTGCTGTTTCCCATCTTTGCCAGACCGGTCTCCTGGCGGTAGTTTCTTCCACACACTGACAGCCGGATCTGGGGACTGGGGAGACTACATGCCTGTACTATTTACATGCACACTTACATGATACAGATTCATGTGAGTGACCATTTGTCTGTTTGCTTACAATAAATGAGTTTAAAGTGTTACCACTTATGTTGAGAAAAAAACATTCACCTCTGGGTGATCTATATACATTGCAGGGATTTTAATAAACTTTGTTGCAGATTCCTACCTTTTGTCATTCTGGAGAAATCTCTGTGTGTTTGTCTGTGTCCATGTGCTAAGTGAGTCTAATGGGAGTGGTTTCATAATTATCAACCAGCTGCTGCAGCTGTAGGGCTCTAATGGGGAAAGCTGCTGGGCCTGCATCCCTTTAGACGTGATTTTCTATTGGGAGTATCTAACCAAAAAATCAATTTTTGTTGCAGGGGATACCAAAAATCTAACTTGTATCTCAGTGCAGACTTCTGGGAAAATCAGTGAGGGAATCACACAAGCAGGAAATTACATATCCAAGGGGCGTTATGTACACATTCTGTGTGTACACACCTCCAGGTAGCCATATTGCATTGCATTTTACAGAAAATTACAGAAGCAAAGGTAATTTTTAACATTCAATTACAATATGACTTGTGTCGCAATTGTATATAATTGTTTTCTTTTGCTAGTTTTTTCCCATGAAAGTGGAGTTACCCTTTAATGCTGCACTTAGATTGCACCATCTGGTGTTTTCTTATACTAGCTCCTGGTAGCCAGAGACCTTGTGATTTCTGCTTAGGCTTTAAGTCACATAAAGATACTTTAGGACCAAGATATTTAACCATGGCAAGTGATAGTTTAGTTTTTATTCTTGGTAACACTGACCCTTGCCTTGTTAATTTTTGTGCAGACTTTTATTGATAGATCCACTTTAAGGAAAAGATGACTGCACATTGCCATTGCTATTTCTTGCTGTGTTGTAGGATAAGCCGGCTTGTGTGTGGTTACCTTTACCCTGCACACCACCAACAATCTTCCTTTGTCCTTTGATTGCTCTCTCCTCCCTCTACCCATTCTCAGTGTAACGTGTTATTTGCAGATATTGCAGTGCTGTGAATAGGATTAGGCTCCCAGCCTGTCTGAAGACATTTTTCCCATTGAGATTTCGTCCCACTAATTAACTCCTATGTGCTTCTTTTACAGGGACGTGAGGAATATCATTAACACACAGCTGTCACCTACACATAGAAGAGACATCCAGAGTGCGAGCAAGGAAAAGCAGCCAATCACCTTTCTCCAAACAAGGTCCATGATGCATAAGGCACTGAGTACCATAACTTCTGGGGAAATAAAGAAGATAAATATTGCTTCAGGTCACCTAAATAGAAAGTTAAGGCACCACAGACAATGGATGACCACCATTTCTTGATTGGCCATGCACACTTAAGCTTTTTTATTGCGGTGCTCTCATACCCATGTGCGCTATGGCATGTGTTAATGTCCTTATGACGTGTTAAGATGCTTTTTGAACAATGCAGAACTGTCATTTCTGTTACAGTCAGGGAAGCAGCTAATCAAAAAGGATCTTTGCTTGTTTAGCTGCTTTGCAGGGCCTCCTGATATCGCCATAAAGCCCAAACCTACCTCATGGGTGTTTGTTACCCCCCTTCTGGTAGCAACAAATGAAAAAAAATGTTTAAAAAAGTGCAAAAGAGGGGCCAGGAGCACAGGTAAGGTGATTATAATGGGGTCAGAGATGCCATTTTCAGAGACTGTCACTTTGCCCTTCAGATGCTGCTTCCTAGTAAAAAGAAGACATGAATGTGTAGTGTGTACAATTTTCCAGGTTGTGTGGTGGGCGCATTACACTTCCCACAAGGCTGCACTCAGATACAGGTCAATTTCAGGTACCTCCTGCAGTAGGAGTTTCATTCCCGGTAATATACCCTCCAAGGCTCATTATTATTATTATAAAGGATTTATATAGCACTGACAGTTTGCGCAGCGTTTTACAATATTAGGGCAGACAGTACAATTACAATACAATTCAATACAGGAGGAATCAGAGGGCCCTGCTCGTTAGAGCTTACAATCTATCCATTTCTAATGGGATGCAGACATTGCAGCTTTTCTTAGGACACAGAGACAGCATAATTATAATTATTTATAATGAAGTCTGACCCTTCCATTCTGAAATCAGAGGACAGCGGTGAAACAAGCTGCAGTTTCTTTATAAAAGACTAAATCTGGCCATACATGGATTAAAATTCTGCCGGTTTAGCTGGATTTCGATCCATGTATGGGCAGGCTGGTTGTACAAGATTCAATTTACCGATCAGTTTCTGTACAACCAGCCTGTCAGAAATTCCACACTCGATCAGTCTCCCTGCAGTCAGAGTACAATAACTCAGCAGGAGGGTTCCCCCATTAACCTTGAATGTGTGGATGGGACAATTTAATCTTTTTTTTTGTTCACCCCACTGGCTGAACAAAAAAAAAGACTAATTTATGGGCTGCTTAAGGCTCCATTTACACTTGTGTGACTTGTCAGGCAACTATGGATATCAAAGTCGTATGACAAGTCGTTCCCTGTGTTTTTCAATAATAACCATTCATAATGTATGTGTAGTAGTTCATGTACTACTTTGGTCCAACTTTCATGCAACTTGAGTGCCATAAGCTTGGAACACACTATTTTTTTTTTCAGGGTTGAATGAAAAAAACTGTCAGCTCTGGTCTGAGCCGCTGTACTAACGAGAGCGGGGGGGGGGGGGGGGGGGGGGGGGGGGGGGGGGGGGGGGGGGGGGGGGGGGGGGGGGGGGGGGGGGGGGGGGGGGGGGGGGGGGGGGGGGGGGGGGGGGGGGGG
>BLSH010395938.1:400872-417224 GCA_018402905.1 Glandirana rugosa
ATACCTATATCTCCACATACATACCTATATCTCCACATACATACCTATATCTCCACATACATACCTATATCCAAAGAATATACTTACCACATCATTATCCATACATACACCTCTATATCCATACATACACCTCTATATCCATACATACACCTCTATATCCATACATACACCTCTATATCCATACACACACCTCTAGCTACACACACCTCTATATCCATACATACACTTCTATATCCATACATACACCTCTATATCCATACATACACCTCTATATCCATACATACACCTCTATATCCATACATACATCTCTATATCCATACATACATCTCTATATCCATACATACACCTCTATATCCATACATACACCTCTAGCTACACACACCTCTATATCCATACATACACCTCTATATCCATACATACACCTCTATATCCATACATACACCTCTATATCCATACATACACCTCTAGCTACACACACACACACGCTAGGCACACACAGACACAGGAAACCCATCCATACACACAAATGCCAAAAAACATCATGCACATGGAAACAGATCCACATGCATACTAATCACATAAAACCCATAGAGAGCCATCTGAATAAGAGAAGGTCCCCATCCTGAATTCAATCAGGGAAGTGTAAAGTGCTGGGTAATAGAGGTGGCTGATAGATGTGGAGGATAAGAGCTCTTTACCTAATGGTGGGACAGCAGCAGAGTGCAGGCAGACACAGCCCTGCCATCCAGGCTCCTCTCTCCTCTCCAGGTCAGAGAGAGGTCGCACTCCGAGCCTCACAGGGCCAGTCTATTACTCCTCTCTGTGTGGGGGGGGGGATGAACGAAGGACAGCAGGGCTTGTTTATTCCAGTGCAGGAGGCAGAGCACAGAGTACTGTCTGTGTTTTCACTGTTCACATAATAATTACACACACATATATTGTGTGTGTGATACAGGTGCAGCGGCAAGACTGAGTATTACGTAGTACAGACCTGTGTGTCCCCCGCCCGAATGGTCAGACTCACTTGTTACTCAGACTTCACATCACCCGCCCCTCCCTGTCTCCACCTCCCTAGTGCAGGAACAAATTAGGGAGCTCAATAGGCGGGCCAGTCCGGCATATCGAACCGTCCTAATGAGCTCCATTGACCAGCAATAGGGGCTGCCAAGAGAGCAAATGAGCGTGGAGAAACAATTTCTCTGTGCTTCTCAATGACATTTTTTATCATGTCTAGGACGGACGCCCAGTTGCTAGGTAGATTAGAAAAAAAAAATCACAATTTGATGCTTTTTTCCTAATCTACCTAGCAACAGCATAAAAAAATAATTATATAGTTTATTTATTTTATTTTTTTTTTCTGCAAACTTTTTTTTTTTTAAGCAACAGCAGAAAAAGATAATTATATAGTTTATTTTTTTTTATGCAAACTTTTTTTTTTAAGCAACAGCAGAAAAAGACAATTATATAGTTTATTTTTATTTTATTTTTTTTTTGCAAACTTTTTTTTTCTTCTGCAAATTGGTGGTGGGGCGGTGCCCCATGAGCCCCTATGGAGGAGCCTCCACTGCCTGTGCAGTGCCTGAAAAACTCTCCCCCCATTCTCCCCAGTGTGAAAGCCCGAGTGCTTTCACACTGGGGCAGTGCGCTTGCAGGACGGTAATAAAAAAAGGGATTTTATTAAAACTTACCGTAAAATCCTTTTCTCTGAGTTCACTGACAGACGCAGCTCTCCATTGACATGTGGGTTATATGCAGATCCTATTAGGAGTTAACCAGGCAAAGAAAGCAAGCTGGCCCCTCCCAGGGGGCTGTCCTCTCTTCCCATTTAATCCCCCTACTCTGCTCAGTACATCAGTTCGCAACAACCCGTACCGAAAAAAACGCAGAGGGGTGGGTGCTGCGTCTGTCAGTGAACTCAGAGAAAAGGATTTTACGGTAAGTTTTAATAAAAATCCCTTTTTCTCCTACGTTCACTGACAGACGCAGCTCTCCATTGACATGTGGGGATGTCCCAAAGCTTTGTCATTAAGAGGGGTGGGCAAAGGACAACAACTGTACCCACAGAACCTCTGAAGAGGCGCTAGACGCGCCTACACTGCCGCCTGTAAAACTTCACGGCCAAAAGCAGCATCCGAAGATGCAGACACTTTATAAAACTTAGTAAACGTGTGCACTGAGGCCCAAGTAGCCGCCTTGCACACCTGTGACACCGAGGCCTGGTGTAGAAAAGCCCAGGAAGTGCTAACAGCCCTGGTAGAATGAGCTGTGACTGGAAAAGGAGGCACTTTGCCCCAAACAGAATACGCATGAGTCACGGTCTGTCTGATCCAACGAGAGACAATAGCCGACGAGGCCGCCAATCCTTTGTGCAGACCATCCGTCATGACAAAACGCGTCAGATCTCCGAAAAGGGTCTGTAGCCACCAAATACACCCGCAAAGCCCGTATGACATCCAAGGACTGCAGCACAATCTCCTTGTGATGTGAAGGGTGCAGACACAACGAAGGAAGAACAATATCTTCATTAATATGAAAAGAGGAGACCACCTTCGGCAAAAAGAAGGCGATGGGCGCAAGACCGCCTTGTCCCTGTGCAGGACCAAGTAAGGAGACCTGCAGGACAAGGCTGCCAACTCCGACACCCGCCTAGCGGATGTAATGGCCACCAAGAAAGCCACTTTCTGTGACAATTGTAAGGAAATATCCCTGATCTTCTCATATGGTGGCTTCTGCAGCACTGAAAGCACCAAATTCAAGTCCCACGGTGCCGAAGGCGACCGCGCCTGAGGAGCCACATGGCGCACACCTTGTACAAATGTACGAATCAAGGAATGTGATGCCAGAGGGCGTTGAAAAAAGAATCGCCAAGGCCGATATCTGGCCCTTGAGAGTACTCAAGGCCAATTTCTTATTCAGGCCTTGTTGTAAAAAAGTCAGGACCCTGGACACCACATAAGAGCGAGGGTTACAACCCCCCGCCTCACACCAGGCAATATAGGCCTTCCAGGTGCGATGATAAATCTTGCGCGAAGTACACTTGCATGCCTTCAGCCTGGTAGGGACCACTGAGTCGTCTACACCCCTGTCCCTCAGCACCTAGGACTCAATAGCCAGGCCGTCAAAGCCAGCGAGTGTAAAGCAGGGTGCAATATGGGTCCCTGAGACAACAGGCCGTCTTGCAGCGGGAGACGCCAGGGAGCGTCTGCCACCATTCTTACCACATCGGCGTACCACGGACGCCGAGGCCAATCCGGAGCCACCAGAATCATCGGAATTCCCTCCGCTTCTGCCCTGCGCAGTAGACGCGGGAGAAGTTTGAGGGGAGGATAGGCGTACAGAAGACGATACCGACCCCAAGGTGCCACGAGTGCGTCTATCTCTTGTCCTGCACACAAAGGTCTTTACTTTGTGGTTGAACCGAGACGCCATGAGGTCCACGTCTGGCGTGCCCCACTTGTGGCAAATCTGGCTGAACACTTCTGGATGGAGGGACCATTCCCCCTGATCCAGCGCCTGGCGACTGAGGAAGTCCGCCTGCCAATCTTCTACGCCCGGAATGTAGATGGCGGAGATTGCCGATACGTGAAGTTCTGCCCAATGCAGGGTGAGAGCTGCTTCCGCAGCCACTGCCGCACTCCTCGTTCCGCCCTGATGGTCCACATACGCCACCGCTGTGGCATTGTCCGATTGAACCCGAATTGGGAGGCCTTGCAACCTCGCCGTCCAGCGGGACAGGCAGAGTCTGATCGCTCTTAGCTCCAGCACATTGATCGGAAGGCGAGATTCCTGCGCCGACCAACGGCCCTGGGTCGACAGATGGCCCAGGATGCCCCCCCAGCCCGACAGGCTGGCATCTGTCGTGATTATCGACCACGTCAGGGGAACAAACGATTTTCCCCGTGTCAAAGCAGGGGCCCAAAGCCACCAGGCCAAGGATGCCCTGGTCTGATGGTCCAAGCTGACCAACCGATCCAGAGACAGTGGGGATCTGTCCCACCGAGACAGAATCGCTCCCTGAAGTAGCCGAGTGTGGCTCTGAGCGTAAGGTACAACCTCGAAGGCCGACACCATGAGCCCCAGCACCCGCATACAGAACCGTAATGATGACTGCCGGTGAGACAGTAAGGTTCGCACTGCTGATTGCAGCTTGGCCGGGGGTAAGAACACCTTTGCCTGCTCCGTGTCCAGAATCAGACCCAGATATTCCAGGCGACAGGACGGGGCCAATGTCGACTTCTGCAGGTTGATCAGCCAACCGAAGTCCTTTAACGAGGCCATGGTGATAGCCACGCTCTCCTCCAGGGCTGCGGTAGACTCTGCTCTCAGAAGCAAGTCGTCGAGGTAAGCTACCACCACAATGCCCCTCTGCCTCAGTAGCGCCAGCACTGGGGCCACCAACTTGGTGAAGACCCGAGGAGCCGAGGCCAGACCGAAGGGCAGTGCCAGAAATTGGTAATGGAGATCTCCCACCGCAAAGCATAGGAAGCGCTGGTGTCGGAGACAAATGGGAACATGGAGATACGCGTCCCTGATGTCCAGGGACGCCAGGAAGTCCCCCTGATGTAGGGCGGCCACGACCGAGCGGACCGATTGCATCCGGAATTTTCGCGCTTTCACATAAAAGTTTAGCGCCTTCAGGTCCAAAACTAGCCTTACCCCCCCTCCTTTTTTGGGGACCACAAATAGGTTCGAGTAGAAACCGTGAAACCTCTCTGACTGAGGTACCGGCACGATCCCCCCCTGGTCTGATAGTGCCTGAACCGCCCCGAAAAGGGCCTCCCAACGTTGGTGCGGGAGTCTTAAGTTCGATGGGAAGAACCTGTCTGGGGGTAGAGTGCTGAACTCTATCCTGTACCCGGAGGACACCCCTTCCTGCACCCACCGGTCAGAAATGCGAGCAGTCCACCTCTGTCTGCGAACCCCAGAAGACGTCCCCCCACCCGATCTTCGGTTGGGGGCAACCCATCATGCAGAGGAGGGCTTATTCTCTGCTTTTTCGTTTTTGCATTGCCAGGGTCTTTTACCGGCCCCTGCAGCAGCCTTGCTGGCTTGCGAGCCCTTGCCCGCTGCGCCAGGGGCACGAAAAAAACTTTTTCTGACCTGAAGAGACAGGTCCCTGTTTGCGGCAAAATTCCCCCCGGCTGGGCTCCGGAAGAAGGTACTCTTCCCGCCCGTGAAATCCTTAATGATTTCATTCAACTGAGGCCCAAAGAGACGGCCACCCTGAAAGGGGAGGTCCGTTAGACCTTTTTTGGATGCGTAGTCACCCGACCACGAACGCAACCAGAGAACCCGACTGATAATGACTGCAAAAACAGACATTTTGGACAACATAGGGAGCAGGTCTAGAGCTGCATCACACAGGTATTTGATACCGTGAAACACATGTTCTGCTTTCTGCAAAGCCTCAAGCGTTCTGCCGCAGTCCAGATCATTCTGCAGCTCTGCCGTACATTCAGACAGATATTGCGCCGCTATGGCAGACGCCAGGGCCGGTCTCAAGGCCGATCCTGCCAGAATGAAAAGTGCCTTAGACACCGCCTCCATCCTCCTATCGGCAGGATCCTTAAATGACGGCGACCCCTCTAGGGGAATAGTCGTCGCCTTGTTCAGGCGTGCCACCGGTGGGTCCATCGAGGGGGATGCCCACTTCTTTATGAAATTATCCTCAAAGGGATACCGGATAGCGAAGCGCTTTGGCATGGTGAAGCAATGCTGCGGACACTGCCATTCCTGATAGATCAGATGATCAAAAAATGTATCATAAGGGTAAGCTCTGGGTGACCTAGGAGGCCTGGCAGTCCCGCAGACATAAGACGTCTGCGACTTGCCATCTTGGTCCAGTCGCAGAGACGCACGGATGCCAGATATTATTGCAGACACCAGTGCCTTTTCACGTGCTGCCTTAGCCCCCTGGTCTTCCTCACCATCCGAGGGGTCAAGTTCACCCTCAGAAAGCTCCACGGGGGTCCCCGTGACCCCCGAAGCCACTTCCGGTTCGGAATCCTCCCCTGGGGAACAAGGGGGAGGGGGCGCTTTTTAGGGGCCCCAGGGGCCTTGCTTGGCCCCACCCTGAGAAGAAATTCCCCAAACACTGCCCTCAGCTGTTCCAGGGACAGCAGGGACCCAAACGCAGGTTGCGCTGTCGCTAAATCCTCTTCAGAGGGCCCTGCAGGGTCATTTGCCATCACTCCCTCTGACTGAACACACACAGTGAGAACCTCTAGTGGCACCCCCACACTGTCACCACACCACCGCCCCTCAGAACGCCAGGGAGACCCAGGAGGGCTGCACCCACCGCCACCAGCACCCCCAGGAAGCCAGCTATACTTGCTGTTTTTTGCCACTAAAAAACGTCCTGAGGACCGCCAGAGCTTGTGCCGTCAGCAGCCAGCCACACCGTCCCAGCAAAGCTTGGTGGCCTGCACACAGTGCCAAACGGGGTGCGGAGTGGGGGGGAAGGGGTAAGAGGATGGGACCCAGAAGAGCCCCAGCAACCAGCCTCTACTGGCGGCTAACACAGGCAGAAATGCCAAAAATCGCCCAGCGCCCCTAGGGGATCAGAGGGGGGCTCACTCACCACTCCTGACGGGCACAGCGGGTAGCCACCCGGTCGCAGACTTTTCTCCCCAGCTGGGGGGGGGATGCTGCTGGCCACAAGCCCCTGGACAGGATCAAATCCGGACACTGGGCACAAGTGGGAATCACCCACTGGCCGCCCGCACGGAACGGGCACGATGCGACGGGACCCACTATATCCTGGGACTAGCTCGCATCGGTTCGCCGTGCTGGGGAAAGTACAGGATTTTCCAAGAACTCTATATGCCCCAGCCGGCTTTTTGATAGTAGTCTTCATTAGCTTGATGAAAAAAAAAAAAAAAAGCGGTAGCAAAAATCTAAACCGCAGGTCCCATAAGGGAGCCAGGTCAACTCCTTGCACTAGGCATGTTAAAACTGATGTACTGAGCAGAGTAGGGGGATTATATGGGAAGAGAGGACAGCCCCCTGGGAGGGGCCAGCTTGCTTTCCTTCTTAGCCTAGTTAACTCCTAATAGGATCTGCATATAACCCACATGTCAATGGAGAGCTGGGTCTGTCAGTGAACGTAGGAGAAAGTCCTGCAAGCCGCATCTTTGGGGCGGTGCGGTGAGCGGTGTGTACACCGCCCCCTCCATTGAAAGCAATTGACGGCACTCCCGAAGCGGCTGTACATCGCCTCGGAAGCCCCAATCAGCGGCGCTTTTAACCCCTTGTTAGCCTTGGGGGTTAAAAGTGCCCCGCTTCCTCCTGCATATCGGCGCAGCTATAACAGCGGTAAATGCGCCGCTAATTAGCGCCGATTTACCGCTGCCACCCCTTCCCGTCCCAGTGTGAAAGTAGCCTTACACATGGTCTAGGAATCGATTCTTGTGTCCTGTACTGTATGAGAAATGTTATTTTTTAACTTTAGTTTTGCTTTGTATGCCTGAGAAAACAAAATCAATACAACTCTGCAATACATGCAAGTTCAATCTATATTTTGTCTGTTTGGCTACAGAGCACCGTTCCCTTAGGTTATGAAGATAAGAGTGAGGTGCTCTGCAGTCAAGCAGAGGAGAACACAGACAGGGCTCACAACATTGCTTTGGATTTCAGCCCAGCAAGGGTTAGAATGACACATTTTTTTAAACTACTTTTGGTGCCCTTGTTGGGTGACCAGGGACAATCTCTCTGATAGGGATAGAGACAGGAACAGAAGCACATCATTTATTAGAGTGTTAAGGGGATAAAACATCTGCCAGGAATGTATTACAATCCTACCTTAAAGTGGGTGTAAACCCACCACTCACCCAGTATAAACTAATGGCACAGTACTAATGTATATGTACATGCAAGCCTCCTGCATGTATCCCTACCTTGCAAATGTCATCCCTTTCAGCAGTAGCAGCCTTGCAAAACTCTAGAATCTTTGCTGGAGCTCGGTGGGTGGAGTCGAGATGTCACAACACTCCCCACCCACCTCTACACTCACACTTTGCTATTCCTGAGTTTTGAGAAACATCCTGTCAAAACATAGGAAAGACACCACATGACTTCAGCATGTCAATCATGCTGAGGTGTGGAGCAGCCAATCCTGGGAGAGCTGGAGGAGAAAGAAGGGGGGGGGTGTGAAGCGTTCTCTGCTCTGTGCATGAGATAAGGAAATTACCTGTCACTCACACAGCATGAGGATGAAACATCTCCCATTTCTCCCTTGGTCAGTCTATCTTACTGAAAAAAGATAAGGAAATGACTCAGAGCTGGATTAACTCTTCATGGCAAGACTGGGCACAGATGACATGATATCCTCTCCTGTACAAGGTAGAAGTGTCAGTAAAATTATTTTTTTCCGGGTTTACATCCACTTTAATGACACCTGCATTTATTACTGAGCAAACGGAACATCTACATCTAATCAATATTTAGTAAGACTACCCTTTGCCTTTAAACCAGCATCAGCTCTTGCACACACATGCACACTTTGTACACTTACACAAAGTCAGGGATTTTATAGGATTAGAGTCAGGTGTATGATAAACCAATTATACCAAGCAAGCACAAATGATCAATAATTTCATATGTAGGTTAAAACACAGTCATTCACTGAAACAAAAACCGCTGTGTAGGAGGTTTAAAACTGAGTGAGGAACAGCCAAACTCTAAGGTAAGGTTGTGCAAGACAGTTTCATGTCACAGGTCACACCATGGCAAGACTGAGCACAGCAACAAGACACAAAGTAATTATACTGCATCAGCAAGGTCTCTCCCAGGCAAAGATTTCAAAACAGACTGAGGTTTCAAGATGTGCTGCTCAAACTCTTTTGAAGAAGCACAAAGAAATGAGCAAGGTTGAGAACAGTAAACTTGATGCAGTAGATGAAAAACCCATCATGCTTACTTCCCTTCTGCAACGGAAAATGTTCAGCAGTGTCATTAGCACAGAACTGATGGAAACCAGTGGGACCCAGATACACACATCTACTGTCCAGTCTGGCCAGAAATGGTCTTCATAGAAGAATTGTGGTCAAAAAGCCATACCTCCCACGTGGAAACAAGGCTAAGCGAATCAACTATGGATGAAAGCATAGGGATTGGGATGCAGAAAAATGACAGCAGGTGCTGTGGACTGAGGAGTCAAAATTTGAAATATTTGGCTGTAACAGGAGGCAGTTTGTTTTCTGAAGGGCTGCAGAGCGGTACAATAATGAGTGTCTGCAGGCAACAGTTAAGTATGGTGGAACTTCTTTGTTCTGCAAATGGAGTTGGACATTTGGCCAGGATGAATAGTGTCCTCAATGCTGACAAATACAGGCAGATACTTATCCATCATGCCATACCATCAGGGAGAAGTGTGATTTGTCCCAAATGTATTCTGCAGCAGGACAATGACCCTAACCATACAGCCAATGTTATTAAGAATTATCTTCAGCAAAAAGAACAAGAAGTCCTGGCAGTGATGGTTTGGTTCTGAGCCCTAATCTCAACTTCATCAAGTCTGTCTGGGATTACATGAAGATACGGGATATGAGGCAGCCGACATCTAGAGAAGATCTGTGGTTAGTTCTCCAAGATGTTTGTAGTAACCTACCTGCCGAGTTCCTTCAAAAACTGTGCGCAAGTGTACCTTGAAGAACTGATGCTGTTCTGAAGGCAAAGGGTGGTCACACCAAATATTGATTTGATTTAGATGTTCATTTACTTTCTATTTTCTTAATTGAAAAATAAACTATTAACACTTCTATATCTGAAAAAATTCTTAATTTATAGACTTTTTTCACATACAACTTTTGCATAGTATTGTATATACACACACACACAACATATTTCATTCCCATACAAACACGACAATTCCTTTTTAGAGGATTCTACAGCTTTTATTACATCCTATGTCTTTTTTTGTATGATACAGCATTCACATACATGATGTCTTTTTAGACTTTATTTTCTTGTTTTTGTTAAAAAAAGAGAAGCTTGGGAGCAGCATATGGGCTGTTGTCGCAATCCTGAGCAAATGGAAAATAAATAAATACTACATCATCTTCTGAAAACTACTTAGAGCTTCCACCACCTTCTGGTACTCCGTCTCCAATTGTTTCATCTAGGGGGAGGATAGGGGGTTAAAGGTTAAATACTTATGTCATGAATTTATAAATATATATATGTGTATATATAGTAAAACACATTTTTGGCAGTGTTTTTTTTTTTTAGAACTGTGACCAAAACATGTTTTCCACACCAAACACTGATATCAAATATATTTACTAAAAAGAGTGCCATCCAGATGAGACAAGGAGCGTGTAAAGATTACAGTGAACCTGTCATGACAACAACCAGGCTGCCATTCCTGTACTGTTCTGGAATTTCTGACTGCCTGGCTGTTCGACTCATTTTCGACCAACAATATTTCCTGCGTTACTGATCTACAACAAGCAGATCAGGAAAATCAGGTAAGTGTCCAATCACACGTGTGACTTGTCATGCTGCTTTGGACCCCAAGGTCTCATGACAAGTCGCACCCCATGTTTCCCAATGAGTACTGTTTATATCTGTGCGACTTAAAGTGATTGTAAAGTCTTGTTTTGTTTTTTTTTAAATAACAAACATGTTATACTTATCTCCTCTTTGCAGTTGGTTTTACACAGAGCAGCCCCAGATCCTCCTCTTCTCTGGTCCCTTTTGCTGCCCCTCCCCCCTCAACCAGCAGCTTTCTATGGGGGCACCCGAGCCAAGTCAGAGCTCCGTGTGTTTACTCAGACACGGAGCCCTGATCCGGCCCTGCCCCCTCTCTCCCCTGATTGGCTGACTGACTTTGATTGACATGCATTAAGATAAAAAACCTTCTGCCTTTACAACTCCTTTAAAGTCGTTCCTGCACCACTTCGGTCTGACTTTCATGAGACTTGAAGGCCATAGACTTCAAAATAAACCCTCAAAAGTTGCACCTTCAGGTCTCGATTTTAAGAGGAACTCCATGCCAAAATTAAAAAAAAAAAAAAAAAAAAAAAAACTGGAGTGGGCCCCCCAAAATCCATACCGGATCCTAATCCGAGCAGGCAGATCGGCAGGTCAGAAAAGCTGGGGGAATGAGCGTGCTGCACCTCCCCTCCTGAACCATACCAAGCCACATGCCCTCAACATGGGGAAAGGGGTGGGCTTTGGGGTAGGGGGCTTATCGGAACCTGGAGGACACCTTTAACAAGAGGGCCCCCATATCCCGGCCCTTGTGTGAATGAGTATGGGGCACATAGTATCCCTACTCATTCACCAAAAAAGTGTAAAAAGTAAATGAAAACACAACACAATTCTTTTAACAAGTCCTTTATAAAAGGAGAAGTAATTAGTTTGTACTTTTCCTGTGTGCAGAACCCATTTCCAGCAGACAGCGGGCTGAAACCCATTGACATTACAGAGCCGGTTTAGGCTTGGGCAAGATAGCGACAATAAAATGGGGATCTGCCCACAACCTTGGACCACCACCTGACTCACCCTCACAGCGAGCCACTGAGAGCCTGAGCCAGCTGCTCCCACTCCCTCCACAGACCATCACTCCAGTGAGCGCGGGGGGGAGAGAGCAATCAGCCGTCTTTGATCACTCAGTTCTCAGTTTTAGAGCTGGGGGGGGGGGACAGAAATCCACCTAGGGAAGTATGATTTTGAAAAAAAAAAAACCCAAACTCATTTAAAAAAATCAAAAAAGTCCCTGGATGTAAATCCAAAAGGGCATGTGGCCTGGTATGGTTCAGGAGGGGGGTCCCCGCTCTCCCCCCCCCCTTCCTGACCCGCCGGGCTGCATTCTTGGATAAGAGTCTGGTATGGGTTTTGGGGGGGGGGGGCCCTACACCATTTATTTTTCATAGTCGGCATTCTTTTGTTTACATTCAGCTGTCAGTGGGGAAACCTGCTCACAGCTGAGTCATTGGTTAAGGACACGTTCCTTAACAACCAGCTATTCTTCACACAGACTTTAGATTGGTCAATCAACTTTCAACCGATTCAAATTGTTCTGAAAATTTGGAAATAGTTTGAAAATGAAGAAACCAAATGAAACTAAAAAGTTCTCCATTCTGCACATGGCTAGTTACTTTGTAGAGCACAAACAAAACAATCATATCGGTCAAAGCCTTAAAGTGGATGTAAACCCTCACATATACCCAGTGAAGTGAACAGTCTCAGATGATACGCAGAGATCAAACAAATCTACCTACATAAGTTTTACAAGTATACCTGCTGTCTTCCGCTTTATATATGGTTTAGAAAGTGCACATCCTGTTAGAATTTCCTCTTCCTGACTCTCCTATAGGAGTGGATTATTGCTACACACTGTGAGACAGCTAATTGGAGGAAAGGCACACACCCCCTTTCCCACACATGCAGAGGTTGCCTATGAATAGTTTAGCTGTGTGCTAATCTATTTATAGCAACCTCCCCCGACACACACTTCAGGCTCCGTCTCGGAGAGCTTGTCAAAAGTTATCAGGCTGATAACAGAGAAACGGAGCAGGACAAAGCCATGGGACACCATGCTTTGAAGAGAGATAAAAAAAGCACTACAGATAGATGTACCCAGCTCAAATTTCATGAATCGGGTTTACATCCACTTAACAAAGTTGCATCAAGTCGCACGGTAAACTCTCTATGGAAATCACACGATTTTTAAGTCGCACAAGTGTGAATGGACACAAAGTCCTGATCGGTAAAGGTAGTACTAAAACAAGAGGTTTGCCATGACAGTGGGGCAACCAGCACTCTCAGAAGAAGCCGTCAGAGCAAAAAGGAGGGGCTGATGCAGGGCTAGGAGAAAGTGGAGATAAGGCAAAGGAAGGGTGGAAAACAGAGAGGGAGCAAAAAGAGGATAGAAGAGAACAAGGAGAGAGGGGGAGGGAAGAAAAGAGAAGAGGGGCAAAGAGAGAGTAAAAAGAGAAGAGAGGTGGAGGGTGGATGAAAAGAGGGGAGGGATTGAAAGGACAGAGATGGATAGAGAGGAATGAGAGGTGAGAAAAGGAGAGCGAGATGGGTGAAGAGGAAAGAGAAGGAAAGAGACAAAAATGTGTGTGAGAAGAGGAAGACATGGAGGGAGCATAAGAGGGGGAAAGGCAGAAAGAAGGATAGGGATAAGAGGAGAGAGAAAAGAGGAAGGAGAAAGAGAGGAGAGTGGAGGAAAGAGGAAGAGAAGGAGAAAGAAAGGAGAGGCTTTAGAACGGGACCAAGCTCTTATCATCCACAGTATCATGTGTCTCTTTCTTCTAACCGATCTTACTATGAGCTGTAACTCACCTTGTCAGCATCTTGTTGCTGTACTGCAGTGGGAACTTTGTTGCGGTAATCTGCTCCAGACACGCGCTCCTGCAGTTTCTCTAGCTGTCGGCTCAGCTCAGTTTTCTTCACTTGCAGCTTAGCCAATTCTTTCTCTACATCAATAAGACCCTGCCGGGAGACACAGGAATCAATATCACCTTCTGTACCCGAGTGCTGAAACTAAGCAGGGCTGCATTGCTGTGCTGTCCAGCGGCAGTCATTCCGTTATGTCACTATGCTGTCCTGCAGTGCTCACCTTGAGAATAAGGTAGACGGTGGCTTTATCAGATGCGGTGTTCACAGCACTGCCCTCTGGAGCGGGGTCTGCAGGCTGTAGGATTATCAAAGAGCGAGAAGAGGAAAGGATGGTGATGTATGAGGTATAAGCAGCAACCACAGCCCTGGTATCAGCATCCTCACACCTAACGTAACCTAGGAGAACAAAGGGAGAGAGAGTTCATGGTTTGTGGCAGTACCAAACTGTTCCCAGTAAGAAACTACTTTGTAGCTATAGAGGCTCCCTGGATTTTTCTGCAGCTTAACATGTATTTTTCTTTAGTTGCAGCATTTTTAAAGAGACAAAACATTGGTGAATGATTTCAGAGATGTACTTGATAGGTTTTTCTTTATTTTGTCTGGACATACACTTAAAACGGAGCTCCACCTAAAAGGGGAAGCTCCGCATGTCTGCCTCCTCCTTCCCCGTTGCCACATTTGGTGGGACCTGGTTTTGACAGGTATCCACTCCCACTTCCAGCTCAGTTGGCTGTAGCGAACCGAGACAGACATTCGGCCCCCACTGCTTCCCCCACAACCAGCCCATTCACAAACCGCGCCTCACACATGAACAGTAGGAAACCGGCTGTGAAGCCATAAGTCAAGATGGCGGCGCCAGCACTCAGAAGCCGACTGAAAAATCAGCATGAGAGAGGACACCGCTGGACCCTAGACAGGTAAGTGCCCTAATATTAAACGTCAGCAGCTACAGTATTTGTAACTGCTGACTTTTTTTTGGGGGGAGCCTGGATCTCCTCTTTAAGGCCAAGCTGTAACGGTTTACATCTCAAGATACTCGATGGCCAAAATGTGGCCACTGAAACCTTGCCAGCCAGAAGTATATTATCAGGGGCTCACTCAGTTTATCTCAAGATACACTACAAAGACAACACTGGTGCCTTGTAACACTGTGGTCCTAGCTTAAATGTCCACCAGAGCTACTGTTTGCATCAAATCTAAATGCTTTTCTCAGGTTTTTGTGCCATTTTCTTTCGGAGCCCAAAATATATGATAATAGGTAGGTTAAACTGGACTTACTGTGTGCCAGCGACTTTGGTAGTGGCATTAAAACATAACCCTTCTCGTAGTCAGAGACTAATAGAAATTAAGCTGAGTACACACGGGCCAAATGTAAGGAGACAACTGCCGGCTCAAAGAAAAAAAATGGCCGACATTCGGCCTAGATGTATGTCAGTCTGACCAACTGCCACTCAGCGTCTCAGCCAATGGCAGAGAGTGCTGATCGGAGTGTTCTGGCGGGGGGCTGTTCCCCTGTCAGAACACAACAGTTCAATGGGGGAGATCGTTGAACTAACCTCACATAGTTAGTACAGCATCTCCGACTGGAGCTGTCAATTTCAGTGTCACTGTTAGTGTGTACCTGGCTTAAGCCTATGCACTCTGAATAGCAATACTGTTAAATATGATCAATAAAAGGTCAGTTCACTTCAGGATAACTAAAATAACAGCAGCTGATACCCAATTATCCTTGCATATTATTCTTTATGGCCTGTTTAAATACAACTATAGTGCCAATAACTATTGTACAAATACATTGAGTCCAAAGTCTGAGTATCATAAAAGCTGCCTTGGATACTCCTCAACAGAAACAGTGTCCTATACAATACATGGGACAATCACGTTCAAAGTCCTGTGAAAAAGAGGAAGGAGAGCCCTAATTACCAAGGAAATGCAATAAACATTTTAAACAAATAACCTCCAAATATCAAGCAGCAGTAACATGCCCTGCTATGGTTCAGACAGGGACAGTACGGGCATGGAAGATACAAGGGAGTCATAAATTACAATTTTAAGCTAGTCAGCAAATAAAGGGTATTTTAGTTTTTCTAGATTTAAAGACACAATAAAAAAAATTGTAGTGTGTACCCGGCTTGAAAATGGGAAGACAGGACTGGAAGCAAATAATATGTGCTGCACACAAATGTGCTGGCACGGAACATGCTGATAGGAGCAAACAACACAGTGAGCATAGAAATTGTCTAATCGGTCTCATAACTTGTTTACTGTTCAATTAACAAAATAGGGATAGACAGAGGACACTAATGGGGTCGATTTACTAAAGCTTGAAAGTGCAAAATTTGGTGCAGCTCCACACAGAAACCAATCAGCTTCAAGGTTTTATTGTCAAAGCTTGATTGAACAAGCTGAGGTTAGAAGCTGATTGGCTACCATGCACAGCTGCACTGTTTTTTGCACTCTCCAGCTTTAGTAAATCAACCCCTTGTGTTCTATCTACAACCTATGAGGGCTAGTTCATGCCAGCCCTGTGCATTCCTTATTGCACATCAACACAATCCTATATAATAATAATAATGTGTGGTGAACGTGGACAGCAATTCTTTTGAGAGTGCCCTTGTGCTGAACCTGCTTTGATCAATGCAGATCAACACAGCTCAACGTACCTCGTGTGAATGAATCCTTATAATAAAAAAAAACAGAGTTAGACTTACCGGTAACTCTGTTTCTGGGAGTCGTCCAGGACAGCACTAGAGAGATAGAGCTCCTCCTCCGAAGGCAGGAAACACAAGGATTAAATCTTTAAAAGGGCGCCTCCCCTTCCTCTCCTCAGTCTTTAACCGAGAACTCCGGAACGGTTTCTGAAAGAAACAAACACACTCGTCCAAAGTTATAACAGCATATAGGGAGGGAATCCCTGCTGTCCTGGACGACTCCCAGAAACAGAGTTACCGGTAAGTCTAACTCTGGTTTTCTCTAGTCGTCTGTCCAGGACAGCACTAGAG
>BLSH010395938.1:435929-450968 GCA_018402905.1 Glandirana rugosa
TCCAGAAAGGGAAGTCCTGAACCATGGGGAAAGTCCAGAAGCAATGTAGGAAATCAGCAGCCTGGCCACAGCCTCTAAAACATTCAGCTGAGGGGACTAACCCCATTCTATATAACTTAGCAGGAGTAAGGTGGGAGTGGTGAAAGACCTTGAGTTGTATAATACGGTCGATCATTGCGATTGCCAATTACAGTCTATCATAGCAATTCCATGATCAAGAGCCGATCCTCCTGATTCCTGATCGTTGGTATGAGATTCGGAGCTGTCAGTGGCAGCTTGGTCTCTGTGCTAAAAGTGTGCTTTGCAGCATGCTCTCAGCACAAACCTATGTATGCACATATGCCACCCACAGAAGACGACCCACTTTTGTGATGCCACATATATGCGTACGCTCAGTGGGAAGGGGTTAAATACCTTATGGCGCTATATACACTGCAATAGAGCACCACTATATTTATTTACCAAAACAGTGCAAAAAGCAATGGTGGCAAACAGGAACTAATAACATTTCAACCTGAGTTCATATCCTATTGGCTTATGAGAGATGAAACTCATTTCCCTTTTCAGGTCATTACTGACATGTCACATTGTCAACAATTTTCTGCAGAACTTCTCACCTTATTGGGCCAACCAAAGATGGAAAATGGGAAGAGACCAGAGGAAAACCATGTGTCAAGCACATCCTCATCTACAAAAAAAACAAAAAAAGTTACCCCAAAAACATCAAGCTACATATTCCCAAGACTTCTAGAGGTATTAACCTGATGTTTCTCAGTTTCAGTTCTCCAGTACTCTAAATGCAGGTCATGTTTACAGGATTTGCCTTCTCCCCAGCCGACATGCTGAAAGCTGTAGCAACCTAAAAAGGGTTAACACCCCTCACAATTTTAACCAAAACTAAAATGAAAGTTGGCTTAGGCAGGCCATAAATTGGGGGAAGCCGTCCCCACCAGAAGACAGTGATTATTGCTAGTGGCTATAGCAGCAGCTAGTGATAATCGCAAGGGTATCTGTCAGGCTGGTTGTACCAAAGTTGATTGATCAACTTGGTACATTCATCCTGCCCACATATGGTTCAAATCTCAGCCAGCTTTAGATATATGAATGTTGTTTTCAACAAGGAAATGAAAAGCTTCTCTACTTTTAAACGTGGGAATGACTGCTGTTTAGTGAAAAAAAAAAAAAAGGAGTAAAAGAACAGCCTGAATAAAACAGAAACCAATGCAACCACCATATACAAGTACTGGTAGGCTGCAATATAGTATAGAATTATGGCTTTTGGGTATAAAAATGCTTTAAAAAAGTACTTCCTCTGCAGAGATGACATAAATTGTTTTTCTCAGTATGGAAACATTCAAAATTCAGTTTGAACACTCACTGAAGTGTGTTTTCAAGCGGATCAGTAAAACATTTCCTGTTCTAAGGCGACAACACTCCCTCACTGTACTGCATCTATGGAGCAGCAGTGTTGTCACCCAAGGATAGGAAGTATGTTAGCACTACAGAACACTCCTCTTCCTCATCACTATTACAAAAGGAGGTGGTTTTCTGTAGCTCATAAGATAAAAGAGAAAGTTCATAACATTGTTTGAGATTTCTGTTCATCATGAAGTTACAAGTCTACATGATTTCTGGCAAGATCAACAGGTATATTTCCATACTTGTAAAAGATGTTAGCCTAAAAAAATGAAAATTAATGCAGCCACAACTTTAAATGTAAAAAAAATAAATAAAAAAGAAAAGACAAACTCCCTTTAATAAGTGAAGTCTAGCAATGTCCATTTTTAAGGACTTACCCTGTTTAAGCACTACTTTTGCAGGAGCCACATTAAACTGTTTAGCAGCCTTTTGTCTTGCCTCCTCCTCTGAACGACCACTGATCCAGTACTTGCCATCTGTGTCCTGTGTGCACAATAACCAAACCGTGTAAGATCCTTATATTTTACTTACAAGCTACATCCTTAACTATATCCTCTATAGCTAGTTACTCGCAAAGCTTTCTCCTATCTAAAGCATGGTTCTAACACCCCAAGTAGCTCACCTCTCCCGGTGGTACGGAAGGATCATTGATAGTGACAAAGTAGGCTGGAATTCGGTGACCCCACCACAGCTGCCGTGATATACACCAATCCCTGAGAAGACAGCACAACATGAACACAAGTCAGAAGTAATATGCATATGCATTTTTACCACATTTTGCTACAGATCAGTGTGAAAGTGCCCTTAGAGATTTTCCCTGGAAAGAGTTGCACTCCGTTTACTGCTTTACAGCTCTCAGATAATCAAAGTAAACCTTGAACTGAGTTATAAATGGAGGCAGCCAGTGCTGACCACTACTTCTAAAAATGCCTCCTGCCTGGCTGTCAAGCTGAACTGATGGCTTCAATAGTGTTTTAGTCACTGACCCATACCAAGTTTACAGATCAGAAGTTCTGGCTTCATTTGCTACATGGCTAGTTGGATGAGTAAGGCAGACAACCAGGCCATAAGCATATGAAGAAGGTGGTCAGCAATGGCAGCCTACATATTTTTACATATTTACATATTTCTATCAGCGTCCATAGGAAGGCCAAAGCTGTATGAATCCCAAGCTGTTTTCTGAAATCACCCATCCTGACAGCTTGGAAAGGAACAGTCACAGGTACTGATGGAATTGAATAGGTATTTATGGCAGTACTTCCCCGGTAATCATTCTATATGTACATAGCCAATCTCAGTAGGTGCATATGCTTCATAAAGCCCTGGCTGGTTGTTGGAGGGTGCTGCCATCAATATCAACTCTGTGGATACCAATGATAGCCCCTCCCTTAATAACCACTCTGTCTTGGCACATATGATCTCAGATAAAGGGCTCAGCCCCTACATAACATTAGCTTTTTGTGCAAGTAAGTGAGTTGTGGGTTATAAGTTACTGAACTTCTTGTGAGTGAAAGAATATGAATTATGATACCCACCCATCATGACACCATCAAAGATGTTTCATGACAAGAGGCGAGCATACCAGGCGCTCTGCCCTTATGGTACAATTTAGGAATAAGGTCTCTAGGATGCAGCACAGCCTGTTCAGGGCCTATGTGCATAAACTTTTTTTAAGGCTCATCGGTACCGTGATAACATGGTTGGTCACCTGATGTTGTCCATCCAGCTGAACCAGGTCTTGGTGTGAAATTCAGGTTTGATTGCCAGGCGTCCATCCCTCACCACATCCGCTGCCTTCTTCCCCATCTCATCGCAGCGTACGTACCACTGAGGCTTTAAGAGGGGCTCCACAATATCCTTAGATCGACTAGGAGAGAAATAAATACAGAAAACAAAAAGTGAAAAACCTGAGGAAGGCAAAACCACTTTGATTTTACATCCATAACAAACAAAAAAATAGAGAACAGTATAATGTTACCTGCACACAGGGACCACCATAGGATTGTCCTTTATCTCCTTAAATAGTCCTTTTTCTTTCAGAGCCTCAAAGACCGCTTTTCTAGCCTCAAAGCGCTTCATACCCTGAAATGTGAAGCTAAATTTTAACTTTTGAGTCTGAAAAGCACAGCAAAAGGAGAGCAGTGAGGAAACATATTAAAGCTAAAGTTTAATCTGCTTATATTTTGCTTACTCTGGCTGCTGCTTTCCATGCTAATTTTATATATATATATATATATTTCAATAAAGCCTTTCAGTTTTTTTTACATTATTGTAGTGACATGGACATTACTGGTTCTCTGTGTTTATCTATAAGCAATACAGCAAGTCCATAGCTGGTGGAAGGGTCCAGCAGGTTGCTGTAAATAGTTTCCTGAAAACATTACAGGGTCAGGACTCCTCTCAAGAGCCCTCAGCCCGATGCAAGCAGTGGGTTGGTTCTTAGGAGGAGTTGTGCAAATATCAAAATGCCTTGATGGGTTGATGTCAGTCTGGAGAAGTGAGCATTCCTATCTGCATAAAGACCGCCCAAGGTAAAGCCGACATGTGATGATTGTAAAAATTGAAATCCAATGAAAGGGGTGTACCAGAGAGAGCAAGGCTAGGGAGGCAAGTGCAAGATAATGACGGATGTCCTCCCGGAAAGGAAATGAAGTGGGCTCTATCTGATTAGTTGCAGAAGCCTATACACCTGTACAAGACCGAAGGCAATGTTGAAGTTCAGCCTTTACTAAAGAAAATTGCACTGACATCATCAAATGAAGCCAACACGTACTATTATTTTAGTTGCATTTTCCTACAGTCTGGGTTTTGATAAATCCAGGTTGCTATAACCAAAAACGTATGACATTTTGCAGAAGCACTGACTACTAGACTACTTTTGACAAAGCACGCTAGTCATGTGAAATGCGTCACCTTTTTATTCCCTGACTTATGCCACGTCATTGCGCTTGCTTTTATTAACTCCTAAATAAACTTATTGCATCGTATGGGAGTGCTCCTCAAACGTGTTCTTGTAGCAGTGACAGGACATGCACCCCATTGGAGGAGTGGATTCATTCATTTGCAGCCTGGCTGGTTCACCTGGAGCAGCAGAATTAAGGTTTTACTAGCCCCACCCCCTCCACTTCCAGGGCAATCCTACTGGAAATTCACAATGATGGGCAGCCTTACTGACCAACAGGATCATGCAAGAGGGAGTGGGTCAGCACTCAACACTAACACAAACTGTTCAACTTTGCTGGTTACAGAAGCCTGGGATCTGGGGAACCAAAACTGAAAATGCATCAGCAAGCACCACTGTAATGGTGTAATAACACATCTGAACTTCAAATGAGCTACTAAGCAGGCCATGGAAGTGTAACATCACTTAAAGGAAGGTTTCCCCTACAAACTATTTGCATCTTAACTGCCCACAGTTAAACTTACCCTTTACAGTATTCCCCTGCCTCTAACAGCCACAAGATGTAGAAGAAATTAAAGTGCTAGGGGCTGTGTGTGGACACACCTATGTAGCATGTCATAACTGTAGTGCTGGTCTGACACATTTTGAGATTCTTTACATGCGTTAAAATAAGGAATGCTGCGCTGCACTTAAGTATCCCATTGATTATGAACAACACCTAACAAATAAAAACATTTACCTGCGTTGTGGTGCGTTATACTCCACCTCCACTGTACAATGAATTTGGGTGCCATTCACAATAAATGACCTAACACACCACACATAGAACGGGCGTGCGCGCTGCCATGTATGCTGTGCTGCGCATCACAAGTGTGAATGGGCCTACACAGACAAGGGCAGTCACAGACACAGTGTATCTCCTAGTGACCTCCAATTTACCAGAAAGCATGACACTGAATTTTTATATTAAAAGCATTAAATGATTGTTGCATATCTCCATAGGAACAAATACGGCTAGAAACAATCACCCCCTAAGTTTTCTTACCAAGAATTGTTTAGGCACATTGACCAGCAGGCCATTGTCATCCATGATGTTTATAAAATCCAATGAGTGTCGCAGCCCCACCTCATAATCAGTCTGATCATGTGCCGGAGTGATCTTCACCGCACCTGTGAAGGGTTACAAAAAAAAGAAAAACACACACAAAAGAGAATGTGTGAGAAGAACTAAAGGAAAACCCCAAAATAAATAAGCTGAGGAGTAAATCTTACGCTCTGTTCAGAGTTGTGTGATGCGTGTTCTACGGGTAGGCACACATTCATTTCAATGTGTTGCCCTACTTGCAGAAACAGGTGGAGAAAGTCCCAGACCCTTTTTTCTAAAAATGCGTCACATGGAACTGCAAGGTGATGCGGCACCATGTGGTTTCACTTGTGCGAAAACGAGGGGCGTTTTGCTGATGTGTAGGGTCGCCATCAAGAATTAATGGCACCCCCCACACATTACTAAAAGAAAAAGTGTTCAGTCTGCAGGTTGGGGTCTCATGCGATTTTGTGAGCGTTTCCACACAATTACCCACAACAATGTGAACTTAGCCTTAAAGCGGTTGTAAACCGCTGGCCATTTTCTTGTTTCTTTTTTCTTCCTTACCTGCAAAGCAAAAGGCATAATGTGCTAGTATGCATCACATACTAGCACATTATGTGAAACTTACCTGAAAACAAAGCCTTCCAGCGATGCAATGTCATTGCTGGAGACAGCTTCCATTTTCTTGCACATGTGCGCGGGAGCCACCTTTCCCGGCACAGGGCCCTGAAGGAACAGCACGGACCGCCGTTCCTTCAGAGCGCATGCACCAGTGATGTCACTGGCTGAATGTACAGTAAATATCTCCTAAATGGTGCATGTTTAGGGGATATTTATACTACCTATAGGTACCTTATTATAGCTTTACCTATAGGTACAATTCAAAGATGGAAGTTTACTTCCTCTTTAAAGCCCTGAGATAGATAAATAGAAACTTCAGCCAAACTAATATCGGTAGATGTGTCATTAGCCTTTGATATTATTTTCACTGCAACAGTAGCATAAAAATTGCAGTACCTGGTGGTAGGACCGTTGCTATGCCTGTGTGAGCAGCAGTCTGCTCTGCAGCAGTGTCACCACCGCCCGCCCCCCAACTCAAAGCTAGATCTGTGCAAACTGCAAAACTCCAACTCCCTGCTGATTGGCCCTGCAAGGAACATGCACAGTTCCTAAATGAAGTACTACATCTTCCTGGATATTAGATCACTTCCATGCCTCATTGGACAGTGAATAAGCATCATTGCCTGTGTCCAGTGAGTTGGCCAAAGTTACAAATCCTCTGGCATTCCATTTTATGTATTTCAACCTTCTCAGTGGAGCTTCACTTTAACACTCATTCTCTTTTATCCACTTATGTGGACTGACATTCTCTTGTTCTAAATGTATTGTTGTCTGTATAGTAATATTAACTAACCTGTCCCAAAGCTCATATCCACAAACTCATCAAAGACAATAGGAAGCAGGCGGTTTGCAAACGGATGAACAACACTCTTTCCTTTGAGATGCTGCAACAATCAGAGACAAGACAAGGGATGTTATTTCTGGAAAGAATACTAATGAGCCTTTGTAAATCTTGCAGATCTCTGGAGCATACACTGCTAGTAACAGTTTTTCTCACCTGATAGCGTTGATCCTGGGGATGGACGGCCACCGCTGTATCACCCAGCATGGTCTCCACTCGAGTTGTGGCCACCACAACTTCTTCACCTAGAAGGAAGAAGACAAGTCTCAGCAGGTGAAAAAACACATCATCCAAGCAAACAAAAATGGCAATGCCCGGAACATGTTTGATATTGACTATCACCACATGTTATTCTTACCTGTATCTTGTACTTTGTAAGCAAAAGAAACCAGCACCCCAAACTCCACACCCTCTTTGTACCCAGGCACAGGCAGCACTGTACGAACAGTAAGTTCTTTCTTATCCACCTAAGAAAAAAAAAACACAGTCACAGCTTTTCCCTAAGCAGTCCGCAGTTACAAATGCCTCTCTGTTCTCCTCCTCTAGGTTTTCCCGATATGAAGGAGCACAGCTGTGAAACATTATGAAATTGGGCAGCTAACTAATGTGTCAAAGTTGTAGGAAGGACAGAAAAAAAACCTTTAAAAACTGACAAACATCAATGCGAAATAATTTTGTCAATGTCAATTTTTCAGATGTATTTGGAGATCCATAGAGAGTCTAACCAACCGACTGTCACAACCACTGGCTGGGTGATCTCCTGTGATGTGGTCTGCCATTACCATTAAAGTGATATTAAACTTCATTTTTTTTTTTTTTTTTTACATAACATACTTACCTGCTCTGTTCAATGGTTTTGCACAGAGAAGCCCCGATCCTCCTCTACTCGGGTCACCCGCAGGCGCTGGCTCCTGCTGCCATCCTGAGTATCCCTGCAGCGAGCCACCTGCTAGACAATGTACTTGCTGCCTGGGTCCTTTGACACAGACAGCATGGCTTTGTCCCGCCCCTTTCTCCCTCTTTACAGGATTTGCTTGACAGCTGCAGCAGCCAATGGCTCCCAATGTTATCAATCTGTCCTGTGAGGAGGGAAACAGTAGAAAGAGCTGGTGCTCTTGTGCACAGTTCTGGATCAAAATCAGGCTCTAGTAAGTATGGGGGGGGGGGGGAAGAAGCGGTCACATGGAAGGTTTTTTACTCTAATGCATAGAATGTATTAAAGTAAATAACCTTAAAGCGGAGTTCCACCCAAAAGTGGAAGCTCCGTTTATCTGCACGCCTCCCCCCCCCCCGGTGCCACATTTTGCACCTTTCCGGGGGGAGCAGGTGCCTGTTTTTGACAAGTACCCTTCACCCATTCCCAGGAGATGAGCCACAGCGACCTCGACCCCCCCTCCTCCTTCATCAGCCGCGGCAGTTAGAATGCAACATCGTGACGTCATCTGGAACAGCAAATTGGCTGCCCTAGATGACGTAACGATGATGAAATGGGTAGGGTGGAGCTTCTAGCGTCTTCGCATCACTTCCGGTTTCGGGGGCCGTGGATTGCTGAGTGTCCCGGACTTTCCTTTTTTTTAAGAACTCATGCGGTTGTTAAACTGTGAGTAGCTGTATGCCTATGAGTATTTAATAAATATTTTAAACGGTATCACACTATAGGGACATTCTTTTTCAACATGTGAATGAGCCGATAGGGACTATCATAACAGAAAGGAGAAAAAGAGTTCTCATACAGTGTGGATCTGGCAATTGTTGCACAGTGGCAAACTACTGTGAATGCGGTATATCCCTGTGAGGGGTGAATCTCTCTGGTAAGTGCAATACCTTTAGGGGGGCACTATAAGGAGCACCTGTCACTTGTTAACGAGTGGTTTATTATTGCAAAAGTGTTATACCCCTTTGAGGGGTGAGTCTTTCTGGTGAGTATAATATCACTAGGGGGACATTACCAAGATTATCTGCACTTAAGCACCAAAGAGAACCTGTCACTTTATAAAGGACTTTGCAAATTGGATTGTACACACTATATTTCAGCATTGGTCACTTTATGGACTATTACCCACATAAGATTATGTTGCATGAATTTTTGAGTATGATTTTAGAGCATATGAATTTATTTATTTAAAGCAATAGTCACTTTTATTCGGTTTGTATATGGCCATTATATGGTGTTTATAAGTAGAGGCAGCAGTTCCATATACACATCAAGAAATTAACCTGTAGCCATTCGCGCAGGGCCACCCTAATCTCTTCTTGTTTCTAAAAGCAGATAAAAGTTCAATATTCGGCATGTGGAGCCTCCAATACCTATTAGAGATGCACGGAAATTAAAATTTTGGCGCCGAAACCAAAAATTACAGTTTTTAAAAAATATATAGATTTTTATATATAACTGTATTATATTTGATTTTTTAATGAATATCATGAATTTAAATGAATATGAATTTAAAAAAAGCCCAGTGCCAATCAATTTTAAACAAAACCCCAGGCAGCTATAAATTAAAAAGAGAAAAGCTAACCAATCATCATTGTATAACAAGTGCAGCTTTTCTTGCCATGCAAGTTATGTCTGTAGTACATATATTGTACCAAAGAATAAAAAAAAAATACAACATTGATTGATTGCATGCTATTTAGAAAAAGATAGCATTCAGTAGTATGTTATTTTAATATACTAACAACATGGTAGTGCATTTTAAACATGCACTACGCTATTAGTATAGTAATCATATACTACTGAAAGCTATCTCTTTCTAAATAGCATGCTCCACCGGGTGACGCCACTCGCTGTGCAGCCGGGGTGCACATTAGCCATGGTTGGCAGTCGGGAGCATACAGGGCTTCATGGGAGAGTGGGCTCCGTACCTCCTGGATAGATGTGGCTACTATATTCATTGTAAAGATGAGCATTGCTGCTGGAGATCTTGAATCAATATTGTATTGTATTTTATATTCTAGTAGTTTGGATGTCAGTCCTGTAACTTACCAAAGAAAGCAGTTGGAAAGATCTCCAGCAGCAATGCTCATCTTTACAATGAATATAGTAGCCACATCTATCCAGGAGGGATGGAGCCCACTCTCCCATGAAGCCCTGTATGCTCCCGACTGCCAACCATGGCTAATGTGCACCCCGGCTGCACAGCGAGTGGCGTCACCCGGCGGAGCAGCCACTACAACTGAGCATATGCAACCCAGGCATCCTCATGGCGCAGCCGCACCTCGGCCCCAGTGTGACCCACAGCCATTATTGACATATTTTTTTAATCTTTTGTCAAAATGCAGATAACACCATTTTCGGCCAATATGTTTCGGCCGGCGAAATTTCGGTGTAGCTCTACCTCTTATCACCACTTCTTACCTCAATATCTGATATGGCTGAGTTCAGTGTACATGACCAGTTGACAAGCCTCTTGCTGCGATAGATTACACCGGTTTCATGAAGGCGAATAAAGGCTTCCTGTACAGCATTAGATAATTTCTAAAGAAAGAACAATAGTCATACAGTAAGTACTAGCAACAGTGTTAGTAGATTGAGTCAGAGATTACACATTTTCTCACCGGCTCCATGGTGAAACAGGCTCTATCCCAATCCAAGGAACTACCCAGAATTCTCAGCTGGTGATATATTCTATCACCTTTCCTGAAAGAACAGCAGAAAGAAGGAACTATGAGGTTTAAAATACCATGATCAGGATATAAACTACTTTCTGCAAAAACATGCGACTTACTCTTTCTTCCAATTCCACACCTCATCTATAAATGCTTCTCTGCCCAGATCATGCCGGGTCTTTCCACGCTCTCTCCAAAGCTTCTTCTCCACAACCACCTGGGTGGCAATGCCAGCGTGGTCACAACCTGGGTTCCACAAGGTCAGCTCACCACGCATGCGATGCCTAGCAGTACAAAAATAAGGGTTTTTTTTTTTTTTCCATTTTTATACAACCCCTTGTTAGTGTGATAAAGATAGAAAGTTACATGGATGGTAAGGCTGGAAAAAGACCATCCAGTCCAACCTGTGTGTGTGTTTATATGTTCATAGTACATTGTATACCCCTGTATATTGTGTTCATTAAGGTGCCCATCTAACAATTTTTTGGAACAATTAATGCTCCCCGCTGAAACCATTGCTTTCACATACCTACCGCTTTTACAGTGAAGAACCCCTTACGCAGTTTAAGGTTAAACCGCTTTTCTTCTAATTTTAGTGAATAGCTGCGTGTCTTTTTAAATTCCCTTTCACTGAAAAACTGTTTCCCTATTGCGGGGTCACCAGCATGGTATTTGTACATTGAATTCATATCCCCTCTCAAGTTCAATGCTTGTAGTCTTTCCCCATAGCTGAGATCCTCCACTCCCTTTATTCATTTTGTTGCCCTTCTCTGGACCCTCTCCAGTTCCAGCACATCCCTCCTGAGGACTGGTGCCCAAAATTTGATAGCATACTCAAGATGCAGCCGGACCAGAGTCTTGTATAGTGGGAGAATTATCGTTTTATCTCTGGAGCTAATCCCCTTTTTAATGCATGCCAAAGTGAGCCTGAACAAATTCTAGAAGATTCCCTTTAAATTATTATTATTTTTTTTTTTTTTACCACATCAGTGGACCACCATATCCCTTTTTTATTCATATTGACACTCAGATCAATCTCTGGTTCCGTCTCATCATCATGGTTTTTTTCCTTTTCTTTCCCTCTTCTTTCCTTTCTTTCCCCTCTTTTTCCACCTATATATATATATAATTCATTCTTTTATTTCCAGACATTATATAAGTTATTTTCCTTTTTTCTATTCCTTATCCATACTCAGAAGAGAAATTTCTCTATTATTCAAGTGTTTACATCATATTCTCTTAACAAATATCCACCCATATATCAGTTAGTCAATATTTTCGCTATATTCCAAGGACTCCCCAACAAAAAGAAAAAAAAAAAACAATAATAAATGCAACCCCACATGGCCGGAAAAAAAGAAATAAACAAAGAAAAAACAAAAAATGTAAAACACATCTTCCCTCTCATCCACTCATTCATCCCATACATTCCACCTCCTACTAGCCCTTTCTTGGTTTGCTTCCAGTCTACTGTCTTTCCTCTCTCTTATTCCACTTATGTAATGCTGTTTAAGTTTAAGTTCATGGTTTTCAACCAAGGTCCCCACATCTTACTGTATTCCTCCTCTTTCCTTCTTTTAATATAAGTAAATTCTTCTTTTCTTATCATTACATTCATATCCCTAATCCACTCTAGTTGAGTCGGGGGGTTCACTGCTATCCATCTCTTTGTTATTACTTTCCTTGCTACAAATAAGCTTCTAGCTATTGCTGTTCTTCTCTTATTTACCATTTTCTCATCTATATATCCCAGTATGCACACCACCGGGGCCAGCTCTAGAGTAGTGTTGAAAACTTGGTTTATATTTTTAATTATTCCTTCCCAATACCTATGCAACTTTGGGCATCTCCACATCATGTGGATCAAGTCGCCTTCTCTATCTCCACATCTAGGACACTTCGCATCCTGTCTCCTACCAAATCGGAATAGCTTCCGTGGTGTATAATACGTTCTATGTATAAGAAACAAGTGCGAGATCCTCTGTGATGGAGAGAGTGATATCCTCGATCCCATTTCCAGTATTCTTTCCCATTGTTCCATTTTTATATCTCCCAAATCCTCCCTCCATTTTTTGATGAACCCAAGTTCCTCTTTCCCCCCCAGCCATACTCCACATATATCTTTATATAATGTTGTTATCATTCCTTTGGTTTGTTTTGTCTCTATTACCTTTTGTAGTTTGGTCATCTCACACCATTTTAAGGGGGCAGGTTTAAATTGTTTCCCTAGGGCGTGTCTCAGTTGAAGATATACATAGAAGGACCGTCTAGTGATCCCATACTCCTCCTTTAGTTCCTGAAATGATTTCAATGTTGTGTTGTTGTATAATTGAATTAGCCTACTTATCTTTTTCTCCACCCACTCTTCATTTTTCCCCACTTCCTTTACTTCTTCCAGAAATTGGTTATTCCATATCGGGGAGTATTTTGTGTATCCTTCATAATTCAACATTTTTTTAACTGTTCCCCAGACTTTCATGGCCAGATCAAACGTGGGGCATTTAATTGTAAAGGATCCTGCTTCTAGTGCCTCTATTACTAAACCTTGGGTTGTTCCTCCCTCCATCAGGTTCCTTTCTATACTCCCCTCTTCTTGCATTCCACATCCTCCAAGATGTATCAACTGTGTCGCTAAAAAGTAACACCAGGGCTGCGGTATTTCTAACCCCCCTTCATCCCTGGATCTTTGTAGTGCTTGCAGTCCTATCCTGGCGTGCTTTCCTTTCCATATTAGTTCTCTGAAGATTGTGTCTATCCTCCGGAACCAATACTTAGGTATCCAAATTGGGGAATTTTGTATTATATATAATAACTGAGGTAGCCAGACCATTTTTATCAGATTACTTCTACCTGCTACCATCAACGGCAATTTGCTCCATATTTTTTGCTTATTTTTAAATTTCTCTATTAACGGCTCCAGATTATCTTTTATATAGTCTTTGGGGTTCCTACTTATTTGGACACCTAAGTATTTTATTTTATCCACTACTTTTAGGCCCGTACTTTCCAGTTTCCCACCTGCTCCTTCTTTTTCAATCGGTAGTGCATATGATTTCTCCCAATTTATGCCTAGTCCTGAAATCTTCCCAAATACCTCTACCAGTTTCATTACCGCTTCCAAAGAAGTCTGAGTATCCCCTAAGAACACCAGGATATCATCCGCATACATTGACAGTTTTTCTTCCCCTGTTATTCTTTGGAATCCCCTAATCTCTGCTGCTGCCCTGATTGATATTGCCAGGGGTTCCATTGCCAGGGCAAAAAGCAGGGGTGACAATGGACACCCCTGTCTTGTTCCTCTGGTCAGGCAAAAGGCCTCTGAGTATTCATTATTAATACGCACCTTCGCCCTTGGTTTTGCATAGAGCATTCTCACCCATCCGATAAACCCTTCACCCAGGCCAAACCTTGCCAATACCTGCCACAGATAGTGCCACTCCAGGCTATCAAAGGCTTTTGTTACATCCAGTGCTAGCAGCGCTTTTGATCCTTTCTCTGTTGTTGGTATTTGCAAGTTAAGGTATGTTCTTCTGATGTTGGTGCTTATATTTCGTCCGGGCATGAAACCTGTCTGGTCAGGATGTATATATTTAGTTATTACCGTCTTCAGTCTAGCCGCTAGGACTCCCGCCAGGATCTTGGTATCAGCCCCCAGGAGCGATATTGGCCTATAGGATGCAAGATCCAATGGGTCCTTATCTTCTTTTGGTATTACCACAATAGTGGACTCCATCATAGAATCTGGTAAATGCCCCTCTTCCCTTGCCATGTTCAACACCTTCAATAGGGCTGGAGCCAAGATCTCTCCATACTCTTTGTATATCTCTGCTGGTAGACCGTCTGGCCCCGGCGATTTTTGATTTGCCATTGACTTAATTACCTCCTGTATTTCTTCCAAGGTTATCTGACTATCCAATCTCTCCCTATGTTCGTCCGAGAGACACGGGACCTCCAATCCATCAAGGAAGCCCCGTGTCTCCCCTTCTTCCTCTTGGCCCCTTGTTCTATATAGATCCCTAAAGAATTTCCGGAACTCCTCTCCCATTTCCTCCCCCTCTGTAACCATCTTTCCCTCTGTTGTCTTTATTGCCAGGACCCTTGTTTTAGAGGTGTTAGCTCTTGCCACTACCGCGAGCATGCGTCCCACACTCTCTCCTTCCACGTATGATTTTTGTTCCCTAAACATCTTCTCTCTTTCTGCCTTCATCAGGAGTAGTTGTTGGTACTTCTGTTGCTCCTCATTCCACCTGTCCAATTCTATCTGTGCCGGGTTCCTTATAAATCTTCTTTCTGCCTCCACCACTTTTTCCATTGCCTCCCTTTCTTTTTCTTTAACTAACCTTCTATTTTGTGCCATTTTTTGTATTAATATCCCTCTCAGGAAGGCCTTAAGGGAATCCCAAACCACTCCCATGGGGGCAGTTCCTTGATTCCTTTCCAGATATTCTTTAATCTGACTCTTTATTCCTCCGGTATCCCCTATTATCCCCAGCCAGGTTGGATTCAACCTCCACTCCCTTCTACCATATCTCTCCCCTGTATTTATCAATACTATCAGTG
>BLSH010395938.1:460890-485776 GCA_018402905.1 Glandirana rugosa
GGGGCAAGACACTGTCCCCTGTATCGTCTAGATGACTAGGGACAGTGACCCTAGTCAATCTAGACAATACAGGGCCGGTCGGGACGGGGGGTGTCAATCTTGTGTGGGTCCCTTGTAAACAATTGGGGAAGTGACGGGGGACGTCCAATTGGGGAAGTGACCGTTACTGTGATCTAACTGATCCCAGTGACAGGGATCAGTAGATCTGCTATGTCCCCTGTCACAGAACGGGGAACCGCCGTGTTTACAAAGGCGGTTCCCCGTTCTGAGGCTCCTAAAAGAGATCGGCGGGTCTCGGGCGGACAGGGGGCGCGCCTGGAGCGTGCGCAGTGGAGGACGTCCATGGACGTCCTCCGGGCATTTCAGATCCGCGCTGGAGCCGTACTTCAGCAATAGCGCGGATCTGGAATGGTTAAGGACTGTATGATACAGTTCTGTAAGCAACACCTTATTTTCAGGCAGTGCCCCTCCCGAGACTAGGCTCTGGATCCGCCCCTGGCGCCGCCTCTACCTAAATCTAGAGGCTGCCCATGACTCGTTGGGTTCCAGGGTGGTGGTGAGCCTAGACGCCGCCAAGGCGTTCGATTCGGTCGAATGGGCATACCTCTGGGAATGTCTGTGCATATATGGCTTTGGACCTAACTTCATAAAATGGATCCAGCTGCTATACCAGGCGCCCGTGGCCAGGGTCTTGATTAATGGCAGAGTCTCCGATCCTTTCTCCCTCCACAGGGGTACCCGCCAGGGCTGCCCACAGTCTCCATTACTCTACGCACTAGCGGTGGAACCTTTGGCAATTGCCATCAGGGACCACTCAAAAATGAAGGGCCTTAGATCAGGCTCCTTAACTGAAATCCTTAGTCTCTATGCAGATGACATGTTATTGTATCTGGAAGATGCAGGTCCCTCTCTCACATCGGTTTTGAACCTTATAGAGCGCTTTGGTGCATACTCGGGCCTTCAAATAAATTGGAGTAAATCCCAAATCCTCCCCCTTGACTGGACCGCTCCAACATCAGACCAGGCCAACCTTCCAGGTTGCAAGCCAGATCAAATATTTAGGGATACAGGTCACAAGATCCCCAGAAGATTATATTGAACTAAATGTGGAACCTCTCTACACATTGCTCAAAACCAAAACACAGGTTTGGGCACGACCACCTCTTGGGGTTATTGGCCGTGTAAACTTAGTAAAGATGATTCTACTACCCAAACTCCTGTATGTTTTCTGGCACTCCCCCACATATCTGCCTGTTCGGGTGTTTAAAATTATTGATTCTATTCTCAACTCTTTCATTTGGGGAAACTCTAGACAAACTCTTGTGGTATACCTTACAGAAACCAACTGACCTGGGAGGTGTTGCGATGCCAGATTTCAACCTTTATTACATAGCTGCTCAAATGTCCCACTTTTTTTATCTAGACAAAGATGACAAACACCGATAACTTGAGCTGGCTTGCGCGCGGGCTCCGGCAAAAGTGGCACACCCCTTTCAGCTTCTCTTTAGAGGCGCGAATACCTTGACCGGTGTGGGGAACCACACGAGCCTCTTGTACCACCTCTGCAAAATTTGGGAACTAGCCATGCACAGACTGAAGGTATCGTCCATAAATTCCCACAACCCACTCTGGGGAAATCATGACCTTCCAGAACTATTCACATTGTCAAACACAGACCTATAAGCGGAGCGTGGAATACTTTACCCTTGCCAGGTGATGGATATCCCCGGTGTCAAACCCTTTCAGGAATTAAAAACCACTCACGACCTACCCAATTCCATGTTCTTCCGTTTCCTCCAGCTCCGATGCCAGTTTATCCATGGCCACTCGGACTTGACCTCCGTGGGTCTGGTCGGTGTCCTCAGAGGTGAGGACCCGAAAGGCCTAATATCCACATGTTATGCAACACTACTTATCCCCGCTGCCTCAGAATTGGCCTTCGGGCTTAAGACTAAGTGGGAGTCGGACGTGGGAGAGCTGGAGGATGATGAGTGGACAGACGTTTTATCCTCGTGCAAACTAGTCTCTCCAAAACTACCAAGAAGACTTACCCAAATTTATACTGTACACAGGACATACCTAACCCCAGCTCACATGGCCAGATACAGACCTGAGCAAGACCCTCTCTGCCCCAGATGTGCGGATAGTGACAGCTCTTTTTTTCACCTTATATGGTCATGTCCAGCTATACAAGATTATTGGAAGCAAATTACAGACTTCCTACATGATGAAATGGGTTCACCGATGACTATGCCCAAAGCAATGTTTGCTAGGCCTACTACCCGAACAAGAACAGAACAGACACCAATATGTCTTTCTGCATGAAACACTGTACCTTGCTAGACTACTGATCACCAGGAGATGGCTCCAGACGGACAAACTGCCCTAACAAATACCACAGAGTCTGGGACAGATGGTTGGAGTCAGTGTCCACGACTGATGATCTGGATGGGGAACATGGTTAACTGTTGCTAGTACATGTACGTGGGCTACACAGAAGGGCTCTACCTGTACATTTGCCCAGAGCCAATCCCAAATATAATCACTCATTCATGTAAATGGCAAATTCACTGTTGATCTAATATGAGATGAGCATTATTTCATAACATGTACTCAGTGCCAAATGTTACACCTTGTATGTGCTTCTCTGTGAGCTTCATATGTGACATAATCTGACTCTGTATGCCTCATTATTAAAAGTTTTCTTTGGATTAACAAAAATAAAATAAAAAAGCCTAGCACTGCCTTCATCCTTTTTGCCTCCCTGTCCAATCAATAGTACCAATATTGTTTCTAAAAAACTGTTTCACATTATTATAATTTATGTATTTTGTTTTTTACTGCCTGCATCAGGTACTCACCAGCGAGTCAGGCTGTCCTGAATGGCATTCGTCAAAGCGTGACCTAGATGAAGAGATCCGGTCACATTTGGTGGAGGGATGCACATCATGAATGTGCCTTTAGGATTGGGCTCCGAGATGCTGGTTCTCTGAAAGACACAATATTGTGATCACTTTCACAAACCTGTGTAGTTTAGCAGGAGTATGAGAAAAAAATTCAAAAAATAAGACCTTCAGCCCAACATTTATGAAAACTTGCATATATAACTTCATGAATTAAAGTAGAACTATAGGCAAAACTATTTTTTTCATTTTGGATAGAGTAAGGGAGGGTTCCTTTACTTCCGGTCCCATAGCCAAAACAGGAAGTGAGAGAAAATCCCAACAAAGAGAAACCCTTGGGGACAACGAGGTCACCAGAACTAGTATCCGCATTGGAAGATTCCCACTTATTAAATTTTCTAGGGACAATCCGAAATGTGGGATTTTCTATTACTTTCAATGATTATGTAAACAGGACAAATAGAGAGGGCAAATATCCCTAACAGGGACACAGACAGCAATGAAAACTGACAGGTATTCTAATCCAGCTCCCCTCTACACAAAACTAAAAAAAAAAAAAAAAAATGCCTTTAGTTATACTTTACTGATTATTTTGACAAATCATCCTCAATGAACTTAAAGTGTTACTAAACCCAGGACCCTGCATTCACTATATCTGGTCTCCCACAGTACACAGAACATGGAAATGCAATTATTTTAGTAAATATAAACGGCTAATTACCTTTTCTCATCAGCAGTATATAGCAGTCGTATGACTTATCAGTGTCTGACTGAGCACTGGTTAAAGCTTGTCTACTCTGACTGTCATATGAGACTTCAGAACCCCTGACCCTCTGTCTGGACAGTGCTCATTGGCTCTGTGCTGATCACATGCCCCCTCTGAAGAAAAAAAAAAAAAACTCTAGCAATGCACACCACACATGTGCAGAGTGCCCCCAAGGCTGTGTACTAGTAGCAGATGGATTGGGGACAGTAAAAGAGGGAGGATCAGAGAAGACAGGGTTAACCCCTTAGATTCCACAGTAAGTATAACAAGCATGCTTTACTGCATATACAGACTGATTTTACTGTTGTGGGTTTAGTAACACTTTAAACTTCCTTATACAGTTTTTCTCTGCATGCATTGAGTTTTTGTTAACTAGAATGGATTACACAGGTACAGTGCAGCAAAGAAATCTTTAATTTAAAGGCCTTGGGAATATACACATCAAATTAAATAGGAAAAAGGGCAAGGTTCCTTGTTTTTATTTAGAATCAAAAGACTGAGTGTAAAAAATGTAATCATTACATTGATCCAGTCCTGTGATAATTGTTCCCAAAGCACAGAAAAAAGGCAGCAGTGAGAGCTTGTGTGCAAATGTGTAAGGCACACTTGACATGAGCCACATGAAACACATAGTGGGCATATGTTTGAAGAGGATTTGCGACAAAATGGTGCAGATATTAGTCGCAGACCTATGTCTGGTCTGAATCCCTTTGATAAGAATCTGTACAGATGCTTACCAGAGGGAGGGATGAGTCGGGAGAAGCTGCCTTCTACCTCCCTCTGCTGAGTGGAGCAGAGGAGAGGAGGATGAGGAAGCATGCAGGTTTCCTCTGAGTGCCCAGACAGACACTCACCAGAGGGAGCAGATAGCTTAGCGCTGCTCTGCTGCTTGCACTTTTCTCTTCCCTCAGACAACACTTTGCTGAGAAAGGAGAAGTGAGCTGCTACAGCCTGCTGTATCACTGCTAGCATAGTGACAGTGTGCTGGGTGTGTGCACTGTCTATGTGCAGTATGTGTCTAAAATACAGAAGTCTACAGCCATGGCCAAAAGACACAAATATAAATTTTCACAAAGTCTGCTGCCTCCGTTTTTATGATGACAATTTGCATATACTCCAGAATGTTATGAAGATTGATCAGATGCTATGCAAATTAACTGCAAAGTCTCAGCCATGAAAATGAACTAAATCCCATAAAAAACATTTCCACTGCATTTATGTGGAAGGCTTCAGGGCGACCAAGAAAGTCCAGCAAGTGCCAGGACAATCTCCTACAATTGATTCTGCTGCAGGATCGGGGCACCACCAGTGCAGAGCTTGCTCAGGAATGGCAGCAGGCAGGTGTGAGTGCATCTGCCTGCACAATGAGGCGAAGACTTTTGGAGGATGGCCTGGTTTCAAGAAGAGCAGCAAAGAAGCCAATTCTCTCCAGGAAAAACCTCAGGGAAAGACTGATATTCTGCAAAAGGTACAGGGATTGGACTGCTGAGGACCGGGGTAAAGTCATTTTCTCTGATGAATCCCCTTTCCGATTTGTTAGGGGGAACTTGAAAAAGCCTTGTCCGGAGAAGAAAAGGTGAGCGCTACCATCAGTCCTGTGTCATGCCAACAGTAAAGCATCCTGAGACCATTCATGTGTGGGGTTTCTTCTCAGCCAAAGGAGTGGGCTCACTCACTTTTGCATAAGAACACAGCCATGAATAAAGAATGGTACAAAAACATCACCCGAGAGCAACTTCTCCCAACCATCCAAGAACAGTTTGGAGAGGAACAATGCCTTTTCCAGCACGATGGAGCACCTTGACATAAGGCAAAAGTGATAACTAAGTGGTTTGGGGAACAAAACATCAACATTTTGGGCCCATGGCAAAGAAACTCCTCAGACCTTAATTCCATTGAGAACTTGTGGTCAATCCTGAAGAAGCGGATGAACAAACAAAAAAAAAACGCAAATTCTGACAAAATCCAAGCATTGATTATGCAAGAATGGGCTGCCATCAGTCAGAATGTGACCCAGAAGTTGATTGACAGCATGCCAGGGCGAACTGCAGAGGTCTTGAAAAAGAAGGGTCAACACTGCAAATATTGACTCTTTACATAAACTTAATGTAATTGTCAATAAAAGACTTTGACGCCTATAAAAAGGTTGTAATTATACTTCAGTATACCATAGTAACATCTGACAAAAAGATTTAAAATCACTGAAGCAGCAGACTGTGAAAATTAATATTTGTGTCATTCTCACAACTTTTGGCCATGGCTGTATACAAGACCCCTGTTTATTAGGGGCACTGTGCACACAAATATACAGTTGATCAGGCCCAATGTGTTTTAACTCCACAGCAATTCTTATTGGAAGGGAAGAAACATAATCAAATGTCAAAAGTGCTGTAAATTCTGTTCTGCCAACAAACAGGACTTGCAAGAAATTTGGCCCAATCCAAGTTTGTTACCCATTGATCCTAGTGGGTGTTGCAGGTTTACCAGGTTTGCATAGGCTCCCCTTTTGACTTGTCGCAGACCAGTTCTTTCTGAAGGGATCTTGGGATGACAGTTGCAATATCACAAGGATGTTTTTGGCTTGCCTTTGAACTTTTTCTAGTGGGCACGCTTAGATAAGCTCTAAATGGTCTTTTCTACCACAGTCTCTTTATATACAACAAGAAATTTAGACCATTTACACTATTTTATGTTACAGCAAAAAGCATTGCAACTTGTATACCACCATGCAGCGTGTCTCAATTCATTTTCAATGCAATCCCAATGGACTGAATTGTACGTTTTGGTCAAATGTGGGGAAAAAAAAGTGGCGTACATGATTTTAGGTGCACTGCGGTCCACTTAAAACAAACAGGCTTCTTCCTAACAAAACATACCACATACATTCAACATGCCTGCACTACAACAGCTCACTGGTGTTAACGGGCCCACAATTTCATATTAGGTAGGAACTTACCCCATATTCTGGTTTAAAGAACCCTTCCTTCTCCCACCATGGATACCAGGCTGCCTCCACATATTGAGGACTGTATGAATCTGGCATAGTGCCAGATACATCTAAAAGGGAAAAAAAGAAATCCATAATACTAGAACAATTTGTTTAAAAAAAAAAAAAATATGGGTTCACAATGCATCTATCAGGAACACACAGACAAGTTTGTATGTCTGAGTCTCTCACTCAATCTTCTGCTGCTCTGTGTCTGATACACATTTAAAAAATGGCATATCCAGACTCAGAGACGTGTACTGGCGCATCAAAGAGACAGGATTTCTTAAGCATTCATTTATAAAGATAGACCACAGCAGAAATAGTTTACTCTCTCATGGGAGGGGGCTGCCATTGATGATCTCCTTTTGAAAATCCAAGCTGCTTGGCTGTGTCTGGTGTCAATACGTTTTGAGTCACAAATTAAAAAAAACAGGCTGTAAGTTGAGTGTTTTAGAACTCCTTATCTCTATACTTACTCTGGATTAGGGACTTAGGCAGTATTGCAGCCAAAACATATGCACGGCAGCCAAGCAACAAATGTTCCCAAAAGGAGAGGTCAGCAATGGCAGCCTCCATAATTCTCCCATGGCTTGTGGTATACATTAAAGCAGAGTTCCACCCAAAAGTGGAACTTGCGCTTTAAGACCTCCTCCCCAGCTCCTGATGGTGAAATGGAGCTTTTGGGGGGGGGGGTGCGGATACCCGATTTTTACAGGCACTTCCATTCCGGTCGCCTTAGGTAATCAGAAGTGGGAGGTCTCCTTGCCCCTCCCTCGCAAAGTCTTCTGGGACACAGTACAGGTCCTATAAGACTTTGGGACCAATCACAGAGCGCAGCACCACTCGCGCATGCGCAGTCATGCCCGGCCGTAAAGCCACTAGCTATCACGGTTGGGTGCCCACAAGTAGGAATGACGGTGCCGCAGAGGGGAGGGGGAGAGATCTGAGGCTCCGTGCGGCCCCATCGCTGGACTGGGGGACAGGTGAGTGTCTGTTTACTAAAAGTCAGCAGCTACACTTTTAATAAACTTAGATAACGGTGTAACTCCGCTTTAAGGCTGTACTACTGTAAACCCTTTAAACACAGATGGAGGGAATAGGAGGAATGAATCATTCTTATGAGTCACTCACCAGTGTATTTAAATTTCAGCTTGAGCTACTGAGCTCTGTGACCATCAGTTTTTTTTTTTTCTTTTTTAACTAACAGATAAGGGAGACCGGAGCTCCACTTTTTGATTGTATATGGAAAAATTTTTACTCGTCTAAAACGAAAGTCAAAAATATTTTAAATATATTTAGATAGGACTATATTAAAAAGAAAAAAACATTAAAACAAAGTACATATTTGCTTTAATGCATAAAAATCTACTGCAACCACCCATTCAGGATTCACTCACACTTGTGTTTTGTGTTCATGCCTGCACCAGAAAGGACAAAAAACCCACATGTTGCATTTATTCTGATGAACAATACACAGTTGCATTCCCATGAGTTGTGCTGCATTAAAGATCAAGCGCCTCAGAGGTGTTGCTTTAATGCCTTGGTGTGCGATTCCAAATACTGCAACACAATGCAAAAGTGCGATTCTGCCCTGACTGTCCTACACTGGTTGTTCAGGCTTTAGCAAATATTAGCATGTTATAGGTTAAAAGGATGTTGGGGAGGCCACATTTCACAAATATTGAGCTTCCCCACTGCGCTCTGTTGTGTTTCACTAAGCTGCTCTCTGTCGTTTTTTAACCCCTTCTCTCCCAAACCAGCCAGCATCCCTTTAAATAGCTTTGAATGGCTGGGAGGCAGGAAGAATTAGCGATCATGTGACCACTATCACAGTGGTCACATGATGGAAAGCCCACCACCTATCGATCTTTAAGCCAGATCAAGAGCAGTCTTGACAGCTTGGTCTTTTTACAGGGAGTACACAGCAAACGTGCTCTTAGCACACAAACATCGGCCACCCAGTGATGCACATATGTGGAGTGTGGGCATTAGAGCCCACCCTTCTGCCAATGCACATATGTGATGGGTGGTTGCAAAGAGGTTAAATGAGTCTAAAGTGTCAGTCAACGCTCTCAGAAGTAGAAAACGAAAACTATACACAGTGCATGTGGACTTGAGTTCAGGGGAGACGGGTCCCAGAGCCAAAAGCAGATGGGAGAGAAAAACAATCCTTCACAAGAATCCACAGAGATATGGATTATCCATATCCCTCCCAGCTAACCTTTCTTCTGTCCTGGAGGAGTCGGGATATCATAGGTTATCACACCGAGTTCCTTCTTCTCTTTCTTTTCTGCTTTTGGTTTCTTCTGATGTTCAGTAAAGAAAAGAAAGAAGAAAAATGTGGTGAGAACAAGGACAGAGGACTGTAGAATCTGTGTAGAATCTGAAGATATAAACAAGAAAGCCAGCTTACCTCTGTCTGCTGTACTTTTATCTTCTCTTGCTTCTGCTGGAACTTCTCCAACTTCTCTTTTTTCTTGGACTCTTTCTTCAACTGGGCAGCTGTTTTCGGAGGACCATTGACAACAGCAGCTGTGCTGGTTGGTGCAGCTGGCGTATGGAGGTTTGAGCTCTTGAGGTCTAGGTAGGAGTACAAGACTGATCATGTCTGGACCACATTCTTGGGTTTCCCTTGTTCTCCAAGTGGAACTAAACCCACCAATTTAAGAGTTTCCCAAAACAGTTACATTCAGGGCATATAAATATAAAAATATGATACTGCGCAGCCTGACAATATATAATATAGTGCAAAATACACACAATAAAAGTGCAAGTGCAATGATCAACCAGTGAATAAAGTGCTTCAAGTGTAACAAAAATGTCAGTGAAGTCAAACTAATATAAATTATATATCATCACTGTGCTATGAAAGAATAGTCCATATGAAGGAACCACTAGTGGTGTCTTCCAGAGTGGTCCTTTAAGTGACACAAATAATAAATCAACAACCTTCAAGTCTCTATAAAAAGTGCAATAGTGCAGTGAGTGCAGGAATGCTTTCAAAACACATTCAGGTGGTTCACTCGTGTGGTCACAGCCAATTTTGCGGGGAGTCCTCAGCACACCACCAAAAGGCCCCTATATGGATGAGCAATATATTGGTGGAAGTGGATTGCTGCACATAGGAGGATAAGGAGGACGAGATTTAAAGGGAAAAGCACTCCAATATTAAGAGGAGCAGTTATACACAGGCGATTACCCTATTGTCTGGAGGTGAGAGTTCTGAGAGCACGGGACGGGGATTGTCATGTTCCCAACAGTCCTTTTGGTGGTGTGCTGAGGACTCCCCCCAAAATTGGCTGTGACCACACGAGTGAACCACCTGAATGTGTTTTGAAAGCATTCCTGCACTCACTGCACTATTGCACTTTTTATAGAGACTTGAAGGTTGTTGATTTATTATTTGTGTCACTTAAAGGACCACTCTGGAAGACACCACTAGTGGTTCCTTCATATGGACTATTCTTTCATAGCACAGTGATTATATATACTTTATATTAGTTTGACTTCACTGACATTTTTGTTACACTTGAATCACTTTATTCACTGGTTGATCAGTGCACTTGTACTTTTATTGTGTGTATTTTGCACTAGATTATATATTGTCAGGCTGCGCAGTATCATATTTTTATATTTATATGTATATACTGTGATTTATATTAGATATTGCAGCAACCTTTGCACTTATTTACCCATTGTACTTTTCATTTGGATCACACCCACACACCTGGTACACCATTATTTAGCATCATCTAGGGGCGCAAAGGGTTTTTTACTTACATTTTTTACATTCAAGGCATGCCATGAATAACTGTTACAGCTGTTTGCTCTCAACAAAACTGTCAAGCCATCAAATGGGGTCATAGCTGATCACAAGTGCAGCACCATGGCAACTTTAGATCTAACAGAGGCTAAGATGGCAGCTTCCTTGGATGTAGAGGATAGGATGATTTTTTTCCACTTTAAGGTGCAATCAAATGGATACACTGAAGTTCTATAAGTGCAAGTAAATCTAAATGGTCTAATTTCAACCTATTGAGTAAATTTAAATGTTGGTCCTGTAAAGTTTAAGGACTTTTCTCTGTTATCTACATGAAAGAGGCAAAGACAGATATATCTCCTCTCACAATGGAAAAGCCATTTAAATATTCATTATTCCCTTATAGCAACCTACATAAACACCCAATGTATTTGACCCCACCCCTGTGCAATTCTAGCTGTCCTTTTGGCAAACATAGCTTCTATCAAAGTGTCCCTTATGTAATAGGCTCCTCCTGTTTCTGATAGAACAAAGGCAGCCCCTCCTCTTCAGTGAATGTTCAGCAAAATCTACTTAGGGCTATGTCTATAGGTGTACACAGCCTACTGCATTAGCTCAAAGCTCAAACACACATGCGTGTGTGTGTGTGTGTGTGTGTATGTATACATTATATATATATATATATATATATATATATATATATATAGCAGAGGACCGTGTCAGTAGTTTACTTTTTTGTTTATCATTTTGTTTTCTTATTTTTACAATAGGTTTTATTTTATTTATTTTTTTTACAATTTGTTTTTTGAGCCATGTTTGGGGGCTTTGGTGAAATGTCAGGGGTCTAAAACAGACCTCTGATGTCTCACTTTTGAGACAGAGAAAGGGACTAAGGAGATTCCCAAGTTCCTTTCTATGCAGTAGGGGGAATCTGCAAAGTGAAGGGTGATTAGGGTGTGCCCAGGCATATGGCTATGTCACAATAATGATCCTGTTGCTGGCTTCAACTTGCCCACAAAAGGATTGCTAAAGGAAGCACATACTGTACTTGCTTCTATGACGTAACTCCCTTAGTTGTTGGAAATCTGCAGAATTTTGTTCACCAGCTAGTGAGCAACAGAGCGAAAGCTTTGCTCAGCCTGGTTCATCCTTTGAGGGAGCAATACCATAGGAGCTGGGAGTATTCACTCTGTTCTCTTAGCGTGTTTTCCCCAGAAATCGGATCGTTGTGTGACATGGGCCATAGCACCTACTCAGTAATCTGCATAAAGAATGACTGTCTTAGCTCTGCCATCTGCATGTTGAGGATTCATGTATCCTCCTTCCCAGGCAGTGCACTACAAGACTGTTTCCACGAGTCTAAATGTTAAGGAGAAAACAACAATGCAATATGGTTTTCCACCCAACAAAAAAATAAACTGTAGCCAAGATGTACAAGTCAAGATGTTATAATTTTTTGAGCTAGAGTTTTTGAAAGATTAGAACCCCCTTTTGGGTTTTTACTGCAAGCTGGCGCTCATTAGAAAAATGTTCCCTTTTCTTTCTGTCCTGTTGACTTTTTACTGTACAGGAAGTAAGGGAAAATCTGCAAACAGGAGCAGGAAGAAATACATATCTTACAGCAGTTCTATCCTTCTCTTACTCTAGGAAAATAACAATAATAAAAACAGTGTTATTATTTCTGTCTGTGTTGGATTGTTCCCCTTGTTTAAACCTTTCATGCCTAAGCCTTTTTCTGACATTTGTTGCTTACAAGTTAAAATCTGTATTTTTAGCTAGAAAATTACATAGAACCCCCAAACATTTTATATATATATATAAATATATATATATATATATATATATATTTAGCAGAGACCCTAGAGAATAAAATGGTGACCGTTGCAATATTTTATGGCACACAGTTTTTGTGCAGCAGCCTTTCAAACGCAATATTTTTTTGAAAAAAAGACACTTTCACGAATTAAAAAAACCAAAGCCGTTAAGTTAGCCCAATTTCTTTGCATAATGTGAAAGATTATGTTACACCAAGTAAATGGATACCGAACATGTCATGCTGTGAAACTGCACACACTTTTTCTTAAGTTTACCTTATGTTATACGTTTGGAACTGTTTTTTGGTTACGAGATTTCAACTTGCTAATGTACGGACTACGCAAAACTCATAATGTAGGTGGGCCACAGTACGTAGGATAAAATATACAATGGGAAGTACAGAGGGACAGGCTCAACGGGCCTGGGGTGGGGAAGGGGAGCTGAGGCACAGCTTGTCCCCATTGGGGTGCCGAGCCCTCCGGAACCATCGGGTTGAAAGTACTAGACAGGGGACCATAACAACTATTGTACCCGGATTCACACAAATATACATGTCTTGTACCTGAATTAATACAACAATGTGTAAAGAGGTTGATTTTGTACTGTTCCTGTCCTAATGATCTGCTACTGTACAATGGAAATATTGTTTGTGTTATCTATGGAAAATCTCAATAAATACAATTTGAAAGAAACTGCACACACTCGTGGAATGGCGACAAATTACGGTACTTAAAAATCTGCATAGGTGACGCTTTAAAATTTTGTACCGGTTACTAGTTTATAGTTACAGAGGAGGTCTTGTGCTAGAATTATTGCTCTCACTCCGATAGCGGTGATACCTCACGTGTGGTTTGAACATCGTTTACATTTACAGACGCGACTTACGTATGCGGCGCTTCTGCGTGCGAGCACGGAGGGACGGGGCGCTTTAATTTTTTTTTTTCTTATTTATTTTATTTTTACACTGTCTCTTTCAAAAAAAAAAAAAAAAAACATTCTGATCATTTTTATTGCTGTCACAAGGAATGTAAACATCCCTTTTGACAGTAATAGGCAGTGACAGGTACTCCTTATGGAGGTACCTGGGGTCTAAAAGGTCAAGTATGGCTGTTTTCAATGCTGTCATTTTTAAAAATGTTGGCACCTTTAAGGCTCCAGAAAACCGGAAGTGATGTCATGACATCACTTCCGGGTTACTAGATCCGAGACCCGATCAAAGCCGATTTTGGCATCATTAAAGTCTTCGTGCAGCTGGCGGACATGTCAGCTAGCCGCTCAGGTCTACCAATGGGAGGGGAGAGCCCGGGAGAGCCGCGCAAGGCATCAGTTGTTATCCCTAGAAAGGCGACTGTTTGCTCCAAAAACAGGTACCGGGGTCATGCCTGCAGCTGCATGCATCACACCGGTACAACCCCTTCAAGCCGAGGCCACATATTTGTGTATGGTCGGCGTGTAGGGGTTAATGTCTAGTAAAACACTGTCAGCAGGACAGGAAGTTTGTCTAGAGGAGTCCCAGATAGCAGTAAAAACCCAATAGCTGTTGGGACCCCTTCTGCATCTATTCTAAACAAAGAAGAAAAGTTTTGACTTGATGATCACTTTCAGTTTGGTTAAAATAAACTTTAAAATTTTCCAATCATGTGTTATTATACCTCCATTAAATAGTGGCGCTGCTCCTATAATCTCCTTAAACTGTGGTTGGTTGACACAGGTCAGGAACCAGCGGGTAACATTGGAAAAGTTCTGCCTGGTGGAGGGAGAGATGACCTGCAATAGAGAGGTCATATAAAGGTGGCCAAGATTAGAAGGAAATGAGGAAGTGAAAATATACACAAAAGCAGTTAAACACAGCCTGCAGAAAGACAGCATTTGAAAAGATACAAGATCCAGCAAGCTCTGGCAATAGGTTCAAATCACTGATTTCAAATCAGCTTCTCAATCACTGGAATCAGCAGGTAACCTATGACCGCTGCATACCATGGCAGCAAATATCACAGACTAGGGTAAGCTGTTGTATATAGACAATACCTTGCTAAATGGATAAATAAGACAACAGGACACAGCAATGTCGGCAAGGCTCAGTCGCTCTCCCACTAGGTATGTGCGCACTTTCAAGTGACTGTCCAACACCTCCAGGATTCTATGCAGCTCCACGCGAGCACGGTCTCTAGTCTGGGAAAAGGGTCACAAAAAAAAAAAAAATCAGACAAAAAAATTAAAGACCAGCAACAGTTAAACACACAGAGTATAAAAAATGGGACACTTTCAGCAGCAGAAAGACTTCTAAAGTATTGTAGTTACTGTGGTTGAAGAAGTGTTCAAACCCTCCAAATATACAGCAACATTTCAGAGCCATGTGCCTGATGAAGGGGCCCTGTGTGGCTCTGAAACATTGCTGTATGTTTATCATGTGACCACTATAATAAAGCTTTGCACCCTTTTGATGAATCCTTGATGTGCTGATGACATTTCTTTACTGTGTCCTGAATGGCTGCCCTTCTGCATAGTAAGTACTTGGTCATTCACCTGAATGGAATCCATGCCAAGTCAGCCACTCTTCTGGTTGCTATGCAGATGTGCAGCCGCTCTGTACATTGCCCAGAAGACTGTGGCCAGATCAAGGAGGAATTCAGGAAAAAACACCAGCTGTGCTAAGTCCACCACATGTTGTGTACAGGTAATGTTGCTGTGAATGAGAAAATGCGGTGTCTACAGTGGATGCGCTACTCTCACCCCAAGAAGCTTCTGAACAAACTAATCACAAGAATCTCCCTGCCACCTTGAATGGGCAAACGGTAAGTGATTTTGAATATAAATACTTGGAATCAACAAACTGATGTATAATTGTCTTGGGGGTTACAGATCATGTCTAAAAGGGATTGGCTGCTATTTGTAAGTTCACTTTTAAATAATTCTTACCGGTTTGTGGTCGATGCCATAGGCAGCTGGCAGCACATCGGTTTCTGCATAGTTCACCCACTGTTTAATGAGAGAGAAGCTTCGCTGGTCTCCATCCCCCGACAGAGACTCAGGGGCCAGCATGTAGGAGACCGCCCAAGCCCCCCATACAGATCCAGTGGAAGGAGACAGAAGGCATGGTAGGGGAATCCCCCGGGGCCCTGAAGAGACTTCCTTCACCTCGGGGCGAGGGTGAGGCGAGAACTGGCCACAGACACGCACCCATGTACATCGTGGATCTGAGGTAGAAGACAATGGAAGGTAGAGAGTCGACATTGTGGCACGGGGAAGTAAAACCCTGCAGATGGAGAGAGAAAGTGTCAAGAATCCTGTTCACGTCACGATTCCTGTGACTCTCAGCACGCCTCATCCACACATTAAATAGCTGTCCACTGATACACCCATCTGTATTATAGTTAAACATACACTAGCTGCTTCACTGGCCATATTACACCGCTTTCTTCCAGCCTTTCATCATGTGAGGGGTGATATCATCCCCACGCAACATTTTACAAGCTGGATAAAGATCACTAATGAGGTTTGTTAGACTTGTAAATTATAACATTACAGATAAGACAGATGAATCATTTTTACAGCATCCTAGGTGCTTGTCCTGTCCATGGTGCTGGAATAGTACAAGGCGCCTTTCACACGGGCGGATCGATAGGCTCCATCTGTAAGTTTTTTAGGCAGACCCAAAACCAGAGAAAATTCCCAGCTCAACCAGTCTGCTTACCAACCGAATTAACCAGCCAACAGTATGCATTAAAAACATGGGTTTAGTTAGCACATATTTGTGGACCATCCATTGCCCTCTATGTAGTGGCAGATGTCAATGGACATGTGTGTGTGTCGACATCTGATCCTGTCTGCTAAAAACAGATGTATGGGGATCCGTTCCCATCCATCTGGCGGATCAGATGGCAGTCAGGTATAGAGGAAAGCAGGCTGTGTCCGCTCTGCATAAGCGGTGTGGACACGGACCTGTAACCCGCCTGCTCTGCGGGGATCAGCGGAACGATTCCCTGCTGAGCTGGCGGAGTCCGCCCGTCTGAAAGGGGGCTAATAAACGTATTTATTCTAGAAACTGGATGTTGTGCGTAGCAAGTAGTAGTCATTAAATCAAAGCTGTACATATTTAGAGCACTGTACTGGACATGCCGGGAGAACACAATGGATCAGCAGGAGGGATTCCCCTGTCAACACTGTGTTCATGGGGAAATCAAGCAAATTTGTTTCTGGCAACATGCGGTTAAAGGAAAGAAATTTGCTCCATCTATGGCCGGCAATACACTACCCTCTTTACTACTTCATACAGAATGCAGACACTTCAAGGGCTCATTAACAATTGCAGTAGGCACTGCAGCGGTTCTGAAAAGTGATGCATGCTCACATCACTTTTCAGAGGTGTTTGACAATCAGTCAGGAAGCAATATGTCGCCTACTCACCTCCTGATTTGAACCTATAATTGCTACACATTGTACACAGTTGTGGTGTAGTTCCAGCATGGCCCCATATAACTGCATTCATCGTGTTTGGCAGTGGCACTGCCCGCCAAAAGCGGCATGATGTTTAACCACTTCAATACTTGGCCTATTCTGGCACTCCTCTCCTACATGTAAAAATTATAATTTTTTTGCTGGAAAATTACTCAGAACCCCCAAACATTATATAAAACTCTACACAATAAAATGGCGATTGTTGCAACTTTTTACATCACACAATAATTACGCAGGAATTTTTAAACGCGTTTTTTTTTTTTTGGAAAAAAAACAGTTTCATGAATATAAAAAAAAAAAAAAAAAAAACAACAGGTGCGCCCATCGCAGTTGGATTTTATTTTGTATTGCCGGCTTTACTATTACATATGTACCCGCAAAAAAAATGGGGATATTATTACACCAAGTGGAGCGTCTCCTTTTTTTCCTCCACATATCCACCCTGTGAGCTTCTAAGAACAGGCCCACCTGAGTGTGTGGACGGAGGAGACTGGATCCACCTGCCCTACCAACCTGGCTCCTGGAAGGCGATGACACCTATCTAGAGCAACTGGTGGAGAGCGCGATCTGACCCCTGTGGTGGGAAAACCACACAAGCTCGATCGACCCCCCCCAGTCGTACGACTGAGAGGGTCCAACTGTTCTGGTAAGGGTCCACCTTTTCTACCAATATGTTATGCTGTTTGGGATGAATTTGCCTCTGATCCATGTGACTGAGTTTTATACCTGCATGTTTTTCTTCACATATTTGGGTGATTTATATCAGAAGCAGGGACCCTTTGCTACAGTATAGCGGATCCTAGCACTATTACTACTGTTGGACACTGTTTTAAGCTTTAAAGCTTTGAGCTTTATATGGAATATGAACTCTAATTTGAGGACAATTTTTATGTTAATAATTCACTTCCAATTATTTGGTCAGTTGCACATTTAACACTTTTTGTTTTAGCGCTACACTATTATTTTTTATAAAAAACAAAACTACAGTAAAGTTAGCTCAATTTTTTTAGTATAATGTGAAATATGTTATGCCAAGTAAACAGATAAATAGCATGTCACGCTTTAAAATTGCACACACTTGTGGAATGGCGCCAAACTTTGGTATGTAAAAATCTACATATTCAACGCTTTTAAAAAGAAGCAAACCCTGATGGGTTTTACTTCCTCTTTATTACCCTGCAATGTAAAAGCATAATGGGCTACTATGCATTGCATAGTAGCCCATTATGTGGCACTTACCTGCATTGGAAGCCAACGAAGTCCTGCGCTGTCCCCGCTCCAGGCCACGTCCATCTTCTGCCACTCTTCCTTCCGGGGCCGCAATCTCCAGCTTTGTGACTGGCTGCGCGGGAGCATGCGCGCAGGAGCCGCCATTCGCGGCACGATCTCAGTGAAGGAACGACACGGAGGCCTCCGTGCCGTTCCTCCACTGCGCATGTGCCCGATGACGTGGGCACATCACAGTACACTGTATATCTCCCAAACCGTGCAGGTTTGGGAGATATGCAGAGAACCTACAGGTAAGCCTTATTATAGGCTTACCTGTAGGTTAAAGTGGTTGTCAAGAGTTGACAACCACTTTAAAAATGTTTACAGGTTACCAGTTTAGAGTTACAAAGGAGGTCTATAGCTAGAATTGTTGCTCTCGCTCTAACATTCGCAGCGATACCCCACATGTGTGATTTGAATGCCGTTTACATATGTGGGCGAGACTTACGTTCGCTTCTGTCCGAGAGCACGCTGGGACGGGGGGCACTTTAAATTTTATTGTCTATTTTTCCATTTCTTTAGTTTTACACTTTCTCTTTAAATTTTCTTTTTTGATCACTTTTATTCCTATTACAAGTAATGTAAGCATCCTTTGTAATAGGAATAGTGCGTGACAGGGCCTCTTTATGGAGAGCATCTCTCATCCAGGCTGGAAGGAACGAGGTAAAAAAAAAAAATGAACTGTCTCGGCCACTCCAGCTGTGTCCCTGGCTTTGTTTACTTCCACCGGCTTGGACGTGATGTCATAACGTCGCGCCCGGACATCCGAGAATCATAGTGATGACCGGTGACCATCTGAAATCTCACCAGAAATCTCTCTGATCAACTTCTGACGCGACTGATTAGTTTTCCAGCTCACCAATTGCACTGGCAAGCCCGGAGAAGCACCGGAGGTAAGAACGTTCCAGCGGCTGAACTGCCGCTATGATTGATCTTATGGTGTACAGAATCTCCGGAGGAAAAAGATGATATCTGAGTGATGCCTGTAGTTGCAGCCATCATTGAGATATCCCCACTCAAAGTCTGTGATGTCATATGACGTCCACCTATGGGGACGTGGTTAAACTTTGTCATGGCCATCGTGACCTCTGTATGTTAGCGTTCAGGTATGGGGGTGGTAAGATCAAAGCAAAAACACCTGGTCCTACTGCCCCCCCATGTGAATGAGCCATAAGAAAGGAGGTGTGTTTCTGGCCCAGATCACCAGATGAAAATAAATGACAAAAAAGCAAACTAATTCAGCCACTGCATCTAATGATTCATAAATTGCAACTTATTACATTTTTTGGATTAATAGCGCTTTAACCCTTGGAGCGCAGGGCGGGGGCCATTTTTTGTGAAATTTCTGGAGTTCAGCCAACAGCTGCCATCCTCCTGTCTGTCCACTGTCTCCTCAGGCCAAGGGATGACCTCAGGAGTTTGGATCCTGCTCTGACCCCACCTGAACAAACCATCCAGGGGTCCCCTGTACTCCACCAATCACCTGTGACAGCTGCCACTCCTCATTGGTCCACTACAGGCGACAACTTCTTGGCAGGCTGAATCAGGTGGAGTCAGAATTGGATCCAAACAGGTCTGAGCTCATCTCTACGCTCTGATTGGACACGGCGATGACAGTGGGTGGAGCTTATCCATAAAGTCAAGGAAAGTCGGGCCCTCATAACAAAGTGAAACTACATCAGAGAGGGGCACAGAAGTGAGGGGTTTGGGCTAAAAAGGTAACTATCAGAGCCTTCCAGGAGACTTTCATTTTTATACATTTAGGGGGTCCTATGAACATCTGGAAACCATGGGCATTCCTCAGCTCTGTGCAGAACATGTGTTCCTCCAGGGGAAGCATGCAGTGTATCAAATGTAGTTCCTAAGCACATGGAGAGTCAGGGTTGCCAATCTGGTCTCCAGACACCCTCCCAATGCCCCCACCCCGTCTACACATTCTCCCCATCCTCACACTTTTCTCACTCACTTCTCTTCGGCTCCGCTCCGGTGACGTCACACACCGCCCCACGTGTATTCACTTCCCCTGCTCTCTTCCTACTTCCGCCCTCACTGCGCACTCGCTTAGGACCCCGGTTTGCCCATACTTGGCTGTCCACTTCAATTAATACAAGAAATCATTGCTGTGACTTGTCCTTCGTGCTCTTTTTACCATTGTGATAAATCTCAGTCCTATTTGTAATTTTAATATAATTTGGGACTTTGGAGCTCATTGATATCTCCAATATAATTCTGTTGTCTTCTTTGTGCTTCTATGGCTCTATCGGGGAATCAGGAGCACTTTGGGCACCATAGATGGCTGTGTACTGGTGACATCTAGTGGAGGAATTGGTAACTGCAGCCTGATGCAATATATGGACATCAAACTGCTCTGCATGTAGCATGATTCATCCTTGGACACTGTTGTAATACTCACGTTTGCAAGATGCGTGGGAACTGGGGGAACGCCACTAATTCCCGGTACACATGATGAGATTATCAGGCTTTTTTTGCATGCTAATCTCAGATCGAATTGGCAGTCACAAAATTAGTCACGAAAATTCTCATATTGTATTTTCGAATGATAACTGTACTGGCTAAACCAATGGTTCTCAACTCCTGTCCTCGGGACCCACTAACAGGCCAGGTTTGCAGGATAACTGAAATCAGGGGAGGGCTGGCCCAGGGGGTAGGGTGGCAATTGCACCCCAGGCCACCCTAACTTACATTTAAAATGGCCGATGGCTGCTGCCCGCTCACACTTTTTTTTCTTGTGGAGGAAGGAAATAGGGCCCAGGGGCGCAGCCACCAACTAACTGCAGGCAAAGGGGGGGGCACCCAGGGCCGGCCCTACCATGGATCCTGCTAGGCCCATTGGGTGGGCATGGATGGTGAGCTGATTCGGTGGTTCAATGGGCCACTTGACTGGACTTGCCCCCCAGGCCTATGACTGCCAGCCCTCCCCTGACTGAAATACATCTCAGGTGATATAATTTGCTGCTTAGTGATTGCAGTATTCTTGTCTGCATCTCCCCAAGGTAATACTTAAAATCTGGCCTGTTGGTGGGTCCTGAGGACCGGAGTTGAGAACCACTGGGTTAAACAAAAATCGTACAATCAGGCATCGTACGAGAAAATTTTCCCTGCGTCTCCGATCACGTACAGATGGAAAATATTGGATGAATTGTCATGATCGGCTCCCGAAAGCTCTGTACTAACAATTTGATTATCGTATGATCGATTCGAAAGCGGTTTTTCCATACGATTTTATGATCGTGTGTACGGGGCTTATGAATTAGGGCCTGTTCACACCACTTGGACTGCATGGAAACATGCTGTCCTCTTTAGTTGTGTATGGGTGACAATAGGTAATGGCACCCCAAATGCTTCTAGCATAGGATGACCAGACGTCCCTGATTTCTGGGGAAAATCCTTTTGTCACGCAAAATTTGTCCCTGTTTTGCAGGGCCGGGGACGTCTGCTCACCCTACTCAGGGGAGTGGCAAGCCGTCAATCACGTTCGACCCGTCAGGTCGATCGGTAACAAAGCCGCACTTTTCCCCAGCCGCCGCTGCTATCTGCAGAGATCGGGAGAAGTCACAGGACTGGGTAGAGGGCGTGGGCTGGAGCTGCTGGAATGACTTTTTACATTGACCAGTAGGTGATTGGTTAATGTAAAAAGTTGCCTGTCAGATCCCGCCCGCTATCCAGTACTGTGACTGCTCCCGTTCTCTGCTCTTCTATTACACTGGTGTGTAAGGTAGGACAGCGCTACCCAGTGTTGCCAACTGTCCGTAAATTTATGGACAGCCCATAAAAACAGGGCAGTTTTCCGGGTGTCCGTAGCAGCCGAAAAGACTGTGGTGAGTGCAGTACGCTTCCTCTTCAAGCCAGCCAAAAAGAGTCAGGACAGTGAATGTGTGACTGTTTGACACACACACTGTCTCTGCTCACTCTGACAGAAAGCCGCGAGCCAGGCTGCAGGAGTCTCTCTCTCTTAGCGTGAGTGTGCACTGTATGAGTGCAGTGTGCACTGGATATGTGTAGTGTGCACTATGAGTGTAGTGTGCACTGGATAAGTGGCAGGAGGTAATGGAAGGATGGTGTAATGGAAACAGGAGGTGATGGGGATGGTGTGATGGAGATGGAGGAATGGTGACAGGAAGTGATGGGGGGATTGTGTGATGGAGACAAGAGGTGGTGGAGGGATGGAGACAGGGGGATGGTGTGATGGAGACAGGGGGATGGAGGGATGGAGACAGGGGGGATGGTGTGATGGAGATGAGGGGTGATGGAGGGATAGAGACTGGTGGGATAAAAACCGGAGGTGACGGAGTCAGGAAGTCTTTAGAAGTGGGGACATAATTTCTGGTACCAGGGATTTCACCTCACTTTCTGTGGTGGTTATGGAACAGAAATTAAGGGGAAATCTCTACAATTTGACATAGGTGACAAAACTGATGGACTAAATAATCTGCCCTTATTATATTGAAAATCACAGAAATATGTTTTTTTACCTTGCTATCTACCTTAAATTGCATTTCTATTTGCACAGTGTACTTGCTTGTAGCCTAAATACTGAAATTTGCACTGAAAGCTGTAATTTTGTAACTTTTGTAAAATGGCAGTAAAAACTTGACTGTGCCAGTAAATTTTGGGCGTTGTGCCAGTAAATTTCAATCTGGTAGATTGGCAACACTGGCGCTACCGCACACTAGTGAAGGGGACAGAGGACACTACAGTGGGGGGGGGGGTGTAGGGAGCAGGGGACATTTGTGGGGGGGGCAGAGGACACTACAGTGGGGGGGTATAGGAGATGGGACATTGCATGGGGGGGAGCAAAGAACAGTACAGTGGGGGGGGGTGTGCAGGGGACATTGCAGGGAGGAGGGGCAGAAAACACTACAGTGTAGGGGGTGGGACATTACATGGGGGGGGCAGAGAACACTACGGGGGGGGTGTACAGGGGACATTGCATGGGGGGGCAGAGAACACTACAGCGGGGGGGTTGTGAAGGGGACAGAGGACATTGCATTGGGGGGGGCAGAGGACACTATAGGGGGGGTGTGAAGGGGACAGTGGATTACTTGGGCTGAGCTGCCGAGCACTGAACAGGCTGACTTGCTGGGCACTGAACAGGCTGCATTGATGGGCACTAATCAGGCTGAGCTGCTAGGCACTGAACAGGCTAATTAATGGGCACTGATCAGGCTGAGCTGCTAGGCACTGAACAGGCTAATTAATGGGCACTGATCAGGCTGAGCTGGGTATTGAACAGACAGGGCAGGCTGCATTTATTGGCACTAAACAGGCTGAGCTGCTGGGCACTGAACATGAACAGGCTGAGCTGCTGGGCACTGAACAGGCTGCATTGATGGGCACTGAACAGGCTGCATTGATGGGCACTGAACAGGCTGAGCTGCTGGGCATTGAACAGGCTGAACTGCTGAGCACTGAACAGGCTTCATTTATGGGCACTAAACAGGCTGAGCTGCTGGACACTGAACAGGCTGCACTCCTCCCTCTTAGATTGTAAGCTCTAATGAGCAGGGCCCTCTGATTCCTCTTGCACCAAATTGTGATGTAACTGTACTGTCTGCCTTCATTTTTGTAAAGCGCTGTGCAAATTACTGGCGCTATATAAATCCTGTATAATAATAATAAAATAATAATTTATGGGAACTGAACAGACTGCATTGATGGCCACTGAACAGGCTGAGCTGCTGGGCACTGAACAGGCTACATTAATGGGCACTGATCAGGCTGAGCTGCGGGGCAATAAACAGGCTGCATTGATGGGCACTAAACAAGCTGAGCAGTTGGGCACTGAACAGGCTGAGCTGCTGGGCACTGAATAGGCTGCATTTATGGGCACTGAACAGGCTGAGCTGCTGGGCACTGAACAGGCTGAGCTGCTGGGCACTGAACAGGCTGAGCTGCTGGGCACTGAACAGGCTGAGCTGCTGGGCACTGAACAGGCTGAACTGCTGGTCACTTAACAGGCTGCATTTATGGGCACTGAACAGGCTGAGCTGCTGGGCACTGAACAGGCTGCATTTATGGGCACTGATCAAGCTGAGCTGCTGGACACTAAACAGGCTGCATTGATGGGCACTAAACAGGCTGAGCTGCTGGGCACTGAACAGGCTAGGCACTGAACAGGCTGCATTTATGGGAACTGAACAGACTGCATTGATGGCCACTGAACAGGCTGAGCGGCTGGGCACTGAACAGGCTGCATTAATGGGCACTGAATAGGCTGAGCTGCGGGGCAATAAGCAGGCTGCATTAATGGGCACTGAACAGGCTGAGCTGCTGGGCACTGAACAGGCTGAGCTGCTGGGCACTGAACAGGCTGAGCTGCTGGGCACTGAACAGGCTGAGCTGCTGGGCACTGTTAGAAGACTGTGCGAGGGTTAATTGCACTTGGGTGTGGTTTCCTCTCATTCCATGAAGGGCAGCTCTATTTAAACTTCCTGCTCCCTGTAAGCAGATGCTGTCTGATCTACAGCGTGTACCCGTCCTTCCTGAGCAACTTGTGCCTGTTATCTGTTCCTGTCTCCTGTTCCTGTGACCCGGCTTGCCCGACCTTGTCTGAACTCCGCCTGTACCGACCCTTGGCCTGCCTACGACCATCCGATTGCCTGATCCTTCTGCACCTCTGCTGTCAGCCTGTTAACGAACTCTGCCTGTACCCGACCACTCTTTTGCCTGTTCCTCTGTACCGCACCGCCAGCCAGTTGCCGACCCAGCCCGCACGACCACGATTCTGCTGCACGAGCGCTCCAACGGACCTATTACCATCATCAGTGATCCAGTCCGACCCTCGTGCTCTCCTGTACTCCCGAGCCCCCTGTCTGCTCTACCAGGGGTTCCCGAGTCAGGTGAGTAAGGGAGGTTGCCTACTGCATAAGTCAGACTCGCCTACCAGGTACGTGACAGTATCAGAC
>BLSH010395938.1:506561-519143 GCA_018402905.1 Glandirana rugosa
AGCAACGGTCATATACGGGACGCCTGTCAACGGGACCAACACCTCACCGTAGGTACTCCTCGGGAAACGGAGGCTGGCAACATAGTACACATGTCTCGTCAACCATGTTGTTCAACATAACACGTTTTGTGCGTACGAGTCTTCAGTCCTTGCCGGCCTACGATTAATGTACGTGGACTTGCAAGAAAGACACCAGCATGCTAGCACATCACGTCAGTCATACGTTCAATGTAATACGTTGTATGCTAAACGCTGTTAGTGTGCATGCTAGCAGCAGGGCACACATGTTCCGAAAGTAGACTACAGTTTCTTGGGTCGTTCTTGAAACGTTCAGGTGCATGTAATTAGCATCCGGCCGTTCCTGACTTCTGAGCATGCGTGTTTTGCACAATACAACTTGTTGTACCAACTGCTCTGTACACATGATACAACGGTCGGAGGCAAAGGGCTCCTCATGGATGCCACTCCACAACCAGGGCAACTGTCCGCAGGGCATATACTGGCAACGAACATCAACGCTAACATACTCTGTGTCCCAAAGGACTTTTGTTGGCATCCAGTGACTCCAGCCATGTTCTATCCATTGATGCTGTAAATTTGGTAGACATGTTCAGTAGTAGAGCACAGAGGGTTGTGATTGTGGCTCCCCAACCCATGCACACATTTTTACTGCAGATCTACTCCTGCTTCCTACATGATTGTTTCTTGAAACCTGCAATTTCACATCATGAATGGACACCTTTAGACTAGGGTTGCCACATCATCCCTTTAATCCAGGACACATATGAATTACTCAGGTTCTGAGGCCAATTTAATGCAGATAAGGCACCAAGTGAGTTTAATTACCACCTTAATCAGCCACAGAACCTGTGCAATTGATATGTGTCCTGGATTAAAGGGATGATGTGGCAACCCTACTTTAGACGCAGCAGATTTACTATGGTAATCCAATGCCGGTCTCCTTCCGACTCCACACAAAAGATTTTGTCTCTCAACTCAGGCCCTCTTCCCCTCTCCCCTTCACAGGCCTGCAAGATCCACAGCATGGTACATACAACCCTGATTATGATAAGTAAGACATTTGCTTCAATTTTTCTGTTATTATTTTAGGTTTCTATTTTTTACAGTTCACAAAATATGTTTCCCAGACTCCTTCATTTGAGGCTTTTCCCAGAAGCAGAGACAAATGGGTTGCATTGCCACCTGTTGTAAGTCCAATTGCCAGGCATAACTTTTTAAGACATTTTGGATAGAGTGGGGAAGGGTTGGACCCTCTGTCAAGCTTTGTCAAGTCTGTTTATCCACTGTGGGGATTCACCCCTTTATTTGTCTGGGTGACCACTGCCACCAAAACAAAAAGTGAGGAGAAATCCAACATTTTAGAATTGTCAATAGAACACAATGTGACAGTAAGTCTTCTAATGGGGACACCTGTTCCAGAGACAACTTCTGTAAGAGGAGAATACCCTTTGCTTTAGGTACATTTCTTCTCACTTCCTGTTTCATCTCATGCACAGGAAGTAAAGCCAAATCTCCCCTACAGGGACAGAGATGGCAAAAAAATAAACTGATAGTGTTTTTAATCCTTCCCTATTCTATCCAAAACTAAAAAAAGATAGGATTGGCTATGCATACATTTTAACTTTAAAAGGAAAAGATGTATGTAATCCCTGCAGACATGCAGTAAATGTCGTGAATCCATTATCTGGATTTATCTCCTCTTAACACTAATATTAACCTGACAGTCACATTTTAATAATTAATTCCCACATATATACACTAGTGAAAGATAACTGCCACTTAACCAGGGCCTTCTATACACTAATCCCCGAGTTATTGTATAGTTATGCCCTTAATGCCTGCTCTTGTAAAATCCTCAAAATAGAATAATCCCATGGTATATATAATCTCTACGTAAGTAGAGCCATTAGTGTATGCACAGGGCTATCCTGAGAGCGGCCATGTTGGAACATTTTGGTTCTGCCGGACCAGTTAGAGTTACGAGTGTGTCATCTGTAAATTAGGAAAGGATGACTCCTTCCAACCTCTTAATAAGGTCCTAATTAATGTACTGTGCAATGATAATTCACTCTTTACAGGTCATGAATATCTAGTCAGATCTTTCATAAAGACCCCTATAAATACACCCTTATATTTATTAGCATTGTTAAGCTGACATGTCCATTGTTATGGGAAGCTGCTACTAAGAGCCTATAAACAAGTCATCTCATAAATATAATGTAATAATACCTTTTCATTTTACGTACATAAACGTTATCCTGAAAACCAAATCTATCTTCATGCAAACTAAACAGCAAATGCAAAATTTGTCATTCACATGGTTTAATGAGATTTGTTTTAAGAGATGACTGACTTAAACGTTTTATAAACTTTTGGTTTGACAAATTTGAAATTGTCAAAATCTTGAAAAGATTTTGCCTTTCTGGTTCAAAGATATGCATGGAGGGCCAATCTTAAACAATCCACTTGGCTAAATCCACAAGGAGGACCCTTATGGGTTGTAGGTAACATTTGCTGAATTAGCCAGTCAAACTCTTGTCCTGTATGGCTGACAGGGGGTCCTAATGTGTATATAAACCCCAACAATAAGTATTGGTCTCTTTAATATACTGTTTGAAGGATTTTACTATATCTTTTTAATAATGGCAAAATATACCTGTTGATCCTTCCAGAAATCCAGTGAGCTGATATCTTCCTGTACACTCTATAATGTTATAATAAGGGGGTTTTTTTTTACCGCGCTATGCCCAATGTAATGTGGAAGTGGGAACAGTAAGCAGCCACCTATATCGACCAAACTAAATCGTAAGAATATGTAATATTATGTGGTGGTAGCGCTAAACTGAGTATGTGAGAGATATTTAGTGATGATATATTATGATAATGGGTGCTTCTGACTTATTGATTGCTGCGTTTTTTATCTACCTTTATCCACTTTTACCTACAAGCTTGTTGGACTTTTATTGTATCAGTTATTTAATAAAACCACTTCCTCATCAGTGGGATTTTACACTATGGCGATTGCCTTGTTTTTTATTCCTGCATAACTGATGGAGGCACTCGAGGATCGTCAAAAATCCCCACCTTCCCCCCCCCCCGTTTCTCTTGGATACCCCCCCACTCGTTACAGAAGACCAAGGCCATTCCAGTCCGGACCAATCTGATCCTGAACACGGAAAAAATACGTGGATGCCAGGAGAGGAGCCAGACCCACCTGAGAAAGGAGACCAGGCTGTATGACGCAACCGGAGTTGGAGGTCCCCGAACTACCCTGACATCCCGGGCCGGAGGGTCCTTATTTATCTCAAAGGCGTTCAAACTTCTGAGTTCTGGTAAGCCTCCACACAGACTAAAGTTGGAGTTCCTTTTTTACCACATTGAATATTCACTTCAAAGAGTCACCAAATTATTTGAAGATTCACTATCTGGATATAGCACGTGGATTTCCCTCCCATCAAATGGACACTTTGCACTTTACGCACGAAATATTATTATTGTTGAATAATTTTTAATGAATTTCAAGTTCTATTATCAATTTATGTATTGCACTCTGTTTCAGGGAGTTGATCACTGAAAAGTATATAACGTGATACTCATTTATACTAATATTATCATAATATATCATCACTAGATATCTCTCACATACTCAGTTTAGCGCTACCACCACATAATATTACACTCTATAATGTTATCGGGCACTCTTATTAGCCCTGCCCAGCTTACTTCTGTAAACTAAGAACACTGCCCAGCCCTGCGATGCATAGTAGCCCATTATGCTTCTACTTTACAGGGTTATATTGAGGAAGTAAACGCAATCTGGGTTTACTTCCTCCTTAATTTATACTTTTTTTGTATAATTCTCCTTTAAGGGGGCGTGGCAGGGGGGTGTGTCCTATGCCTACATACTTTTGCTAATAGGGGTCCCCCTTTCCCATTCATAAAGATGGGAGGTATGTAACTTACTTCAACTCTACTTAAATTAGTTTATATAATAAAACAAGGATAAATCTGCACACTCTGCACTGCTAGATAACTCATTGTAATGCTCATGTTGTCTGTGTCTCTATGGCAGCCATTCTCAATCAGGGTTCCGTGGAACCCTAGGATTCCTCCAGAGGTTTCTAAGGGTTTTCTTAAGCTGCGGCTAATTGACCCCTCATTTCATGGTGTCTGCATAGTTGCCGGGCCATTGCCACTTGGCAGAGTTAATGGCATAACCAATGATCATTTTAGCTATTTGTTAAGGGTGGCATTCTTCCCACTGACCATCAATGTAAGAGGCATTTTGCCATTGACCTCCAATGAATTGCTTTGAGCAGGGTTCCCGAGACCCGAAAAAAAATTTCAAGGATTCCTCTAAGCCAGCAGTGTTCTCCGAATTGTGACCCAAGGGCCGCATGTGGCCCTTTGCTTGCCTATCTCTGGCTCTTGAAATCCTATTCCTCCCACTTACACCAAAGGACAGGACACTTTTCCTCTCACTAATACCAATGATGGGGCATTATTGCTCCCACTGATATACACGATGGGGCACTTATTCCCACCATTACCAATGAAGGGGCACTATGCCTCCTCCTACTGACCACAGGCGCTATTTAATTTCTTTACTCCCTCTGACCACCAAGTCTGAAGCTAATAAATTTTCCATTCCCACTGGCCACAATTTGGTCCCCTAAAGTCTGTAAGGCAGTAAACTGGCCCTTTGTTTAGAATGCTTGGAGACCCCTGCTCTAGAGGTAAAAGGTTTGAGAAAGGCTGTTCTACTAAATTATCGTATGAGCCTAGGTTCACACCGATGCAGGTTTGAAATCGTGGGGGTTCAGCTGAACAATGCAGTCTGACTTCAGGGGTGATTTGACAGACATCTGTGCGGGTTCCTGCACAGATGTCTATTCAAATGGCTCCTGAAGTCAACAAAAGTAGTACAGGAACTGGAGTACTCTTGGAGCATCTCTCCAGACAATATGCTTCTATATGCCTGTATATTGACGCCTGTATACTGATGGGACACAGTAATGCTGTATGTATAATGTCCGTTCATCCGACTGGTGATGTGGAGTGATTGCACTCGATCGGAATGGGGATTTCTTATGTGGAATTATTGGTTTAACAGGCTCTAGGAATTCTCATTTATTGGACATTGGTATCTTTCTCTGTGTGTACCCCAGTTGAATGGTGCCCCCTAGAGATTGCCACAGATATTACCTCAGCTAATAAGTACCATATGATCTCATATACTTTTGAGGTGTATTCCAAATACTTTTGCTGGTTTTTCCAAAGTAAGCATCTTTTTTCCTTGTCTTGTGCATGCGTCCCGCTGTTTGTGAGACCTCTGTTCTATTTCCATCACCCCTGAATCTGTCCTGAGGAAGTGAGTTTGCGAAACGTGTGTTGGCGCACAGGGGCTTATGGTTCTCACACAAATGCAACAACTGTTATGAATTGATTCTGATATCACATGCATGCTTTTAACTACTGTACTGTCTGTCTTGTTGATATCATTTTTGTATAAATAAAAGTTGTAGTTTTATATATCCAAGTCTGAAGTGCCTTAACCAGTTCAGATCCGCACTATAGCTGAAAGACGGCTACAGCGTAGCTCTGAAATGCCCGGAGGACGTCCATGGACGTCCTCCCTTGTGCACGCTCCCCGCGCGCACTCGCACCCAGCGGCGGCGCACTCTTGAGGCCGCCGCACGCTGCGTGGGTGTGCCCGTGGGTCGGACAGACTAGATGTCCGCCCGAGACCTACCGATCACCTGTAGCAGCTGCAGAACGGGGAACCGCCGATGTAAACACGGCGGTTCTCCGTTCTGTGAAGGGGACATGACAGATCTACTGCTCCCTGTCACTGGGATCAGTTAGATCTGTTATGTCCTGGCCAGCCCCCCCCCCCCCCCACACAGTTAGAACACACCCAGGGAACACAGTTAACCCCTTCACTGCCCCTGCAGGTTAACCCCTTCACTGCCAATAACATTTATACAGTAATCAGTGGACATTTAAATTTCTGATCGCTGTATAAATGTCATTGGTCCCAAAAAAGTGTCAAAAATGTCTGACATGTCCGCCCCAATATTGCAGTCCCGATAAAAATTGCAGATCGCCACCATTACTAGTAAAAAAATTAAAAAATTGTAAAAACGCCATAAAACAATTTCCACAGTTTGTAGGCGTGATAACTTTTGTGCAAACCAATCAATATACGCCGATTGCGATTTTTCTTTTTTTTTTGCCAAAAATATGTAGAAGAATATATATCGGCCAAAACTGATGAATACATTTCTTTTTTATTTATTTTTTTTGGATATTTATTATAGCAAAAAAGTAAAAAATATTGTTCTTTTTTCAAAATTGTCGCTCTTTGTTTATAGCGCAAAAAATAAAAACCACAGAGGTGATCAAATACCACCAAAAGAATACTCTATTTGTGGGAAAAAAATGATAAAAATTTTGTTTGGGCACAACATCGCACGACTGCACAATTGTCATTCAAAATGCGACAGTGCTGAAAGCCTAAAATTGGTCTGGGCAGGAGGGGGGTTTAGGTGATCAGTAAGCAAGTGGTTAAAAGCCCGACCTAGTGGGACATCTGTCCCTCATTTTTTGCCTTATAACTATATGATTATAGATGTGGCTATGGGAGTGAACCTTCCTTTTTTTGGTACAGAAGCTACTTTTGGAAATTGGTGCAGAGTCGGCGTCGCACCGATTCGGACGGTACCTTTGCTGGCAATGGCCGCCGATTTGGCATGCGATTTTAAATGTCAAATTGCATGCCAAATCGGCCCACTGTGAACGTGGGCTTAGGAAAATTTCTCCAACCAGTAGCTCAGGAGGCACATATGGCTCTCCTCTACTTTAGTTATTGGTCTTAGAACCCTGATCTGCAGATGTCTGTTTTAGGCTTGGTTCACACTATTGCGAATTGGATGCGGTTTACACCGCATCCAATTTGCAGAACATTTGAAAACATGTTGTTTTCAATGGGTATGGTTCACATATGTGTTGCATCCACACTCTGCACTGCACAAAAATTGTGTGCGTTTTCTGTGCAGTGCAATGTGAAGTGCAGGCACATTGTATTCAATGGGAACGCATCTGATTCGCAGATGTGTTCCATTCAGCACAAATGATCTCCCCCTCCTCACTACACCTCCCCCTTCTCCCAGGTCAGCTGATCCGCAGCTAAAACAGAGAGGGACCACTGAATGAATAATTTTTATCTTCGCAGGGAAACCGGAGCTGCACTTCGCACCGGACTAGTGTGAATCCAGCCTTAACTTTGGCTACTTTTACATACTGCCTGAAGCCAAGCATAAAGTATTTTAATACATATCAAATGTTTAACCATTTGCATATAGAACTTTTTTGAATGCTCATTTTAGATTCTGCAAATGATCCCTCTGCAACTTTAGTCAATTACAACTCCAGAAAAACACGAGGAACAAGTGGGGAAACCTTAGAACCTCTGTCAGCTTTTATTGCTGCAGATAGGATTGATTTACCCCCTCACTCCTTGCCCTGGTGACAGGCAGGTCTGAGGGACAGTGACTAAAAATGTCTCCAATAGGGGACAGAGAAAGCAGCAACAATTTAGCATGGTGGGGAGAGGACAGAACCTCTGTGATGTTTTTATTGCTGTCTGTGCCTTACTGTCTCAGCGCCACCCTCCTTCTGTCACTGCTTTGATGTCATTGGCATAACAGTAACAGTAAAGAAAAATCTGGGAAGTGGAGTCACAGATAACAATAAAAGCCTAAAAGAGGTTAAAACCTTTCCCCTCTCTTTTTAAAACAGAAAGAAAACTTTGGCTGTAGTTGTGCTTTATGCTCTATATCAGTGGTCTTCAAACTGCGGCCCGGGGTCCAGATGTGGCCCTTTGCTTGCCTTTATCTGGTCCTTGGAATACAATTCCTCCCACTGATACGAGACACTATTCTGCCAACTGACATCAACAATGAATCACCATTTCTCCCAATTAAACCAACAATGGAGCACTATTCCTCCAAATGATATCAACCATGGGACACTATTCTTCCCGATGATACCAACCATGGAACACTATTTCTCATAATAATACCAACCATGGGGCACTATTCCTCCCAATGATACCAACCATGGGACACTATTCCTCCCAATGATACCAACCATGGGACACTATTCCTCCCAACGATACCAACCATGGGACACTATTGCCCCCAATGATACCAACCATGGAACACTATTTCTCCCAATAATACCAACCAAGGGACACTATTCCTCCCAATGATATCAACCATGGGACACTATTTCTCCTAATAATACCAACCATGGGGCACTATTCTTCCCAATGATACCAACCATGGGACACTATTCCTCCCAATAATAGCAACCATGGGACACTATTACTCCCAATGATACCAACCATGGGACACTATTCCTCCCAATGATACCAACCATGGGACACTATTCCTCCCAATGATACCAACCATGGGACACTATTCCTCCCAATGATACCACCCATGGAACACTATTCCCCCCAATGATACCAACCATGGAACACTATTTCTCCTAACAATACCAACCATGGGGCACTATTCCTCCCTCCCTAGTACCAAATGGGGTGATGTTTACTCCCACTGATACCAGGAAAATTTTCACTCCTGCTGACCACAGTCCAGCCCCCTTGTAGTCTGAAGGAAAAAAAACTGGCCCTTTGTTTGGAAAGTTTGGAGACCCCAGCTCTATATCATGATCCAGCTCCATCAAGAAGGTATAGCATTGCATTATGTATATAGTCACACGCTCAGGAAAAGCCCTCAATAATAAATACGGTAATTTAAAAAAAAAAATATATATATATATATTTATGTGTGTGTGTGTGTGTGTAGTACTGTGTGTGTATATATACAGTATATATTTGTTTACACACATTAACATACAATATTTTTTAGTTCCTTTGAGGGCCAGTTCACACCACAAAAATGCACTCCGGAAACGTTGCCGATCAGTTTTTTCTTACAGTTCACACCACACGCAGTTCCGGTGCATTTTTGATCCAATTTGCTACGTTCCAGTACAGTTCTGTGCAGAAAAAATGCAGCATTCTCTACATGTTTACTGAAACTGACTGCACCGGTGTGAACTAGAGCTATTGGAATAAATGGAAAACACTGTACATGCGTTTTTAGTGCAGAAAACAAGCGCATGGAACTGCATCTGCTGTGAACTAGCACTGAATGTTAAATAAAGTTCAGAAGAGGATCCCGATCACCAAGAAACTGACGTGCGTTTATCTTAGTGAAATCTTAGTGAATAGTTGCTTTACATACCTCTCCCAGGTTTTAATATACTTCATTCTCCCCTCTGTTTGAAGGTGACAGTCACAAAAAATTTGATGAAAAGCTTCCAGAATAGAAACAATTTAAAGTGGATGAGCCGTCTGTATATTCTGCAGTTCTCTCATGATGAGCACATGAAGACATAAGTTCTTCTAAAGAGGGAAATGTGTGCAGGCCCTTCCTTAAATCTGTCACCTCCTTCCCCTATTAAACATCTCATAAAATGTTCCACCATGGCAATAAAGCTGCTAATGTATGTATATACAGATCCACCCAGTGCACATTACATAATGTTTCTCACGATATCTGCCTATGTCATACCTATGTGGGTGACTATCTGTGATGACAACGAGGGTCAAAAGCTTAAGGGATTGGATACAAGGGAATTTGAACCGCTTTTCTTCCCAGGCAAGTCAATCCGCATGCAAAAACAACCCAGAAAGAAAACTGAAGCAAAACAAAAGAAGCCATGTTCTCCTGAAAGCATACTGCATTTGACTTGCTTGTGAGTCTAGTGCCCAAGTACATGGAGCCAGGGGGGTACCTTATCTGTAAGGCTAGGCTCACAGTAGCCAATGCTCTGAAAAGTGATCCACGGTGTATTGCTTTTCAGAATGCAGCTAAGCCGTTGCAGTCCTGTTGCCACTTGAATGCCCTTTTTTTTCCTTTTTTGGAAATGTATAATGGAGCTAATGCACCACGACTGTGAGTCAAGCACGTGGCTCATGGTTGCAGCACAGCCCCATTGACTTGAATGGCTGAGTTTCACAGGCGAAGCTTGTCAACCTAGCAGGTCCTTTTAAATTTTCCACAGCAGTGACACAAAGCATCGCAGCAACAGCATGTAAACAGCCTCCTCTGGCTGCATTTTACACTTAAGGTTGGAAGCTGGGTTTGGGGCGTAAAATCGTGGCTCATCTGCCTGCTAGAGCATTCCATTCAGCAGGGAGCATTAGCTTAGCTAATTGCATGGCATTAGGTCTGACTCGGCATGGGGTGCATCAGACCTCTTCAGAGAGACCACTGCTTCCACAAGAGAGCATGGGTCCTTCTCTACAATATGCTGGTAGGAGACAGGCTTTTCTACTCAGGCTGTGGGTGGTTTCTAAAAAATAAAAATTGTAAGGCCTCATTTACACTTGCAGTCGGGGCTGCATTTTTACCACCACCCAACCACTCCCCTTTAAACTGAAAAAAATCAGCAGACGGGAGTGTACCTATGCCCCGGCTGCATTGCTTTGTATTGCAATGTGGAAAAAATTAACCCCCCCCCCCATCTTGCTCAGTGGGCAGTACTGCCCACCAAGTGCAACATGCAATGTCTGGTGCAGTTTTTTAAGTATTAAAATAGGCAGTAAAAAGGTTGCATACTACCTCCTCGCTACCTGTAAAATACCCTCTGAATAGTGATCCATTCTCAGATTGCTCTTTAGATGGCAACAACTGTACTGTATAAACGAGCCATGAGACTTATTACACCTTTTGCATTACTTTCTCCTAGAATGTATTTAGCTGATTTAAACTAAAAGTACAATTAAGCTTTAAATTGTCCATTTAACTGGAGTGTAAGTTGCTTTTTTTTTTTTTTTTGCAAAGCAGGGAAATTGGATGGCAACTATAATATTTTGGATTCCGCTTCACTTTCTCCCCAGTAATCAGCAAGACATACGGTGAGGTTAGATCCCACCAATGGGGACAAAGAGGGCAATAAAAATCCAACAGAAGTTCTAACGGTTTCACACCCCATCCAAAATCAGAGAAAAAAAGTTTTAATTGAAGCTTATATTTCCACTGAGATCTTCAGTATTATCAGTGTAGTTTCAGAAAAATGGCCTTCTCTACAGTATGTGGAAAAACAGTCATGGGGCCCTCATGGAAAGTGTTTAAAAAATAAAAAGGGGTGTGTGTGTGACCCCTTCACCTTCAGTTGATAGTTGGCAGTGGTGGGCAAAGACACAACACGACTCCCATGTATTTGACATTATAAGCCTCCCCAGCTTCTGAAAAATGGTCATATGGGTATCAAAGCTTATCTAAAAGATTAAAAAAAAATATATATATATATATATATATCGTGGGAGGGGGGGGGGGGGTTAGCTCAGTGGGGATCACCTTCTCTGGAAAAGGGTAGTCCAAATGGCAAGGTTTTCTTAAAAACTGACTTGTAGCCAGGTTTATTTACAAGGTTGTATGTAAAATCAAATACGCAAAACAGAAAATAAATCCTTGCCATCCAGGCACTAACTAAACATATCCAGTTTTGCTAACTCAGAGGTGAAGGGCTTTTCCCAGTCACCCACAAAACAAAGATAAACCTTTTGTTTTAGTCACAAAGCAAAGTTCAGCAGCTTTCTCAGGTTTTGGCTTCCTGAGTCCAGGTAAGAGCAATCTTCTGATCCAGACCTACTTCCTTTATACCACCTGTTGGTGGACACAAATGGACCCCAAAATCTGGTCCGGAACCAACCCTGCCAAGGTGGCTGGTAAAACCCGGCCTGGACTCCACCCTAGTTCCCTGCAAATGAACGCATACAAAGTGAAACATAACGTCCATCGATCACCTCGCCTTTCATAATGCCACATATCCCCCCCCCCTCAGCTCAAACTTCTGTGGCTGAGCAACTGTCCCAACCAGACAATGGACACGGAAAAGGGCATCTGCAATATGTTCCACTGTGAACTTAAATGCTTGAAGAGCAAGGAACCACCTTGTCACACAACTGTTTTTCTCCTTGTTATCACACAGCTATTTAAGAGGGAATATTTCAGGGCATCTAAGGCCCATTTGATAGCTAAATATTCCTTCTCAACAATGGCATAGTTTTTCTCATGTCTGTGGAGCTTTCTGCTAAGGTATACCACTGGGTGCTCCTCCCCATCTCTGACTTAGGACAGTACTGCTCCCAGTCCCACATCAGAGGCATCTGTCTGCACCACAACCTTTGTGAAATCTGGGGTCACGAGCACAGGTTGTGTCCAAAGGGCTTGCTTCAACATTTGAAATGCCTTCTCTGCCTCAGGATTCCACTTAATCATGACCGACCCTCTACTCTTCGTCAGATCTGTCAGTGGGGCTGCAATGGTGGCAAAATTGGGTATAAAACGCCCGTAGTACCCTGTGATCCCAAGAAATGCACAAACTTTATTATTTATAGGTTGGGGCCACTTTTGACTCACCTCAATCTTATTGATCTGAGGCTTAATCAGCCCTCGACCAATAATGTAGCCAAGGTATTTG
>BLSH010395938.1:526993-553060 GCA_018402905.1 Glandirana rugosa
ATATAATATTGGTACATCTGTTTTTATACAGGCCTATCTCTTACACAAAATTAGTATCATAGGCGTTTCCTACAGGGTCCCAAGTAAAATTGGTGAACGGCTGGCGGCTAGCCGTAGACTGCCGCCGTTTCACCGAGCAAGGGCGTTTAGCGGCAGTATGCTGCCGCCGACGCCCTTGCTCAAATCACTCGCGCGCGGCGGCCTCCGCACGGGCGCGTGAGTGACACAGGTCCCCCCCGGTCCCTCGCCCACGCCGTCGAAGCTAACGGAGGCCGATGGGCGCTACCGGGGGGCCTCGCTCACTCGCCTCCAGGCAAAGGCTGTGATCACAGCCCTTCCCCCTCACACAGAGCGGAGGTCCGTGTTTACATACACGGACCTCCGCTCACTCGCTCCGGGGGGCCATCGCGGGTAGCCGGAGGCAATCGAAGCTGCCGCACCCGCTCCCTGGCCCCCCCTGGACACAGTGAGTGCGCGGGCACGCCTCCGGCGGCGCGCGCTCACTAAACTCGTTCCCGCAGCCGCCGTCGTATGACGGCGATTTGCGGGAACGAGCCACTTTGCCGCCGTCAGATGCCGATCGGCGGTCGGCAAGTGGTTAAAATGAACCCTGGGACATCCTTTGCGGATACTATGATTAAAACACATTCTCTATCCGGACATATTTTTGTCTACATGGTTATAATATATATTCATTCACAACAATCATTGGATATACTTGAAACAAATCTTATAATATATAGATTTTTTTTTTCTCTGAATCATCGCGGTTTAAACAAATATTCACAAATGTTTGGACATCCTTCAACTTGTTTATATAGAATGTAACTAGATAACTAGTTATTGGGAGTTTTCTTTGTATTTTCACCAGGTCAAACAATGGTGGCTTAATTAAGTCTGTAACTTGCAACAATCAACTTCTTTAAGGACAATGGGAGACTTTAAGTATTCAATTCATTCAAACATAGGCCATTTCTTGATCTCCTAGGTCTTTGTTGAAATCTCCATTCTGTGATCAAGCTTGTTTGTAGATTTCAAAGAGGTGATAAATTGCCATATATTCTGTTCTGAGAAGTTCACATGAGTGATGACCTAAGGTTGGCCCTCTGCTTTGGAGGCCTAAACTTACAATTCCTAATATGGGGTTATGAACCGATATATATATATATATATATATATATATATACACATTTTTTTTTTTTTATCATAGTTCTGACAAAATCCACAGGAAAGCTGCAGGTACACTGCACTGCATCTGCAGTGTGAGTAAACCGCAGCACATCAGTGTGAAAGCAGCCTTATACTATTATGCCCAGTGTAATGCTTCACACTGACCTGAAGATCTCTTCTTTCCTGCTGCTGGCATCACTCTGGAGATCGCTAATTGGGATAAGAGGTGGACTGCAGTTGGTATCACATTGCATGGGACAGGAGCCAGCACTGCAGATTGGCTTATGCGGCTCTTGCTCCCTACTACACCTCCAACTTTACAAGTAGTTCCTCTGCATTGCACTCTGTTTGATGCTCTGGGATGGTCAGCAAGCCCAAACCACGATCTACCAGTCACCTGTCCACGATCCACAGGTTGCTGACCCCCCGGTCTATGTGGACAGCTTTACCCCAGATGCCTGCATACTTAGATGTGCTTGTTTTAATCATTAACCATGTGAGTTTCTAAATGTTGTACCTTCATTAAATGGAACCATGTTCCTACACTTAGAGGCTCCTCTCTTCTCTTTTATACCCAGTTGTGACATGGCGCTACTCTTATATCAAGACATCGCTTGTTTATCAAGTCAAAAAATGTTTTAAACATTTTGCTTGTCTTGCAAAACGCTCTCAAACCAAGTTAATCTCAATCCAATGTTTTACTGTACATTGGTTCTAATTGTTCCTTTTTATATTCAGTTACCTCTGTGATTACCCAAAATGTGTCCTGAAGGGAGTTTAATAAGACTAATTTTGGGGTTGATAACTAGCAGTGGGTATACACTACATATCAGGAGAAAACCATGCATAGGCAATTGTTTTTAATCTATGTCTAGCACCCCCTAACGTTGCTAGAGTGCTAGGGTTAGTTTTTGTACAGAGGAGGTAAATTGTTCAGGTATTCAGGGTGGGCTGGCAGCCAAGCCTGTATGTTTTTCTGGGTCAGGGTTTGAGTGACTCAGGAAGGCTGGTATGACTCACAGGCAACATCTCTGATACCTCCCCCTACTTCTGGAAACTAGCAGAAGATTCCAGAAGGAGGGTTGTGGAGTGCAGAAGGGGCTGCCTGGAGTATTCTGAGGGCCCTGCCCAATTCCAAACAGATGCGTTGGCAGGGGGCAGGCCACCTCACATACTCAGGGTCAGCCCAGCTGGGGCAGTGGAGTTTGGGTGGAAGATGGAGATGGAGTGTTAGCTGTCAGATGCCTTTGAGAGTCGGGGGGGGGGGGGAGAGGCGGGTGAACTCAGGCCTGGACTCGGATGCAGAGTGGACCCCTCTTCATGATACACAGGGGGATTTTGACAAGGAGGCACGGGAGCAAGGAGAGGACACAGCAGGAGGACACTGCTGGGCAAATCTCCAAAGAAGAAGACAGCCAGTTGGGCTGGTGAATGATACAGTCAGAGGAATGAGAGGCATGCCTGTAGGGACTGGGTGCAAGCAGTCTGGGATGGTTAGATGTATATGTCAATGAGGGTGATGGCGCCCTGGCGTAACAAATCAAATACAGTGCTATAATAGTGTTATAATGGTGTAAAATTGTGAACAATAGGGTCGCTGCCCCTTCAAAAACCTTAGGTGGTCAGATGAGCAAACAATGGAAGTCAAGCGCTGACCCAATAGTGGAAAAAAACATATGAGAAGAAAATGCAATATTTCACAAATATAGTCCAATAATCCTTCAACAATCGTCCATTTGGAGCAATCCAATAAACCATGTGCCTCTACATAAGTTCCAACTTCTTCTATGGGAAAATTTGAAAATAGATGGCCACTCACCAGATGGTTTGACCTCCTTTTTACGGGAAGGTCAAAATGCGCCTCTGGAACCACTGTTCCTATAAAGGGAGGTGGGTTTTTCCTCTTCTCTCTCCGGTTCTCGTTCCGCTATTGAAGAAAAAAGGACTCCACCAAGGACACAGATGAAAGGATCATTGTGTAGTATTTATTTGCAAATAAGTGATAAAAACAATTTAAAAGTTTACACTCACATTTCCATGTGCCTAAACCTGGCACTAGGTAGACCAACGTGTAGCTCGTGAGCCTGTGCGGCAAACAGCTGTTGTTTCGAATATAGCGTGTCAAACCGTCCGTATGTCGTTTATCGTTTACATGCCAACGTCCGGAAGTGCACAAAAGAACGTCTTCTACGTACGTTTCACCGTCTTGGCGTCTTCAGGAAATGACGTAATTCATCTTCCGGTTTTCGTTTTTATACTCTGGTGTTTGAATTTGATTGAGTGTTTCCCTATTGGAGGGACAACCAATCTGTTCAACTTAATTTGTTTTGTTTTATACTAGATTTGTTTGTATGTGTATGCACCCAGGATCACGGCTTGCGCTGTTCAAACCTAGCATATTATTCAAACTAAAACATTTTAAATGCAGTTTAGGGATACATGTAATTTAGAAATCCTAATTCTCAGATGGATGCCCCCTAGTGGCCATCTTGTCAAACTGCCCAAATGTTCCAAAAATGTGAAAAAAATAAAAAGTAAACATAGAAAATAAAAAATTGTTTAATAAAATATATAATAAAAAGTTATGTTAAATTTTGTAGTGGGTTTTTGAATTTATTCCTGGCGGGTTTATTCCTGGTAAATATGGATGTTTTTAATGTTATCAGCAATAGAAACATAGACCTACAAGAATGTTTTTTGGAGAGTGCCAGCTCCAGTGCTGATCTGGAGGTGGGCTTTAAACAAATATTCAAGGTTATGGAAAAACAAATAAAAACGTGGTGGGATATCACCACACTAGAGCAATACCTCAAAGACAACATCACCCCCAAGAGTCTAAGATGGGACTTGGGGCCCAATGATGGCTTGGAAAATGAGGATTTGCTCAAGGAGTGGTGCCAGTTTTTCAACCTTTGTGAACAAAAACTCCTGGAAGTAATTATATAAAGGAGAAAAACAAAATTACAGGCCTTAAAAGTCCAGCTTTCTGCATTACAGGAAAAAGTGTCACCATTTATAGATTCCTCAGAATATAAAATAAAAATGGAGAAATTACAACAATTCCTGAACAAAGTAGATAACGAAACCAAAAACAAGAAAATTAAAAAATATCAAAGGGACATGAAAGATTACAGGGAAAAACATATTTACAAATGGCAGGATCAAAAGACACCCTTGTCTTTGGACAATGATGTAGATCAGCCACGGGGGGGGGATGGAGAAACTGGTGTTGGCCAGAATAAACCACCAATTAAAAACAACCCCAAAAAAACCCTTAAAAAATCTTCAAAAGGGGTTCCTCCACAAACTCCGGCATATAGAGACAATGGGCAGGAAGCCCATTTCTGGGGTGAGTCACCCCGGACTCCCCAATATCGAATCCCCACATACAACCAGTATGCTCCACTTAGAGACGAATCACCACGAGGTAGGTGGGTTCAAACTCAAGGTGAAACCTATAGACCGTATAGAGGTAACCAAAGGGGCATGTATAGGGGTAGAAATAGGGGCAGGGGAAGAGGAGGAACATTCCCCCAAGTCCCACACACACAGGGGGGGGAATGGAGGGAATGGAGAGAACCCTTCAAAATTGTCCCACCCAACCAATACCAACAAGGGTACCCCCAATATCCCCAAAACACACATCGTCCAGAAGACGAAGAAAGAGAGGATGTAGAGGGGGGAGAAAAGAAAAGAAAAAGAGTAAAATAGATGCAGGACTGTTTAACCTGACGGATATTGTCTTTACCCAGGAAGAGTTGGGGATACTGGCAGAGGGTCTAAAATTTGCACCCACAAAGTATTTAGACAAATTTGAAACATATATAGACGTGGAAAAATTTGCCAGGAAATTAAATGTTAAAAAGCACTACATTGCACATCCCAATCCTATTGTAAGTCACACAAACGCCACCTATATTCACACAGGACTTCGCAATAAATCCACGGTTAACCCCAAGGGCACATCTCACCAATTTATTGAAGTGTTCAAACATATGGTACAAGAGGATATAAATAATTTACCCCAGGTGAAAATAAGGAATAGTAAGCAAATCAGGGAGGCCATTAAGAAATTAGAAGAAAACAGAAATATAGTAATCAGGCCCGCTGATAAAGGGGGTGGTCTAGTAATTCTCACACGGGAGAATTACAATACAGAAATGAAGCGATTGCTTAGTGACCAGTCCACTTATGAAAAATTAAAAGGTAACCCCACCGAAAAACTAAAAATACATTTGAAGAAACTCATTAATAAAGGATCCAAAAAAGGCATACTAAACAAAAAAGAGACTAAATATCTTGTCCCCAAGGTACCTCGTATTCCAGTGATGTACCAAATTCCTAAAATCCATAAAAATAAGGAAAATCCACCGGGCAGGCCAATTATTAGTGGCATAGGGTCATTGTATTCAAGATTGGCGGAGTACATTGACATCTTTCTTCAGCCGTTGGCCACTAGGGGCAAGGCTTACCTTAGGGACACAAAAGATCTCTTAAATAAAATACAAGGGATCCAATTGACGGAGGAGACACTATTGGCAACAATAGATGTTGAATCTCTATATACCAACATTAGACAGAAAGATGCCATAGAGGCTGTCTCTTGGGCTCTAGAGGGGGATTCCACTCTGAAGGAGCCACAAAGAGAATTTATTGTGGAAGCCCTACACATGGCCATGTCAAACAATTACTTTTGGTATGCGGGAGACTATTTTAAACAAACCAAAGGCGTGGCCATGGGAGCTCGTTATGCCCCCAGTGTGGCCACCATATTTCTCAATAAATGGGAGGAGGAAAGTATTTTTACAAACCGATGGCCGCAACTCAAACTTTATCTAAGATTCATAGATGACATCTTTGTAGTTTGGGAAGGGGAGTCATCGGAACTTCAAAATTTTTTGTCCTTTATAAATGGTAATAAGTACGGCGCCAGATTTACGAGCCATTGGGATTTTGCTTCTGTCCAGTTTCTGGACCTTGAAATATTCCGAGTTGGCTCCCACCTGGAGACCCGTACCTTTTTTAAGGAAACGGATAGAAACGGCTATATATCCACTCGGAGTTGTCATCATCGGAACTGGACAAAAGCAATACCCAAAAGCCAGTTCCTTAGAATGAAAAGGAACTGTTATAGAATTGAAGATTTTATGACCCAATCAGACATCCTCATAAACAGATTTTGTGAGAAGGGTTATAACCGTGAAGAGTTGCTTAAGACTAGGGACAAGGTGGGCTCAATGCCCAGAACCCCCCTTTTGCAGAATAAGGAAAAAACACATAAAGGAGAGGAGTTTGGCTGGGCCTTCATAACAGGATATAACGTTCAACACAAGGAAGTGGAAAAAATAGTCAAAAAACACTGGCCCATCCTAAGAAAAGATCCCACTCTCAAGTCGATTATCCCTTCCAAGCCAAAATTTATCTATAGAAGGGCTCCGGCATTGAGAAATATGGTGGCAAATAATATTCCAAAACCAGACATGAGAAAGCCAACCTTTTTGGATAGGGTTGGTTTTTTCAGATGTAAAAGGTGTAAAGGATGCAAAATCTCTAGAGAAAAAAAGAATTTAACTAATTTCACCTCAGGGGTAACAGGTGAGGAATTCAAAATCAGGAGATTTATTACATGCGACTCCCGGTATGTAACCTATCTCCTGATGTGCCCATGTAATTACCAATATATAGGGAGAACTACTAGAACCCTCGCAAAAAGAGTGGGGGAACATGTAGATAACATTAAAAAGGGATTCAAATTCCATAGTGTATCGAACCATTTTAGATTGGTCCACAATAGAGACCCCTCTTTGCTTAGGTTTTGGGGCATAGACAAAGTACAGCCCCACTGGAGGGGCACAGATATGGTGAAGGCGGTATCCCAGATGGAGACCCGCTGGATCCATAGGGTACAAAGTTTACAGCCCTTGGGACTAAACAAGGATATAGATCTTCAATGTTTTCTAACAGATTATTAATTAACTTTTTATTATATATTTTATTAAACAATTTTTTATTTTCTATGTTTACTTTTTATTTTTTTCACATTTTTGGAACATTTGGGCAGTTTGACAAGATGGCCACTAGGGGGCATCCATCTGAGAATTAGGATTTCTAAATTACATGTATCCCTAAACTGCATTTAAAATGTTTTAGTTTGAATAATATGCTAGGTTTGAACAGCGCAAGCCGTGAGCCTGGGTGCATACACATACAAACAAATCTAGTATAAAACAAAACAAATTAAGTTGAACAGATTGAGCGTTTCCCTATTGGAGGGACAACCAATCAAATTCAACACCAGAGTATAAAAACGAAAACCGGAAGATGAATTACGTCATTTCCTGAAGACGCCAAGACGGCGAAACGTACGTAGAAGACGTTCTTTCGTGCACTTCCGGACGTTGGCATGTAAACGCTAAACGACATACGGACGATCTGACACGCTATATTCGAAACAACAGCTGTTTGCCGCACAGGCTCACGAGCTACACGTTGGTCTACCTAGTGCCAGGTTTAGGCACATGGAAATGTGAGTGTAAACTTTTAAATTGTTTTTATCACTTATTTGCAAATAAATACTACACAATGATCCTTTCATCTGTGTCCTTGGTGGAGTCCTTTTTTCTTCAATAGCGGAACGAGAACCGGAGAGAGAAGAGGAAAAACCCACCTCCCTTTATAGGAACAGTGGTTCCAGAGGCGCATTTTGACCTTCCCGTAAAAAGGAGGTCAAACCATCTGGTGAGTGGCCATCTATTTTCAAATTTTCCCATAGAAGAAGTTGGAACTTATGTAGAGGCACATGGTTTATTGGATTGCTCCAAATGGACAATTGTTGAAGGATTATTGGACTATATTTGTGAAATATTGCATTTTCTTCTCATATGTTTTTTTCCACTATTGGGTCAGCGCTTGACTTCCATTGTTTGCTAGTCTGGGATGGTTGCAGAGTCAGTCTGGGAGGACAGTGGAAAAGTAGCCAGGAGGGCTGGTGAAAGGGGCAGCTGCAGCCAGGTGGGCTGACAGTGCCTGAAGAGGTGGTACTGGGATCAGTAGCCACAGGAATAGGACAGCTAAGCACTGGGACTTCTTTTCTGCTACACTACCAAAGGGGCCCACAGTCCCTGCCTGCAAAGGGCATCTGCTACAGCTCTAACTGGATCTAGGTTGGATCATCTTTTGAGTGATAGCTGGTCCTGGGAGATGTAGTTCTACAAGCAAGATTGTGCTGGAGGTAGAAGAGGAGAAGTCTATATACTGTGTGTGTATATAGTTGTGTCCCTGAATAATTCTGCGTTGATCAAGGCATCCCATAATAACACTATCCAAGTTCAACTCCCCTAATAAAATACAAAAACAAAGCTGCAAGGACTGATTCCTGACTCCAGCGTGTGGAAAATGTGCCTGACTGTGCAGGGTTGGAGATACCCATATTCACCAGCGAGCCGCTGGTGAATATGGGTGTCTCCAACCCGCTGGTGAATATGGGTATCTCCAACCCTGCACATGGGGGTAGCACTACATGTGTAGCAAATATTGTACTGCATGCGCTTTTAAGATCTGTATGGAATAATATTAGATGATGATTTTATACATTGTATTACGTGTTCCTCTGTGTGCCAGTAAAGGCCATCTTTATTTTTCCATGAGTTTGGTAAGCATTATGGATGTGGCACCACAGTGGTCTTACTGGGTATATAGTAGATTTTTTTTTACAAACCTTTCTACAAAATTCTCAGTACTGTACATTTGATGTGTTGACAAATGTCATTCAAAAGTATTTCAAAATTTTGTTTGCTTTTACTTGATGTTGGAATGAATGTCATTTCCCAAAAAAAAACACGTACACTGAAATTTGTTTATTTTAGAAAAAAATGTCATCCTCCTGCTCCCTCAAATTTTTCTGTCACTGCGGTCAAAAAGCCCATTTTACCCCAATAATGATTTGCATTCTATGCATTAAGATAAAAAAGCCTTCTGTGCGTAGCAGCCACCCCAGCCCCCCCCCCCCCCCTAATACTGACCTGAGCCCCATCTCTATCCAGCGATGTGCACGAGTCCCTCGGCCCTCTGGGAGTCTCCCCTCTGATTGGCTGAGACACAGCAGCGGCGGCATTGGCTCCTGCTGCTGTCAATCAAAGTCAGTTAACCAATCAGGAGAGAAAGGGGACAGGGCTTAACAGCAGCTCTGTGTCTGAATGGACACTCGGAGCTGCAGCTCGGCTCGGGTGCTCCCATAGCAAGCTGCTTGCTGTGGGGGCACTCGACAGGAGGGAGGGGCCAGGAGCACAGAAGAGGGACCCAAAAGCAGAAGAGTCTGGGCTGATCTGTGCAAAACCATTTCACAGGGCAGGTAAGTATAACATGTTTGTTAGTTTAAAAAATAACAAGACTTTACAATCACTTTAAAATGAAAACATTTGAACAGAATCCTACTAATGTATGGCCAGCTTTATTTCTAAATTAAACCCTCTCTTAGCCAGGCCCCATTGTGAGGAGGGTGCTTTGAATAGATGTTTTCCTACGGACCCAGCACTTATTCTTATGTACACACATCATATTTACGCACAGTAAATACAAACCTATATCATGGAGAGGATGCAAATTCTGACATTTCAGAATGACATATTCTGATTTGATGTATTTAATTGTACAATTATAGGACCTATCATATTTTGGCTCATTACCAGTAAACTGATGCATGCTCAAAATTTTTAAAGAAACCCAGTCCCGCACTTTAGTGTTCCCTTTAACCACTTGCCAACCACCTTGCGTACTTTTACTGCAGCAAGTTGGCTCCACTACGCACATCACCACCTATAAACGGCGATCCGCGCAGCCACAGTTGCGGGCGCGTGCCTGATGCACTCTGCCTGAGTTTGGCCGCGGGTCAGACGGACTCAATGTCCGCCAGCAACCTGCGATCGCCTTCTAGAGAGGAAGAATGGGGAACCGCCAATGTAAACGCGGAGGTTCCCCGTTCTGTCAGTGGGCATGACAGTGATCTACTGATCTCTGTGTTCGGGATCGGTTAGTTCTGTCATGCCCCAGCCAGCCCAGCACCCGCACAGTTAGAACACACATAGGGAACACAGTTAAACCCCTTGATTGCCCCCTGCAGGTTAACCCCTTCCCTGCCAATGACATTTATACAGTAATCAATAGCTATTTTTAGATCTGATCGCTGTATAAATGTTCCCAAAAAATTGTCAAAAATGTCCGCGCAATAATCGCAGACCCAATAAAAATCACAGATCGCCGCCATTGCTAGTAAAAAAAAAAAAAAAAAAAAAGTAAAAACGCCATAAATGGATTCTCATGGTTTGTAAACACGACAACTTCTGTGCAAACCAATCAATAAACGCTGATTGCGATTTTTTTTTTTACCACAAATATGTAGAAGAATATATATCGGCCAAAACTGATGAATAAATTCGTTTTTTTATATTTTTTTTTTTGGATATGTATTATAGCAAAAAATAACTATTGGATTTTTTCCAAAATTGTCGCTTTTTTTTTTTTTGTTTAAAGTGCAAAAAATAAAAACCGCAGAGGTGATCAAATACCACCATAAGAAAGCTCCATTTGTTGGGGAAAAAAAGGAAATTTTGTTTGGGTATAACGTCGCACAATAGCGCAATTGTCAGTTAAAGCGGCGCAGTGCTGAATCGCAAAAAGTGCTCTGGTCAGGAAGGGGCTAAATCCTTCCGGTGCTGAAGTGGTTAAACATTGCTATTATTTTTACCATTGCTGTAGCTTTCCATTTTTGTAGTCATTTGTTCCAAAGATCCCTCCTTGTATATCATACAAAACTCCATGATGTCACCCAGCAGACTGTGTACAGTACTTCTACCCTGGGACATAGGGTGTCCGGACATGTTCCCAGGAGATCAGCACTTCGTGGGAAGTTTTCCATTTCGTGGGAAAAAAAGCAATATAAAAAATAATACAGCATGTACAATTGCGACACAAGTCATATTGTAATTGAATGTTATTAAAAATTACCTTTCCTTTTCAATGGCAGTGCTGTAATTTTATGTAATGTGCAATGCAATATGGCTACCTAGAGGTGTTTTGTACATAGATGGTGTACAGAACACCCCCCAGAAACATTTCCTGCTGGTGTGATTGGCTCACTGATTTTTCCAGATGTCTGCACTTAGATACAAGTCAGATTTCAGGCATCCCCTACAAAAATGTAATTTTTGGTGAGATACTCCCAATAGAAAATCACATCTAAAAGGATGCAGACTCTATAGAGCTTTGCAGGTGCAGCAGCTGGTTGATAATTATGAAACCACTCCTATTAGACTCACTCATGAACATGAGCACAGACAAACACACAGGGATTTCTTCAGAATGACAAAAGATAAGAATCTGCAACAAAGTTTGTTAAAATCTTGTGATGTACATAGATCACCCAGAGGGGAATGTTTTTTTCTTAACAAAAGCCGAGTTACTCTTTAACCACTTCAGCCCCGGAAGGATTTCCCCCTTTAGGACCAGAGCACTTTTTGCGATTCGGTACTGCGTCATTTTAACTGACAATTGCGCAGTCATGCGAAGTTGTACCCAAACAAAAAAAAACCTCCTTTTTTTCCCCACAAATAGAGCTTTCTTTTGGTGGTATTTGATCATCTCTGCGCCATTTCTGATCACTGCTATAAACAAAAAAAAAAGAGCAACAATTTTGCAAAAAAACAATATTTCTTACGTTTTGCTAAAATACATAAAAAAAAATATATATATATAAAAAAACTAATTTATTCATCGGTTTTGGCCAATATATATTCTTCCTCATCCTTTTAGTAAAAAAAAAATCGCAATTGGCGTATAGTGATTAGTTTGTGAAAAAGATGCCGCATTTACAAGCAATGAGAATTCATTTATGGGGTTTTTATTTTCTTTACTAGTAATTGCGGGGATCTGTGGTTTTTAGCGGAACTGCGACATTGCAGCGGACATATTTGACACTTTTTGGGGACCATTGGTATTTATACACCGATCAGTGCTATGAAAATGCACTGATTACTGTATAAATGTCACTGGCAGGGAGGGGGTTAACACTAGGGGGTGCTCTAGGAGTTAACTGTGTTCCCTGGGATGTGTTACTAACTGTGTGGGGGCTGAGCTGAGTGGGGGAGGAGAGTGATCATGGCTCCTATACACAGGGAGCCTACGATCACACTCCTCCCCCCCCCTGTCAGAACGGAGATCCTTGTTTACATACATGGGCCTCTGTTCTGTCACTGCGGGGGAGCGATCACGGGTAGCCGGCAGTCATCGAGTCCGCCCTACCTGCTCCCTTTCTCCCCCGTAACACATTAAGCGCGCCTCCAGTGGCAAGTGCATGCTCACGATCCGCAATCTCGCAGCCGCCGTCAGGTGACTGCGGTTTGCGATATCGAGCCAACGTATTCCCAGTCCGTTGTGTTCAATGGGAGCGTCTTGTAACACGGAGATGCACTCCTCACTGAACAGGGATATTTTCCCCTGCTCGTGGCCCCTCCCTCCCCCCGCAGCTGCTACGCTGTGGGAACGGACAGGAGCCGCCGAACGCCGGCTCCGCCCCTTCCCGGCAGCAGACAGGCTGGAATTCGCACCGGACTGGTGTGAATCCAGCCTGAGATTGCACTGTTTTAGGACTACGACTTCCAGATTGCTGAGCATGAGAAGAACAGACTGCTGGGAGAGGATATACTGTATAAAGGCTGGTCTAGGCCTAGAGTCTCTCTCTTGGGACCGGCGTGGATCTGCATGCAGGGAATCTGTTACAGGGTGAACTGCAGCTGAGTCGCGGCCTGCTCTGGCAGAGTTACTCAGCGGATATTCTCTTCACTGTCCAGTGGCAGCCTGGAGGCCGCTCCTGTTCCATTCATCCTGTAAAGATATTGGATCTGTGTGAGCCATGGTGCAGTGCAGCGGAGGCTGGATGTCATCCCTTAGGCCACATTCCTGAAAGATCATCATCATCATCCTCACCTGTTCTAGTGTGGTGAGTGGGCAATAGCCCAGTCCTATAGACACTGTATAGAGACATCATTGTCACTTGCACTCATTATCATCTTTAGTTCAATGATCTGCATCAACAAATCATAGACACTATATACAGACATCTTTGCCATCCATTGTTCTGCTGATGCTTGTCGTTCCACAGAATGTAACATCTTTAAGTCAGTGATCACTGTGAATCCAGTTACAGTTTTGATTTACACAGGAAGATTGTCTGCTGGTTATACACAGCCTATTGGATCAGTTACATTGCCTTACCATTCAAAATTTTTTCATGCGATTAAACACCTAAAAGCTAGCTGAAGATTAACTGGATTGCCACACAGCAACACAGGATTACGCTCACTTCCCTCCACACTTCAGGGATTTGTTTCACTGAAGCTCATAGAGTTGCAGTTCACTAAGAACTCTCTGTAAGAGCAGGTTGAATTGTAATACAGTTAGTTCCCTGTTTGCTAAAAGTTGTACTTGTTTATCTACTGTTCTGCATTTATGTGTGGAGGAGCAGTACAGAGGGGTCTGACACTTATACGAGCCATTCTTCTGCTCTCCTGTAGCCTGTTCACATAGCCATTGAATGTGCTTAGTCGAGCGCAGAGATTATAGTTCTTACAATTAAATGTTTAATATTCGGTATGTGATTGCCATTTGATTATTGATTACGTTCCTATAAGGGATACTATTCTAAACTGTAAAAGTTCATGTTGCTCACCATTAAATGCTTTTATCTTATCAGTAAACTTACCTTCTGGTTTACCACAGTTGTTTCTTTTCTACTGTGTTTTGCACTAAGATTGCATATTACGTGTGCCAGTGGGGTTGGGACTGTTCTTGGGGTTGAGAGGTACGGAACCAAATATACTTAAGCGGCTCCTTCGGGGGTAGCGCTACACACATTAAAGTTGTTATCTGGGTTTGTAAATTTATTTGGTGCACACACAGTGATTGCACATCCTTTGTGGCTATTGAGGAATACAGTATATTTAAATGAAAGTCCCCATGCCCTGAGTTCAGCTGTACGGTATAAGGAAATGCTGTGTATTTTACGTCCGTTCTGATTTGTAATGCAAATCAGCTTAGAGCATTGGGATGACACAGGAGAAAAGAATTCTATATTATATCCCACAACTGGGAAGCATGCCGCTGACTTACACATCAATCCTCTCCTGCTTTCTGTTGCTAGGTAAGTACACCACAATATATATTGTATATACAGGTATTATTTCACATGAGTGTAGAAATCAATTCAACACTCACAATGTATGTATTGTCTTGTAAATGCAGATAGAACCACAGGCCAATGGATGTATTATGCACTGTGGATGGCCCTTGGCTTGTGGCTTTATCAGCATCAATGGAAGAAAAGTTTGGGATAACAGAGGTATTGTAAATTATTCAACCTTATCTGTCTTCGTGTGATGTAGATTATAGTTCCTCTTTGTGGGTCTGTGTGCTGTGGGAAGGATATCCCTGCTGTTCCTCTGTACAAGATATAATGGAACAGGTGAAGAGCGTAGTGGCGGGTATACATGGGCCGAAAATCAGCCAAAAACGGTCGATTCAGCAGAACATGGCTGACTTTCTGCCTGTGTGTACAGCACCCTGTCTGACTTAGTCGCATGAAAATCTGGAAATCCAGCATCCAATCAGTGCTGGCAACCAATGGCTGAAAGTATTGACCGGTGTGCCCTGGCCGGGGGGGGGCCCTCTCAGACCACAATAATACAGCAGTGGAGATCGTTATAGTAGCATCACTTAAGCCAGCCATAGACGGTTCAAAGCCTGCTAAACAAGCCAAGATTCGAATCATGTAGGGGCAGGCTCGATCAATCAATCAACTTGGCTACAACCAGCCTGCTGGATTTTACATGTGATTATCGCTAGTTGCAATAATCACTGTCTTCTCCCAGCGGGGAAGGCTTCCTCTGTTACACCACCACCAACACACCACCCCCCGCTTCACCTCCAGGAGAACATAATCAACTTGGGTACAACCAGCCTGCTGGATTTTACATGTGATTATCGCTAGTAGCAGTGATCACTGTCTTCTCCTAGAGGGGAAGGCTTCCCCTGTTACCCCACCACCAACACCCCACCCCCCGCTTCACCTTAGGGTTGCCACCTGTCCGGGATTCACCTGGACAGTTTGGGTTTGGAATCATGCGTCCGGGTTTCAGACTGCCTGAAACCCGGACACATTATTCAGACTGGATTATGGTTTCATAGCAGGGTTGCTGGCTACAGTTGTCTCAGCTGAGAGACTCTGTTAAACTCTCTTTCACACTGCCCAAAGCCAGCACTAACAGCCCCCCCCCCCCCCAAACACACACACTGACAGGAGAGGAGAGAGGGCTCGATCTGCACCTCTTCCTCCCACCCCTACCCCTCTGTGTCTGCCACAATCCAATCCCCAGTGCTGTGCCTCAGAAAAGGAAAGTGGGGGCCTGAAATCTGAAGCCAAGCAGCCTCAGATAATCTGGATTGTGTGTACACTAAGGTAAATCAGGATTCTCAGAGCACCCCTTACATCAAAGTTCCCCTTTACACCAGAGGCCACAGTGTACCCCCTTATATCAGAGTTCTTAGTTTTCACCCTTAAATCAGGGTCCCCAGAGTTCTCCCTTACATCAAAGTCTGCAGAGTTCCCCCTTACAGTGAAAGGGAACTCTGCGGACTCAGATGTAAAAGGGGAACTCTGTGGACTCTGATGTAAGGGGGGGGGGGCTCTTGTTATTAACTGTATATAATTATAAATGTTATTTAATAGCAAAAAATATATGTATAGTTTATACTATTAAAAAAATTGCTGTTTGCCGCTTAAGTGTTCGGGTTTCGCTTGAAGAAAAGGTAGCAACCCTACTTCACCTCCAGGAGAACACAATTGCACAGCAGGAGGTTATCCCGTGTCAACACTGTCTTTGTTGATGGGAAAATTGGGCAAATTTCTTTCCTGCAACACATGGAAAGAAATTTGCTACGTCTATGGCCGGCTTTAGTACAGAGATCTGTACTAAATTTTGTTAGAATTTTTTTTTGTAAGAAATTTTTTAGTTCAGTCCACAGGGTTGAACTGAAAAAAATGTATATTGTGTACCAGGCTTAGGGTAGTGAGGGTACAAGTACACATCATCTAAAAGCGTTACTTACATACCCTTTTTATCATCCTCAGAATCCCCTGAATCTGGGCTCTTTGTATGCAAATATTGACTTGTTTAACTGAGGAAGTCATATCTGTGCCACACCCCCACTACTTTATATACATTCCTTTTGGTCAGAGAGGCTTGGGAAGGGTGTGGCAGAACTCAGACCCAACGTGGTAGCAGAGAACCAGCAATGCAGCAGGTATTAAAGCTAGCTCTCCTCCCTTTTGTCCCTACTTTACACCCTTCCTATTGTCTTCCCATAAACTGATGCTAAGTACAGCAATGCCTTTTACATAACCCAGAGCGGGGTTGGGCAGGGAATAAATACTGGCTTATTTAATAATATTAAGCCTGCATTCACACAGGGACGATCCGACTTCTGCGGACTTTGCTAGGCGACTTTCAGCGCGAGTTCAGGCGACTTACAACGCGACTTTGCCTGTGGCCAATCAGAGAAGGGAGGGAGGGGGTTACCCTGGATAAATTCCTTTCTTTCTGTAAAGTCGCTTACATTTAGATGGGGGATCCGACTTGGAGGCGACTCCTATTGAATCCTATGGACACAAGTCGGATAGAAGTTGCCTTGAAGTAGTACAGGAACCTTTTCTGAAGTCGGAGCGACTTCTGTAGTGTACATTAAGACGGCTCCCATTCACTTCAATGGGATTTCAGATGTCAAGCGACTTGAGGCGACTTAAGTCGGAGCGCAAGTCGCCCCTGTGTGAATGGGCTCTAAGACCTTCAGCAGTTGATTTAATCAATTACTGAGCATGCAGCTTTTTTTAACCATTTAATCCTTGCCTATCTTCCAGTTTAAGCCGGTGCCATGACTTCTGTGCTGCATCTCCTGTTTCAGGGTGGCTCCTTCCTCTTGCAGCATCCTAGGGAGCCATCGCATGTTGGAACTATGTCTCCCTACACTGTGTGCATCAATAGAAACACACGGCCCAATAACATAGGATAGCAAGGCACTTCTCAGCTCTACCTCCTCCTGAAAATTCCAAAATATACCGCGCTCATTCAGCAGCCACCAAACCCATAGAGATAAGCAATTCTCTCATATGTGTATTATTCTCTCTGGTATTCACAACAAATCCAGAGGTGGTAATGCTGCATTAATAAATCATGGCGCTTACAAACTTTAATGTCCTTAAACACAAATGATATATATATATATGTGTAAGCTGGATATAACCCTATCACATAAAAGTCCTATAAGTGGAGGAGCTTCTTAGTGATCTTTAAGATACGAAATTCCTTCTCCAGAAAGAAGGGGGGGATTCCCGTTCACAAGGTGATTTACATCCACTTGGTGATTTACATCCACTTGCTTCCCCACTTACCGGACTTCATAGACCTCCTCCTCCCCAGCAGCATTAAAAGTTGTAAACTGCAAGTGCATATTAATGAATAGTTTAAATGTATGTTTACTTTGTTGTGCTCAGTTTGTTAAACTAATAACCAGGAGGGTTTAACACGTAAAGATAGCAGGCATTAGAACTAGCATAAGGTGTTGTGTTGGTGAGCTTTTGTATGTGTCAAAACTGCTTATTTCCCAGAAACAGCATGAGTCGGGTTAAATGCCGGTCAAAAGGAGGTCAACTGCGGGCCAAATTCTCCTCTAGGTCACTTGTGCTCTCCTGTGACCCAGAATCAACCAACAGCCGGCTAAAGCTTGCTGTTGGCTGACATTGCACAGCCGCTCTAGTGTCTGGAGGGATGCTACACTGATGTCGAGATCCACCCAGATGCCTGACCAGCACCTGGCTCCACCTCTCAGTGCACGGCTTAGAGCAGGGGTGCCAAACTCAATTTCATTGCGGGCCACATGAGAATTGTGGTTGCCCTCAAAGGGCCGGTTGTACCTGTAAGACTATATGTCCAAAGTGCCCCCCCCCCCCACATCAGATGTCAAGAAGCCACCCACCATCATAAGTCAAGAGTCCCCCACCTTCCTTTACATCACAGTACACCCCCTTACCTCATGCTGTTGCCGGGAAGAAGCTAGGGTCAGAGCTGGGAAGCAGAAAGTGCAGGGTCTGGAGGAGGACCAGAGGAGCTGAATGCTGAGATAAGGGAAGGCAGAGATGAGGGGGTGCTGCAATTGTACAAAGTGTCGCAGAATCTGTAGGAGGAGTTCTATCCTCTTCTCTGCTGCTGACTGCTGAGACGGGGGAGGGGGGGGGCAGAGACAAGACCCTCTGAGGCTCCATGGAGAAGTGCAAGATCTATAGGAGGAGTTCCTCTCTGCTGCCAACTGCTGAGACAAGGTGAGGGGAGAAATAAGGGGGTTGCTGTAGCTACAGGAGAGGTGGGAGGCCCACATGAAATGGCCTGGAGGGCCAGATTCGGCCCTGGGGCCTTGTGTTTGACACGTGTGGCTTAGAGCCTAAGCAGGCTGCTCCTGACCCCTCCCCAGCATGGTGCTCCAATGAGCATGGGAGGGGCAGAGTAGAGATTCTGACAGTCGCCACTCTCAGCTCCGAGTGGTCCGAGAACTCAGCGATCTGCACTCATGTGACCGCTCAGTTCTTGGCCTTAGAGCCAGCAGGGGACAGCTGCAACATCAGACCAATGCTGCAGCATGGAGGTGAGTATAGATGTTTGTGTTTTCTGTACTCCCCTTAGACCCCTTTCACACTGAGGCGCTTTACAGTCGCTATTTAGCTAAAAATAGCGCCTGTAAAATTCCTGTTAATGCACCCCAATGTGAAAGCCTTTCACACTGGGGCGGTGTGCTTGCAGGACAGGAAATCTCCTGCAAGCAGCATTTTTTGGGGCGGTACGGGAGCGATGTATACACCGATCTTATACCACCTCTGCCCATTGAAATGAATGGGCAGCGCTTCTGCATTTTTAACCCCTTTTTAATCCCTTAGGGGTTAAAAGTGCCCCGCTGCCGCCTGAATAGCCGCTAACAGCAGTAAAGCACCTCTATAATAGCGACGTTTTAACACTGCCGCTCGGGTGGCCCCAGTGTGAAAGGAGCCTTAATGTTTGTGATTTCCCCCAGAGTGTAAAGCGCTATAGAACATGGTGTCGCTATAAAAAGAGTAATAATATTAATAGCAGTATGTATTAATTAATACAATATACATATCAGTAATATGATGTTTTATTCTGTAATTCACAGCTGTAAACTATGAAATGAGAGTGGGGGCTGCAGGTAAGTAAAGCGTAAAAGTGTTTATCTGCATGAATATCCAAATCCAAAACACATCTCTTCTATAGAAAGAAAACCAACGTAAAGAGCTTTCTGTGTTGCCATAGTAACCACACTTCAATCACCATTGCTTAGCAAAGGCGAGCAAATAAAGATTTTGGTTGTAATGACAACAAATACTGGCCATACACAATGCAATCTGATTGTACAATCTCATTTAGATCTACTAAAACAAGGTAATATGAGGACAGACCAATAAACGTCATTTGGTTTGTATCAAATCAGGCAGGCCCCTTGCACTACATAGTTGATGGTAGATATAAAGGAGATTGTACAGCCAGATTGTATAGTGTATGGCCAGCTAAGGACATATTTTCTTTTATAATCTTTCATAAAAAAGACTGATGGTAGTATATACAGTATTTTGTATCTTAACCTCTTCACGTCCGCGATATACCCAAAAGACGGCCTTAGCGCGGACCTGAATTGCCGGGAGGGCGTCCATGTACGTCCTCCCGAGCATGCGCTCTCATCGCGTCCCTGTGGGTGGCACGCAGCATGCTCTGTGATCACTGAGTCCATGAGACTCGGCTGATTACAGATCCCGCCCCCTTACCACGTGATCAGCTGTCAGCCAATGAGTGGGTGAGAAATAGAGGAGGATGGGGGTGAGAGAGAGGGGGTGGGGGATGACAGAGAGAGGAGGGTGAGAGAGAGATGGGCGAGAGAAAAATTTACATTAGACGGTAACATTTACATATCAATGCAGCCACAATTTACATATCAATCATGTGTACTCTGCACACAGAGCAGGGCTGGGCAGCATTAGTGGCTGGGCCTATCTTCAGTAGGGGCCTGGAGCTGCAACTCCAATAACCCCTATGTTAATCTGGCCCTGAGCAAACCGCCTGTCCAGTTACACTGAACTGCTATCTAATCCGATCCACCAGACAGATGGGGAACGGGTCCCCATCCGTCTATTTCTAGCAGATAGGATCGGATCAAATGTAGGCGAGTATACGGACACATGTCCGTTTACACCCGCCACTCCATAGAGAAGCCTGGAGGGTCCGATCGTGGCCACCTGTCCGTTTTTCAGATCCGATCGATCCACTCATGTTAAAAGGGCCTAAATCAGAGTAGTGTGTTGCAGTATTGCGCTACAGTCCAGGAACTTGATCTTGCCTGAGACAGGACACAGGAACAGAGCTGAGGCTGTCAATCACAAGTTGTGCCCTCCCATGTCACCATTTTTCTCTTGGTGTCAGGAAAACTTGTCATAAGTGACCCATGTGTATAGCAGAGGAATGGGGCAGCGGACAGAAATTACACTTAGTGCTCTGGATTGAGGCAAGTACACACTATAGAGAGCTATGCTTTGTTCATAATTCATGTCTGAGGTTTATAAACACTTTAAGAATCATTACAATCTGCTTAGCTGGTGCACAGATTCACTTTAAGCCTACAAGCACTTAGTAAGCCCCAGGGGATGCTGAATACTACATAACAAAGGGCCCATGTTTGTAGAGAAAAAATGTAATGAAATCACATTGAATAAGCACAACGGAATGTGCAAATGTTTATTTACGCACTCTATGTATGTATGAATTGATTTTAATGAAAAGACAGCAATGGCTGAATACATATTGATGCTATTTTCCAGTTGCAAATGTGGCTCTCCAGGGTCTTGCCTTTCAGTCCAGCTCCAATCAAGGCTGGGGGGAAGCTTACCTATCAATAGATAATAATACCAATCCCAACCTCTTGTACGGGTCCTGCAGCCAGACTACCTATGAGTTCCAGCCGTGGTGGACAGTGGACTTGAGACGTGGCTACCTCATTGATTATGTTACGATTACCAATCAGATAAGCAAGCAGCAAAGCCTGCTGCTGGGGGCAGAGATCCATGTTGGCAAAGACACCCAAGCCTATGGAATATATAACCCAATGTAAGTAAGGCACAGGGAGTGTGCCTAGTTTGTGGCGGATATACTTTAAAGTTTATGAGACCACTATAAATAAATGCTACTGACACTACACAATATAAAAAGAAGAAAATGGCTGTTTATGAACAAAAAGCAAAATACCATAAACAACCAATCAAATCCTCCCTTTTTGTACTTCCAGTGCAGTATGGGAGAATTTGAAACCAACTGAATGGGCAACAAAAAATCTTCTTAGACATTCACTGTATACTGTATGAAGTCCCCTCCTGGGAATGATTTATAAGGCTGGTATGAAAAGAGCAAATCTGCTTGTTGTGACCAATCAGATTGCAGGGGCAAGATACAGCAGGCATTCCATTGACTCCCCTTCTTCTACTATAGTTCTTTTAGTTTGTAGTATGCAGCAATCAGCCCTTGTTTCTTGTCTTACAGCTGTGCTGTCATACCTTCAATGTCCTCGGGAGAGACTAGGTCATTTCCATGTGGGAGAATCTATGGACGTTACATCACAGTGGTCATACCAAACCGTACTGACATGCTAACACTGTGCGAAGTTCAGGTGGCAGTTCTGAACATACCAGGTATTACGACCTACAGATAAATTAATTGATGTTCCATGGGTCTATGCTTATATGTCTTTTAATGATATGTAAATGGCGATCCTTCATAGTATATATACAATGGTTCTTCAAAAAGATTCCACACTTTTTTTAAAAACAAGTTACATATAAAAGTGGGGATACTTTTTGAAGACCCATTATATATACAGTATCTCACAAAAATGAGTACACCACTCACATTTTTGTAAATATTTTATTCTATCTTTTCATGTGACAACACTGAAGAAATTACACTTTGCTACAATGTAGTGAGTGCACAGCTTGTATAACAGTGTAAATTTGTTGTCCTCTCAAAATAACTCAACACACAGCCATTAATGTCTAAACCGCTGGCAACAAACGTGAGTACACCCCTAAGTGAAAATGTCCAAATTGGGCCCAATTAGCTATTTTCCCTCCCTGGTGTCATGTGACTTATTAGTGTTACAAAGTCTACATAAAGATGGCCTAGGCTTTAAGAAGATTGCCAAGACCCTGAAACTGAGCTGCAGCACAATGGCCAAGACCATACAGCGGTTTAACAAGACAAGTTCCACTCAGAACAGGCCTACACCATGGTTGACCAAAGAAGCTGAGTGCCCATGCTCAGCATCATATCCAGAGGTTGTCTTTGGGAAATAGACGTATGAGTGCTGCCAGCATTGCTGCAGAGGTTAAAGGGGTGGGGGGTCAGCCTGCCAGTGCTCAGACCATACGCCACAAACTGCATCAAACTGGTCTGCATGGCTGTCATCCCAAACGGAAGTTTCTTCTAAAGATGATGCACAAGAAAGCCAAACAAACAGTTTGCTGAAGACAATCAGACTAAGGGCATGGATTACTGGAACCATGTCCTGTGGTCTGATGAGACCAAGAGAAACTTATTTGGTTCAGATGGTGTCAAACGTGTGTGGCGGCAACCAGGTGAGGAGTACAAAGACAAGTGTGTCTTGCCTACAGTCAAGCATGGTGGTGGGAATGTCATGGTCTGGGGCTGCATGAGTCCTGCCAGAACTGAGGAGCTACAGTTCATTAAAGAAACCATGAATGCCAACATGTACTGTGATATACTGAAGCAGAGCATGATCCCCTCCCTTCGGAGACTGGGCCACAGGGCAGTATTCCAACATAATGATCCAAAACACACCTCCAAGGCGATCACTGCCTTGCTAAAGAAGCTGAGGGTAAAGGTGATGGACTGGCCAGGCATGCCTCCAGACCTAAACCCTATTGAGCATCTGTGGGGCATCCTCAAACGGAAGATGGAGGAGCACAAGGTCTCTAACATCCACCAACTCCATGATGTCGTCACGGAGGAGTGGAAGAGGACTCCAGTGGCAACCTGCGAAATGAACTCCATGCCCAAGAGGGTTAAAGCAGTGCTGGAAAATAATGGTGGCCACACAAAATATTGACACTTTGGGCCCAAATTGGACATTTTAACTTCGGGGTGTACTTACTTTTGTTGCCAGCGGTTTAGACATTAATGGCTGTGTGTTGAGTAATTTTGAGAGGACAGCAAATTTACACTGTTATACAAGCTGTACACTCACTACTTTACATTGTAGCAAAGTGTCATTTCTTCAGTGTTGTCACATGAAAAGATATAATAATGTGAGGGGTGTACTCACTTTAGTGAGATACTGTACGTACACACACACACACTATACTGATTAGCCATAACATTATGACCACTGACATGTAAAGTGAATAGCATTGATTATCTTGTGACAATGGCACCTGAAAGTGGATGGGATATATTATAGGCAGCAAGTGAACATGTTGTCCTTGAGGCTGATGTATTAAACACAGAAAAAATGGGCCATAGTAAAGCCCCCTTAACAAGGGTGCCTACACTGAATGGAATCCACTTGCTCAGACGGGGAACTCTCCGCTGATCCTCGCTGAGCAAGCGGATGATAGGTTTGTGTCCACTCCGCTATGCCGAATGAACACGGACACAGTCCCACTCTCCTATATAGCGCAATCGTATGGAAACGGACCGCCTGTCCATTTACATTTAATGCAATCCGCCAGACGGATGGGGAATAGGACCACCATCCGTCTGTTTTTGGCAGATAGGATCGGATCAGATGGCAGCTGGTGTCAGCGGACATCCTCCGCTCCATAGAAATTCCAGTGTAAATTTGCTGTTCCCTCAAAGTAACTCAACACACAGCCATTAATGCCTAAACCGCTGGCAACAAAAGTGAGTACACCCCTAAGTGAAAATGTCCAAATTGGGCCTAATTAGCCATGTATAGGTTTATCCTCATGTAACATAATTTTGAGAAACTTAAATGAAATTGTACAGGGACTAGCATGAATCAGGTGTGTATAGTCACCCTTAGACAAAGGGATACATGTTGTGAAGAAGCCCATCACAATTTCTAATGTTCTCTGTGTGATCTAGCTCAGTGTTTCTCAACTTTTTTTGCATAATGCAACATCCTCCACACACATAGGACGCCCAACATTAGAGGTGATTTATTCTTCCAAAACAAGTACACCTTTGCACCCTGGTACTGACTAGTATTCCAATCCCTCTCTCCCTTGCCCAGGTAATGTCACTCCAGTGCTTACGGAGAGGGGCAGGGAAGGGGCAAACAAGAACACTGTGTAATGGTGCACAATAAAACCTGTGGCTTTGTGCAACTAAAAGGCAGCTTTCATCCACCCACTGACCTGTATACAGTTTTGGGGCAATTTTTAGGCATTGTGCCAAGGCACCCCTGAAGAACTCTGAAAGCATCCTGGTTGAAAAAGACTGGTCTAGCTCTATGCTCTGTAAACGTAATTTTTTTCATTTATTTTCCCCCTAATTTCTTTAACAGATCGTCAGCTCGGACTCCAGATCAAGAGTGCGTCTAATGCTGGATCAATCCTTTCAGCAGAGTTTGTGATAAAGAAGGTGAGTTAGCTGCTCCCACACAATGAAGACCCATCTCTTCTAAATGGATGGCACACAGATAATTACATCTCCACCTCATTTATTACAGTTCAAACAGCAACTTGCAACCAAAGTCAGTACATTAAGCTTGGGGATTGACAATATTCTGCAGAGAGGTGAGTGTCTGGGTCATGCAGAGAATCAGTCACGCTTTCACTAAACCAGTGTACTGTGGATTCTGTTTGAGCATGACAGTTCTTTATGTCATGCCTTCCTTGGGCTGTGGCTTATTGAAGACATGAAGCAAGGGACAATTGCTTTGATGGAGACTTAACCACTTCCATACAGGACACTTACACCCCCTTCCTTACCAGACCAATTTTCAGCTTTCAGTGCTCTCACACTTTAAATGACAATTACTCAGTCATGCAGCACTGTACCCAAACAAAATTTTTATCATTTTTTTCTCACAAATAGAGCTTTCTTTTGGTGGAATATAATCACTGCTGGGTTTTTTATTTTTTTAAATATAAGCGAAAAAGTAGCGAAAATTTTGAAAAAAACACTTTTTTTTAGTTTGTATTGAAAAATTTTGCAAAAAAGTAATTTTTCTTCATAAATTTGGGCGATAATTTATACTGCTACATATCTTTGGTAAAAATAACCCAAATTAGTGGATATTATTTGGTCTCTGTGAAAGTTATAGAGTCTACATGCTATGGTGCCAATCATTGAAAATTGATCACACCCGATGTACTGACCACCTATCTCATTTCTTGAGACCCTAACAAGCCAGGAGAGTACAAATACCCCCCAAATGACCCCTTTTTGGAAAGTAGACATTCCAAGGTTTTTAGTAAGGGGCATGGTGAGTTTTTTGAAGTTGTAATTTTTTCCCACAATTCTTTGCAAAATGAAGAATTTTTTTTTTTTTTTTTTACACAAAATTGTTAAACAACAAGTTATTTCTCACACACAGCATATGCATACTTGTAATGACACCCCAAAATACATTCTGCTACTCCTCCTGAGTATGGCGATACCCCATGTGTGAGACCTTTACACAGCCTGGCCACATACAAAGGCCTAACATTGAAGTAGCACCTTCAGGCGTTTTACGAGCATAAATTACACATCTCATTTCTCA
>BLSH010395938.1:555896-574535 GCA_018402905.1 Glandirana rugosa
AGGGGACTGCACGTTTAATTTACACCCCGTCGGGCGTAGGTTAAGCTACATCACACTTAGGACGGATTTCCCTAGGAAAGTGTTTCGTTTTATGGAGACACTACTTGAATACCGAATTGACGAGCAAATGAAGTCCCATCTAAAGTGTGCTCGACGCGACCCGAAACACTTACCAGGGTATCGGAAGACCCTGGACACTATACAGGGTCTTCCGACACCCGTTTCCCCCTCCCCACTTGAAACCACTAGGTTTGAAGGGTAAATTCCACTTCCAGGTGAAATTGGTGAAGGAATGGCTGCATATCATTTATATGCAGCCCCGCAAAGCGGCGAAAACAAGAGGACGTCATATGACGTCCACTTAGGATGGGGAGTCCACCTTGCCGACGTATATTTACTATACGTCGGTAAGGAAGTGGTTAAAGTGGACCTTCACCTTAAATGGGAAGTTTGGATCACCAAAGTTCACCCCTCCCCCTTTGCCCACAGCCTTCTGGGACATATCACAGGTCCCAGAAGGCTATGGGACCATTCACAAAGCCCAGCGCAGCTCGTGTGAAATCTACCCTGAAGTAAACGAGCAGTTAAGCCATAAGTTCATCACAGAGGTATTTTGCTTTGTGAAAGGATCCCTTTAGGCAGGATTCACACTACATCGAATTGGATGCGGGCTGCCCCACATTTAATTTGCACGTCAGGGGATTGTAATCTCGGGAGTGGATCCGGAGTGAATTGCACACGAGTCCTGTGCATCTTCTGGTCTGTTTCTGGTCCGAATTCAGCCAAAAATTCAGACCGAAATCGAACCTGAAATGGTGAACAGAGACACACCGAATCCCTGCTGTGAGACGCTCCGTACGGCAGTGTGAACCCATCCTTAATGGGAACTATAATGATCAACGTAATGTTCATTTTCTTTTCAGTTAACACAGTTAAACTCTTCTTTTTTACTATCTACAATCTTTGTTTTACAAATAAATATGTTCATACATGACAAAAGATTCCAGGAGCACTATGGGTTATCTTAGGTGGAAACACACCAGAGCTCCTTGCTTTGAGGCACTAATAAGAGAAACATTAACTTAAGCTCTCCATTAATTACTTGCTACCCGCCTACAATACATTTACTGGGGGTGGGTAACAACTACAGGCTAGGCAATGTACCTGTACATTGCCACCTGGTTTCGGGCACGCATGTGTGCGCCCCAGGCTGACCTGTGCAGTGATTGGCCACAACACGAGTTTGTCAGCAGGTTTCAGCCAATTATTTTGTTTCTATACCTGCTAATTGGCTGTGGCCTATCACAGCACAGACGTCTGTGATTGATTGCCCCTTGATGTTAATCCTTTCCAAGCCAGTGTCATTAGTACAGTGTTTAGGGTACAGTACTATCCCTGATCACTGTATTCATGACAAGTAGCAACATCAGTGTCAGTTAGTGTCCCTCCCAGCCAGTGTCAGTTAGCACCAGATTGTCTGCCACACTATAAGTTACTGATCCCCGCCATTACAATATATCATCTGTACGGATCAGTGTCTTGATCAAGCTCAGAACTATACTAGTGTCCCCAAAAATGCAAAGTAGTTTTTACCAAAGACATGTAGCAGAATACATTTTGGCCTAAATTAATGAGAAAATGTTATTTTATTGGATATGTTTTATAACAAAGTAGAAAATATTGGTTCGTTTTTTCAAAATGTTTGATCTTTTTTCTTTATATAATAAAAAAACAGCGGTGATCAAATACCACCAAAAGAAAGCTCTATTTGTGTGAATAAAATGATATAAATTGCATTTGGGCACATTGTAGCATGACCGAGCAATTGCCAGTTAGAATGGTCTGGTTATGAAGGGAGTAAAACCTTCTGGAGGTCAAGTGGTTAAGGGACAAGTCACTACTGATGAGTCCCTAAGCTGTATAATATCCATGTTTTATCAAACAAACTGAGAGCCTTTAAAACTTGAAAAGGAGCCTAATGTTTACTTGCTGGCTGGTATCTAGAAGACTAGATAATGTTCTTTTCTGCCACTAGATCTTCTCAGCCCCTGCCGAAGTAGGATTTTTGCCTCTCTTATCATTAGAATAGTGTATGTTCTGCATTTTGGGAGAAGAAAAAGATGGCTGAACCCATACCTCTACTAAAAACGAAAAAACACTTTACATATATAAAAAACAATATGTGTGTCCACTGTCCACTGCACTCCCCTGACTCTGACGACTGGGAGTCAAAAGCTAGAGGATCTTAATGAAAATGAATTTCAAAGGAGGGTGGAAAAGAAGTCCCGAGGGGAGCCCAGTCATTTGACTTAAAAGGTCATCCAATCACAGAGCTCTCCCTGTTGCATTAAACAGAGAGAACTTTGCAGAATAAAGCTGGCTCCAGTTGCCTGATGATTTTTAGGGGCGGAATGTGAGACTGCAGCTGGCAGTTATGGGGCCTTATTTTTGCTCTTAAGATTGGAAATTTGTGAATCCCACATCATGGCGCTTTCTGTAATTGGGGCTGGGGCGGCCTGTCCATTATGGGCACCGCCTCCTTTATCCATGCCACCCCCTATATGATAAATGGATAAATTCATGCATAGCGTGAATCTATTCACGGCTGCCGCAGCCACCCCCTATTCATGTATCCATTCTCTTTCAAGAAGCCAGGCGCATGAATTACAGCAACATGCATCTTTTCTTGAAGCACCTGATTACAGCCATAGGCTCTAATAGGCTTCAAAATTGAGTGGACTCAGTGTGCAGAGCATTGAGCTCGGAGCCCACTCATGTGTTTTAGAAAAGGAAATGAATATTCGCTTTTCTAACACTGAATTGCCTCTCCGCCAATCAGGAAACGTGGGTCTGTTACCCATTTCCCGATTGGCAGAAAGGTCAGGCGATCCTTTGGGCACCTTGGAGGAGGAGGAGGATGCATGGAGGAAGCTGCCGTGATCCACACCACAGGAGGAGAAGGAAAGCTGCCACTCGCCGGACACCGCTGCCCGCCCGACTGCTTTCTAGATGGGGTAACTGCGGAGCTTTGATGTCCCAGCCCCACCCAAAAAACCACCAGCCACAACTGAACTTTGGTGATTACAGAATAGCTGGGATAAATATTCTGCTAGGCTCAAAAGCTAAATTCAAGTCAAGCGCCAAACACAAAGTTAAAAAAACATACTGTATGTGTGAGCTGTTTTACCTGACTGAGATTACATTCTGTTCATTCTTGAGATTCAGGCATGCCAGCCAGATAGCAGAAGCAGGTCCTAAACCTCCTGGAAGGCTATACTATAGTTTTGCAATGCATACCTGTCCAGGGCACTCAACAATACATGATTGGATAATAAAGAAGCCACTGTATCTCGCACAAGGTTGCCCCTGGACTCTCCTTACCTATAAATCTGTTCCCCCAGTTACAGTGACACCTCTATGCAAATTATAGGCCATGATTGGCTCCCATTGCTGCCCCCTCCCCACCCATCTCTCCCAGTCTGCGTACAGCTGTGCAGGGGGTTAGAAGACATCAGGACAGACACTTATGTGAATTATATGCAAAGATACATTTAATAAATACATAATTTTGGCTAAATAATGAGTTTGTGTAGTGATTTACTGTGCAACCTTTTTTTCCCCACAGATAACCAGACCTGTATACCGATGAAGACATAACCTGACTGTCTTGCTGGGTTCTTTTAGTAATTTTTTTGCCAATAAAGATAACCAAAACACACTCAACAAAATGTAGTCGATGATTAAGGTGTATGAATATAAGTATTTCATGACCGCTTCATTTGAGCATACTACGGGTCAGCTCCTTCACCTCTGACATCCATAGGATCACTAACCAATAAAAAAAGAGAACGTAGATCCCACCTGTGTTCTTCTTTTGTCCTCACTTTAGATCACCTAAGATTGCTGCTCTCCATCTATCTCAGATAGGTTTAGGGGCTACGGCTACGCTTTACATTACTGCGATTCTGATGTCATGTATGCTGCAGCAGAGCAGTGATTTTTATGCTTGATATTATCCTTATGCTGTAAGTGCATTACATTCATTAAATTCCCTGGTTTTATGGATTCACGCTATGAGAGGTTTATATTCTACTTGGGTGTAATGCAAAATCCATACTTGGAGTAAGGACATCGCTTTGGATATTAACTGCGGGAGTTCCTTGAGGGATTCATGTCAGAGATAATCTGAGGTCCAGAGGAATTTGCATACAAGCGTTATTGATCTCCCATAATAGGAGATCAATTAGTTGGGGTAAGCGCATAATTTGTCTGGTGGTGGAACAGTCACAGATAACTACTGTGCACGGTGGCACTTTTTTCTGTACAAACTTTATGAACTGAGCTGTGATACTACGGAAGATTGCACCAAAGAGATTCACTATCATTGATTGAAGCAGATCCACATGTGTGCACTCCATTACATTAATTGTATTAGTTTAATGATTGAGACTATATGATTTGGACTTTAGCACTTTATTAGTTTACATATTTTTGCATATGTCTTTTTATTGAATTTATAGAGTGCAACACAATTTGTTTATTATTACCTTTTTTGTGTTTATATCTCAGATACTAGTGGTGCAGCTTGACATGTCATTTATTATATTTTTTTCTCACTAGCGCAGTATTACCTCCGTTTTTAATATCAGGTAGGTTTAGTCCACCTACGTTTATCCTCTCCTGGACTGCAAGGTAAACCATTTTAATTCAGTGGCATCCTATAATGCTAGCATTTGTTTGTTAAACCTCAATTACACATATGGCAAGGGGGCAGTAAAATGAGGTGGTTGAGCTGTGGTTTTAGGACTCCCTCACTCTCCCCACTTAAAAGATTACATTTAGCTAGAAGGGATCTCACACTTTCTGTGACCCCAATGCTTTGCTTCATGGCCATGGCAAATTTAGCTTGTCTTGTCTAAATTAAGGCATCACCTGTCAAATCACTCACTGAAAGGGACCACCTTGCATCTGTGAACCAAACGCTTGGCTCTCAGTCGGGCATAGTATTTCAATACAAAATCCAGCTTCAGATGGAGAATACAGGCAGGAGAGCCTTCTATACGCTGCACTACCACAGTCAGAGAATTGATCCACCACAGATTGCTCAGAGGGGCAGGGCCAGATTAACATAGGGGCTATTGGAGCTGCAGCTCCAGGCCCCTTCCTTAAGATAGGCCCAGCCCAATGGTGTGAGTGAGTCACTAATACTGCCCAGCCCTGCTCTGTATACAGAGTACACATGGTTGATATGTAAATTGCGGCAGCATATTTCATTTGTTTTAAGTGTTAAGAAAAAATTGTTTGCATTTTCATTTATTTATTTCCAGAAAAAGGCTTACCAAAATCCTCAGCACCAGGCCCATGATGCTCTTAATCCGGCCCTGCAGAGGGGCAGTAGAGACTGCTGTCTCTCTAAAGAAGGCCTTGGGGTCTAAATGGCCCGTTCTTGGGCCTCCTTGTTTAATGGTGGGGAGAGAATATGGTTCAGTGGCTGGCAGGTAAATATGAGCCATGCATACTGTTGGCCAAATTTTGCAATGGCAACAAAGGCTTTAGATTGGTGTGTATCTTCATCACTCTCCTGTTCTATACATATAGAGAAGGGGGATAAACAGGAGTGGGCCCTTTTTTAGTAATGTCTGGGGCTCCTTCCTTGCTACTGGGCTTTACTAGTGCATGCGACTTTTAGTTGCGCAATCTTCCAGCAGCTATTTAAACTGGGCGGATACATGGCGTGCCTGTCTGCAGCCAGAGTCCCTAGTTCCTTCCCTACAGATATTCCTTCATATAGGAGCTTATTTTTCCAATTTTATCTATGATGTTTTCCCTGAGCAAGTCTTATTGTGGCTCGATTGTATTGTTTTAGCCATGAGCCAGACTCGTGAGCCTGGACACCAAAGATGTTGGTGTGAGATGGAGAGGTTATAGAATGCATGTTACCTAAAAAAAGTGATACGCTTAGAGACTCTTTGTGATTTGTGTTCTTTAGAGGGAGAAGCTTAGCATCTATATTTTCTGATTTCTCACCTAGAAAAAGCTCTTTCTTCTCACATTGGAGCCAATACTCCAGAGAGCTGCATCGGTACAGTTTTCTTCTTACAGATGCTTGAAGGCAGCACCATCACCATTCACATTTCTGCTCACATCACCATCCTCTTTTCCATTCTCAAAGGGTAGTATGCTTGGCAGGTGATGTAACTTCTTTCCCTGAAAAATTAAAGGTCAGCTAGGCCTTACTGAACACTCTTAAAATTAAGAATTGGATTGGCAGGAGGTATGCTTGTATATTCTCCTAGTAGAGGAAGAAATCATGCAGCAATTTAGGTCAAGGAATCCTCCCTCTACTTCCACAAAAACATTGGCAGTATTAGACCCGGCACAAGCAGATTCGGTTCCCTCAGCTGACCAGGAACATGTATCAGGCAAAGATGATCAGCAATCACCAGAAGAAGAAGTCAGAGTTATTTACTTTTGACTTTTCAGTTGTATCTACCTTCCTTGTTGAAGTAAAGTTGAACCACAGCAAGGGAAGTTTCACAAATGCTACCTTGATCTGAAATAAGTTTTCCCTTCTCCCCATGAATGCAGGAGATCAAGGAACTATTTGAGGAACAGTGGCAGTCTGTTAATAAGAAGACAAGCTTGCTGAACAAACGTTAAAAGCATTGTCTATTCAAGCTGGAGCATTCTCCACTGGGGGTGGATGCTTCACTGCGGAGGCTCATATGTGTGTAGCGCCCCTCACCCTAGAATAGGTTTGCAGGTAAATTTAGTTGTGCTGGGAAGTAATCAGCCTGGCTGATTTGTAGTGTTTTAGAGATTAAATGGCTAATTTCCAGTTATGTGGCTTCTCCCTTTTGTCAGTAGGTGGTGCTGTTGCCTCTGACATGAGAGTGATAAGCTACAGTACATTGAAGTTACAAGTTACACGTACCTGCTCAGCCAATGAGCTTGGTGCTGGTGCATTGTGGGAGAGGTATTTAACTGGAAGAAGTCAGGTGATCTGGGTCAGTCCAGCCCACCTCCTCCTCATGGGTGGACGTGTGTGAAACAGCTCCTGGCTGCTAGGCCTGAAGCCTGTGGCCTATCCAGGAGGCTGCCGGTTGCTAGGCTTGTCTGAAGCCTATCCGGGTGTTTAAAGTTTGCTAATGAAAGCCTGCCAAAGATCTGGAAGGGATTCTGAGAGGGATGGAGTTTGGAGGAAACACCAGAGGTGACTCTTCATGAGCAGTGAGGCTATGAAGTGGCTGGGGGGACTCCAGGAGAGAACTCATCCAAGTGAATCCACATGTCTGAAGCTGTGAGTAGAGAAGGGTTCCTGAGAGGGATGGAGTTCGGAGGAAAGACCAGAGGGGACTCTGCATGAGCAGTGGGGCTATGAAGTGGCTGGGAGGACTCCAGGAGGGAACTCATCCAAGTGAATCCATGTGTCAGAAGCTGTGAGTAGAGCTTAGTTACTAGAGAAGACAGCCTGTCCTACAAAGTAGATGTGCTGGTTCAGCTTAAAGGCTCTTTTTCTCTGTAGTGCTGTCTGCCTCACTTCACTTATTTTTGTCTAAGGAGTCTGTCTGCCTATTGAATATTACTAAGGGTGTCCTGTGCCCCTGCCCCCCTCTCTCCCTATTTCTCCTGTTGAGAAATAAACTTCCTTTTATTTAAAGCATAAAAGTGACTGTCGCTCAACTTCTTTTCTCATTGATCTCACCCACCATGCCCAACACCCTACACCCTGAGGATTATGTAAGCCCTCCCCACCTCTGTAAGTCACCATCAGGCTCTCTGGGTAAATCAGGGCAGGTGTTACATGTGACTAGAGAATTTAATTTCCTTTAAAAACTTGATGCAAAGGAGGTAAAGCAGGTATACTGTAAGTAACGACAGGCTTGGCCTGTAGGTCAGCCGTGACACTTTTTTCTGTGGCAAGAGCTTTATGTACCTAGACTGGCAATATCAAAACGGCCATCGGAGTCAGGTCTTCAATTATATTGGCATTACAAGAGATTATGGTGGCACCTGTGGCTGAGCCAGCAGTGAATATGTTACATCTTTATTATTCATTTTTGCTCAATCACTAACTGCAAAGAGGGTCCTTTGACTCAGTCACTAATCTCAGTCTGAGAGGACAGGTAGGTTAACTCCATTTAAATACCCCTCTAGATCATCCTGTTCATTAGTCGACTTTAGAGGCATACGATAGAGAATAACATTCAAAGAAGGTCTGCGTAATCTCTTCCGGGAGGTTTTAATAATATCATTACTATCAAAAATACAGGATATAGAGGTAGGTGGCAAATCTACTCTAGCCAAGTAAGCTAGAATTTTACTATTTCTGTCACAGAAAAAAATGAGTACTATCTGTTATACTTCTTTTTTATTTGCACTAACATACAATTTTTCAGGACAAGCTTTCGGGTATGTCCCCTTCTTCAAGGTGAATCAGTATTGCTTGGACCTTGAAGAAGGGGACATACTCCAAAAGCTTGCCCTGGAAATATCGTTAGTGCAAAAAAAAAAGTACTCAATTTTCTCTGTCGCAATTGCACTAATGCGGCTACAATCACTATTTTTGTCACCAAACTCGAATAATCCCTGTTTCTGATACAGCAGTTTCTTTTGGGTTTTCTCAATCAGGACCAGATCAAGTTGCCGCATGGAGTCTATCCACAGTTGATAATTAGCAGAGGAGAGATTTTTGATATATTCCACCTCTGCTGATGAGGCTTCATGCATGGATACTTTCCATGCCCTGTCCTCCCTGAGATGTTTGATTACATTGGCAATAGTGCTGCGGATGGTAGCCTTAAAGGAATCCCATGCTGTACTCAACGTTGTGCCCTCTCTATTTTCGTTCCAATAAGTACAGATTTCTTTGGCGGTAACCATAAAGAAAGTCTCCTCTTTCAGCCATAATGGACTCAGGTGCCACACTGTATACCCTCTAGAGGGCAACAGACTTAGCTTGATTAGTAGGGGAGAGCGATCTGAAATTGCTCTTGGCAGATAGGAGACCTCCAACTCCCTAGATAGAAGATCAGGGGACATCAGACCCAAGTCTATTTGGGAGAGGGAATTATATGTAGAAGAGTAACATTCTTGTGTCTGTGGGTACTTATTCTGCCAGCAATCCACAAGGTTATATTTGGATGCAAATGCAGTCAGAGGAGAGGTGCGCAGGGACTCCAATTGAAAAATATCTAGGGTCAAAGAGTACTGCATTAAAATCTCCTGCAACAAGCAGTGGGCCACCTGTAACACCTGCGTCATCACAGTGTCCCAGAACGTGATTGTGAATGGAGGAGGTACATAAAGTGCTACAAAAGTATGAGTAGTTATGGATTCTGAGGACCGCATCATGGATAGGGTAGTCTCTGCTGCATCAAATTGAGGTTAATGCATGTGCCTAGCCACTTCCAGGAGACCGTTCCATCAGAAGGCTATTAGAAATATTAGTGAAACAGAGCAGCGTTGCACAATGTTGTTGCATCAGCATGACCCCTGCTGGAGGCAGGGAGAGTTGCAACACACAGAAAAAGGCCATAAATCATCCTGGCTTTCCTAGCCGGAAGTCACAATCAGCAGTGAACAAGAGCTAGGGCTACTCATTAGACAAAGTGGATATATGCAACCTGTTGTAAACCCATCAGGTATTACTTAACGTGAGATCAAACATCACACTTTTGATAGGACGACACAGCAATAAAGTCAGAGAATATTGCATATCAGTCCTAGAAAAAACATGTTAGGTTATAATAACAATGAGGAGTAGGACGTCACAGAAATTTGTGCTGATGCACCAGAAGGAATCAGGATTAGAGCTGATAGGAATAAAGGATAGGTCAGGACCGTCGTCAGCAACCGTGCCACAACTGACACATTAACAAGGTAGGGATAGTTACTTATCTTCCAATTAATAATGTGGTCTCTACTGGTCTCATCAACCCCGACCAAACGGGATTTATTCCTGAACACTCAACAGCAATTAACTTACATCGCTTATTGACTAATCTTCAGATCCCTGGCCCTGACACTAAGGTGGTAGTGTCACTTGTTACACACAAAGCGTTTGATTCCATTGAATGGCCATATTGGAGATCCTTAAATGGTTTTGTTTTGGTCCTACCTTCTTGACCTGGGTTAAACTATTACTCACAACTTATGGCACGACTCAGAGTAAATATCATCATAACTGATGCCTTCCCAATGTTCCGTGGTACTAGGCAAGGATGCCCCTTGTCTCCTCTTTTATTCGCTCTTGCCATTGAGCCACTGGCGGCACTTCTCAGACAAAATGGAGCAGTCAAAGGTTGCAGGATCAATGAAAAAAACATCCTTATATGCAGATGGTATGTTGCTGTATCTGGCAGATCCTGCAGACACTCTTCTCACAGCCCTACAAGTTATCTCGAGGTTTGAGACCTTCTCAGGCTTCAAGGTCAATTGGAGCAAATCTAGCATTTTTCCTAGACCCCCCCTATTTAAACCAATACTCCCACCCTCCATACCACTTAGAGTGGTCTATAAGTGTCGCTATTTGGGAATAGCGATACAATTACCCTTGAAAACAATGTACAACTATTTAAAGATAATACAGTGCTACCTGTAAATGTATGCCACAGCTGCCAGCACAACAATCAACCAAATTGGAGAATAGTATTACAAACAGAAAGTGTGGCGCTTGTGTTATGAGGAGTCTAATAGCGTGGATGTCATTATACTCCCCAACAAGGATAATTGGTAAATACTTGTTACAGAGCGATTATGTAGATTAAAAATAATTATGGTGCATCACTTAACTAGAAAGTGGATATGGAGGAACCACAGTATAGATAGAGGAATTGAGTCCACGACAAAATATTTCTCATATGTGTTACAATTCGAACATATTTTTTTATTTTGAAGAAAAATCAATGTTGTCCGTGCTCCAGATGAAAGGTGATCAAAAGTGATTTCCAAAATCAGTGAGTGAGTGCACTTACCGGAGGCTGGTAAGGCACCAGCGGAGAAAAGCGTGATCTCACAGTCCAGGTGGTTCAGGCGAATATGGTGGTTTAAAGTGACAAGTGCTTTAAATAGTGCTCAAAAAGTGACCATCCGAAAATAGTAAAATGAGTGCGCTTACCAAAAGCTGGTAATCAACCAGCAGAAGAGATTAAAACCCCAGGGGAGTAGATGGGTAGAAATAATTCTTCAAAGATCCTGGATCCTCAGCCTCTATATCCACTTCGGGGATGGTTGCCCAGATTTTTAGGGGATCCATCTAGAATTTCTCTAGAAACGTTAAAACTCCGGGTACAGAAAGGGGGCAGAGCACTACCCGATTTGCAGGCTTATAATTGGGCGGCACAGCTGACACACATACATAACTGGTTCTTTCTCAATATTGACAATGCTTCAGTGGCAGCTCAGGCAGCTGTTATGCATAACCTATTCTATAGAAAGCAACCATATCCTAATAAAGGGGCAGAGGTTCTAAAACTATCATATAAAATCTTTCATTTATCCAGTAAGAAAATTAAGGCCTCCCCTCGTACTCTGTCACTGAATGCCACTTTGTGGTTCAATGGCAATTTGGCCAAACTCGCTCATCTGCCTGATGTGCATTGATAGGCCCGGGCTGGTCATAAATATGTGCATCAGCTATTTTCTGAGGGGATATTTAAATCTTTCCAAACCCTGAGGTCTGAACTGGGTGTTCCTGCCAATTATTTTTTTTCCTATCTCCAACAGACACACGGTGGCAGCTCAATATGAGCTCTGGAGTGTCCACCTTCAGACCTCGGATTTGGAAGCTTTATTATATGACAATGATAAATTCAAACTAATATTCAGATATGACTCCCTGCTATTCTCTGGATCAACTCCCAGACTACTTAAGGTTAAAATCCAATGTCAAACTTATATACCTGAACTACAGGACGAAACATGGGAGACAGTTTTGAGTGTCATAGCTACAGGTGATAAGGTAATTCAAATTAACTATTTACACTGTCCCACTTATATAAAATGGCAGGTTAGACTCTCCTGAATGCATAATGCAGTAGGAAACTTCTTCCACATGACCTGGGAATGTCCGCGGATACAACAGTTTTGGTCCGATGTCACCTCCTTTATGGAGACAAGACAAGCTTTACCAAACATATGTAACCCTGCCAGGTGTATACTTGGATGATGAAGAGTTGGGGGCAGCTAGAAAGGCTCTAACCAGATTTCTCTTCTTTTATGCAAAAAAAAAAAGCAATTGCTCTCCAATGGAAGAAACCAGAGCCGCTGACTCTGCGAATGTGGGTGGGGTTTGGTGAATGAAGCACTGCCCATGTATAAAGTGACATATGCTGTCAGAGGGTATGCAAAAAAAATTGATAAAATATGGTCGGAGTGGACTTCTAAAGTCTCTGGGGAAATTGAAGTGTAATATGACAGAGATACATTCCTATAAAGGTTACAACTTATTGTGTACTATTCTTAGATATATCTTTTCACAATTTGGAGAGAATTTTTGGGTAGAATGCCATGGTCAGCTGTTTTACTTTAATGATCTGTTCTTGGTTTGTCTTTATCTCACCGATTATTATCTGGGTATGTAATACTAGTATTATGCATAAGAGAATTAGCTGCTGTTAATATACATTGTATGGTATATGCCCTTTCTTTGGCATATTGTCGGTGCCCATGTGAAAACTAATAAAATAACAAAAAAAAACAAAAAAAAGGTGCAGGCTTGCCCTAATCATCAACAGTGGTGAACAGAGACCACTGGTGTGTAGATGATGATTTATTATTGATAAAGCAGGCATCAAATCCCCATAGCACCAGAACACAAGATCCCTTGTCACATAAGATATGCTGCATATATAAATAAAACACACACACACACACACACACTGTAGGATTTTAAAATATCTAGGCAAGGTGTGGACATTTTAGAGCTGGACACAATGAATACAGCAGGCCTGGTGATATCCAAACAGTATTTTATTTAATATATTTAAAAAAAGAAGAGGGAAGTTCTCCCCAGACAGATGTGTCTCTGAAAATCTTTTAACATTACATAAAAAAAATATTTAACAAATTAATTTGCTGCATCCTGACAAATTGTTTTGAAGACTGTTTGCTTAACTTTGCTTTGTCTTAAAAGAAATGACAGTTTCCTTTGAGAAAAAAAATAAGATCTTTAAACTGAATTGGCACCTTGAGCTTGGTCACTTTGCAAGGGACGTTTCTCTTAGCTTTGTGGTGAAAAGCCATTTATAAAAACATCAAAATTACATGAAAAAAAAATAAAATAAAAACACCAACAAGCACAACCACATACAGATATTTTTGCATGCAAGTGGTTGGAAGATAGAAGTCAGCAGAGTTTCACCTAACTCACTAAACTAAGGGACAATTCTCTTGCAAAATTAGTCTATTTGCCTTTAGCAGATAAACACCTATGGCTCCAGAGATTCAGGGTTCCAATCCAAGCCCATCAACGAAGTAAAAACTTCTGTACCAGCCTGCAGAACAAAACTGAAGAATTCTGAAAAGTCTCAGCATACTTCTAGCACAATAACCAACGTAGGTGTACAAAATTGAAAGCCTGGCTTGAGTGCACTACCCAGGTTTCAGCTGCTGGTGTCAGTGTGGAAAGAGCTGACGGGGAGAAGATCACCAATAAAGCAGAAGTGACAAACATAAAAAGTCACAATGTTGGTTTGATCATGAACTTTTCATCTTTAGGGAATAGCAGGTTAACACATTAGCCTGAAAAAAAAATGGAGACGAATTGTTGGAACATTTTCCAAAACGCCCAAATATTTAAATGTGATCCATCTGAAAAATAAGGGATTTGTTAATCAGCCTTAACACAAAGGCGACTACAATAGTAAGGAGTCTCTGTATGGTCTGATAAAATTCTTCCCCACTAGGTCACTGTTTCTGCTGCACAGCCTCCTTCCTTGCTGCATCCTGGAGTAACTGAGTATCCACCTCGTCAGCTGGAAGCTGGACATAGCGCACCACTGAGCCCCGGATAAAGCAGTTCTTCACAGACAGCTGTTAAAAAAAGCAGAGTATTAGGGCCAAGACACGAAAAAAAAAAGAAAAACTTCTGGTTCAGGATGCTGAAGTGGAGGTGCGGTGAAGATTCCAAGCACACAGCTGGTAGAAGCACGGAGAGACACACACAGAAACACAAAGATGTTCCTGGTCAAGAACAGGGACGGTTATATAACTGCCACCCTGGCAGTTCACCAGAAAGGAAATTGAATAAGAAATACATAATTTTGTTTTGAAAATGCTAGCCTTTGGTCAACAATTTCCTCAATCCTGACTTTTTTGCCCCCTTACAACTGTCTCATTTTACCTCCTAAAGTGAAAGAAAGGCTACAATACTTTTGGTGAGCATTACAAGTGGATGGCACCTGTGGCTCATTAGAGTAGCAGTGGCTTGTTTGTTAAAGAAATATAAAAAAAAAAAAAAAAAAACACTTATGTATTGCAGCTCATCAATCCTTAGATGTGTTGCTGCATGCATTTTTTTCCTGGTGATCTGGCAAGTAATTTCGGTCTAGTGGTGTCCACATTGTGGATGAAGTAGTAAAGCAGACACCTTTGGACAGTGGCATTGTCAGTCTGGGAGAGCGTAGTGTTAAGACGCACTAGCAGATTTAGATGGACTTGACAAAGGAATTGAAGCCAAAACTCCAGCTAACACGTCATAAGTTGTTACTGCAAACATTTTTGTTCCTTTTAAAATGTTTTACATAAATGAATAAAAGCAGATAATTGTAAGCACCCCTGTCAGTGGTAAATGGTTTATCTCAACCCTCTAAATATTTTTTATGGATAGCTTGGTCTGTTAAAAAAAAGTAGAAAAATAAAAAAATTTACTGGCCAGATCAACAGGTGAAAATAAAAAGGAAAAAAAAAACCACCACACAACCTCTAATACAGCTACCACATCTAAGAATTGTTAAGCTGTGATTTAATAAATGTGTTTGGTTTAATATTGCTTTAAAGTTAAAGCAAGAGCTACAATAATGCTGATGCTACCTCCCCAATACACACATTACCTTTTATAGCCCACCCCCCATAACTTATTTTGCAGTCATGTGATCACAAAGCTACAGCATCTCAGTGTCAATGTGCAAGTCAAAAACAAGACCAAATTCCATAGAGCAGTGATAATCCTTCCACTGCTCTAGCGGTCGTCAGAGTTTCCACCAGCTGCACCCTTCCAATGAGGAGCTGGAGTAACTGCATAGAAAAACCTAATAAAAAGGCATTTACACTAAAATGTATACAGGGTAATGGGGAGGCACACTTTTAGTCCAGGTTCACACATATGCAATGGGGGAAATAGTGCGGGTTCCTGCATCGCATGTCACTTGCCGGCGCCTCAAAACTGCCCTCTGAGGGTGTCAAAAGAAAGTTAATAGCACCCCTAGATTGGTTCGCAGATCGCAGTGCGCACTGTCAAATGGTGCAGGAATCGGAACACATGGGTATGAACACCCATGCAATCCGATTCTAGTGCGGACTAAAAAAAGGGTCCTGCACCATTGTGGTGTGAATGCGATTTCAGCCATATGTATGTTTGTATGGCTGAATTCGCATCGCACAAACATCACATGTGATCTGCACAGCAATGCAGATCACATGCAACGTCTGTCATCGCACAAGTTTGAATCAGCCTGAGAGTAGGTTTTATCATAAACTTTCCTTCCACTGAAGGTAAAACAAACAAAAAAAAAAAAAAAACCAAACAAATATCACAATAACAAAAAACACTCCTGCTTCTGCAAGGGACACAGGTGCCATCCAAATGTAATGCACACCAAAAACACCAGTCTTGCCCAGCACCACACAAAATTCATCTGAAAAACACAATATTTAATCCAGCAAACTAAATAATAGGCAATTTATTGGAAACCCTTGCAATATGAGCAGTAGTCAGGGGAAACCCAGGTGAATACAAACGTTTAATTACAATACAAAAGTGCAATTAAAGAGGTAAAAAGAGGAAAATGCAGTGCTCACCAAATCAATAAGTAAAAAGGCTGGGGGAAAAAAAAAAAAAAAACACACACGACTGCCTAGCAATTAGGAGAAAAAGAAAAAAAAAATTCCCTTAAGAGCCATTTTTCAGATATTGCTGTGACAGGCAGTTTTACACAATGGAAGAATGCCAGTCGCTGCTAAAAAAAACACAAAAAAAACTTTTATTGCAGTGCACAGGACAGGATCACATATCACTGAACAGCAGTGCACTGTGCTGCTGTACAATGACATAACGGAGGAGTCAAAAGAAAAAAAGGAAGGGAACTGTGTAATGCACCGAAAGGCAAATTAACTGCCCCCCTACCACCGGCTCACTGCACCTGAAACAGACAGTGACTGCGCAGTAAACTACTGCAATTTAGTTTGCAGCAGCTGTCCATTGTGTGAAATAGCCCTTAAAAGAAAGCTTTGTGTGGCACACACTGCTTACAAGCTTCAGGTATAATATTGGTAAGGAATCAGGATTAATAAATGCACCCCTACAGATGGGCAGACAGGACAGCTGTGCATGGGGAGTTAGGAAAACTGGGACTCACCATATGAGGATATTTCTCCGGGTCTGTCACACTGATATCTGTCAGTTTGATGTTAAGGTACTAGAAAAACACATGCAAAAGTATTATACTGCATTACATATAAAACAGGAAAACAAGAAGATTTAGAGAAATTAGAGTTTGCTACTGAGGGCTTCCACTGGAAAAAGCTAGTTGAACTGAAGGGATCAAAGGGGTGACCTATTACATATAAGCAGTCTCAGTTTTGAAGTTTTAATCAGAAAGGGCAATCCAAAAAGCAAGCATTTTTTTATGCTCTATTTAGCTAAATTGGAGTGCTTTGGGAACCCCGCGTCATGTATTAATAAAAAGGCACATACTTTTCTCTTTTGCATAGAGCAAGGAGTCATTCACATGGACGCAGAGGCCTGTAGTCCAGGAATGGGCTGTGCCTTTATGTGGCTTTGAGCCACCAGGAGGCGTATACAAGCAGCCCATGTATGGGGACACAGCAGTCCATTCAACCCTTGTCAGTTTTTGACATCAGTCGCCCACTTGGGGGGGGGGGGGGGGGAATACCCCTTAACTCCCTGTCCCATAACCACAACGGAAAGCAAAAGGCAATGATCTCAAAGTGAGTAAAATCCTCTAATCCTGCTCTGGTAACATTGACCAACAGTAAAAACTGACCGGTATGCTAGTTCCCGTCCACTATAAGTCTTGGTTCACACTGGGGCTGCTTCAAAGTTGCCCGACTCTGAAGCTGCCCCACACAGCGCGACTTGCAAACTACTTCTCTAATAGAAGTCAATGCAAGTCGCTCCAAAGTCGCCAAGTAGTACAGGAACCTTTTTCTAAGACGGAGCGACTTGAGCTACTCCGATTAGAATGGTTCCATTGCACTGAATGGAGCGCGATTTGTCAAGCGGATAAGTCGCCTGACAGGTCGCCCCAGTGTGAACCGAGCCTAAAAAAAAAAAAAAAAAGTTTGCCTTCAGTTATACTTAATTTTTTTTTTTTTTTTTTTTTAGAAATCTTTTTATTGTTTTTTTTTTGCAACACACAATAAAAGGAAAAGGACACCGTGATGACACATCATTGCCAACAGCTTGCCATTCCTGTCCCCTTGTTCAAAAAAAATTCTGTTTTGACTGATACATTTCTAATCTGGTAATCTCCAATAAGTGAAGGTGTAGTGTTTGTTTAGATGCTTGTAACATGTCAAAATGGAGGTGGTGGGGTCGGACCCATAGAGGTCATACTTCAAATATTTATTTGTAAAAGGAAGACTGCACACCTATAACCAGGATAAATATCCTAATCCAAAATATCATCATCTTGGACTTCCTGGGAAATTACAGTTATATTAAAAGGACATGATAAACAATATTAGTTTAAATACAACCAAACCAAAAATATTTCTTCAGTCTTACCTGATCAACTGAATGCAATGTACCGCAAATACTGGAATAGGACAAAAAAGGTGAATAAATTAGTTACAAGACAAAAGAGAGCAGGCAAGCATGAAATATTAGATCATCAATTGGGAAGCTTTGCATCACCACAAGACTGAGATCACTACCCTCCACTACTGGAACATATTAGATCCTGCCCCTCGCATTTGTCTAATATAAGCAACCCCAAAAGACCAGTGCCTATGATCAAGACAAGCCTAATTGAGGGAAAGGAAAGGCTTTTACAGCAGTAGCATGCACTGCAGAACAGTCTAAAATAAATGGGATGCCCTGCCATCCCCTTAATTGGGTCTGCATGGCTGGGGGGGCCCCATCGCATGAACACTGCGATTGCCTGCTAGCTACTGAGCATTAGTGAGGACTGAGTTTTCTCTGACAGCTTGGAAAAAAAAACATCAGCCACCCAGTGATGCATATGTGCATCATGTGGGCGTTACAACCCATCCTTTTTGCGCCGCACATGTGTATTACGTGGGTGGCAGCAGGTTAATATCACTTTAAGTAAACATGTTGCGTTGAGCCCATTATTTTTCCCTGCATGGACAATGCTCCAGTTCACCATAAGGCATAATCATTTGTGTCACCATGAATTTTCCATAGATAGAGAGCTATGGGGGGGGGGGGGGGGG
>BLSH010395938.1:595981-606630 GCA_018402905.1 Glandirana rugosa
TATATATATATATATATATATATTTTTTTTAGAGTGGTCGTAGTATAGTAATGTGAGATTTTTTTTATATATATATATATATATATATATATATATATATATATATATATAAAGTGCAGTGATCAATGTGCTTTGATGAGGAAAATCTGATGAATTGCAACTTCCCTTTTGTTGATATATTAAGTGCTTTAGTGTTAAAGTGTTCTCAATTCAGGTTGAGCTTTGTAGACATAAATAAAAAGTGACAGTGTTATGACCTTTTATGAGTGGTTTAAACTTTACCCACACTGTGTTTTCCAATTGCTGCTGTAGCCCATGTGTCTACTTGGGTGTACACAATATTTGAATATACAATCGATAATTAATCCTTATATGATTATATACAGTAAGCTGAAAATGTTAAGGTGCTCTTTGGTGCTATGCAAAGTGCAGGTTTATCAACCAAAAGTGCTGGTGCAACATAAATCATAACATTTTGATTCTGAAACTATTCAATCATGCAGTCCATTTTTATATGTGACATCTTCGGTAAAGTGCTCGTGCCGTGCCTTGTGTGAGTAGATAAGAAGGTTTTTCCGGGTGTTGTACTCCGCTTACCAGATCCTGTTGACTTTCCAACCTTATGGTGTGGAAAAGTCAACCTGCGCTTTTGGTCTATAATCCGACCACGGATATACGCCTCCTGTTCCTGTTCTCCGTCCTCGTTCCCGGCGGTGTTATGAAAAAAAAAAAGGAGAGACTCCTCATCGCGTAAAATATCTCCACTTTGTTGGCCCATTAAAATGTGACAAGTAAAACGATAGCAGAATGGGATAAAACTGATCAACCCTCCGGCCGAACTCTATCCGTGACCGCTCTGTGTCTCTCTGCTTCAGCTTGCGTGTCACCTGGGCGTGCGTGTGCGTGCCTTGCGTTCCACCTTACGCGTTTCGTCACAGAGTAACGTCATCAGAGGTGGAGTCCAAGGCACGCTCCTTCCTTTAAATATATTCTGGCCGCCCGTACATCAGGTGTTCTGCCCCCTATGTGAATGCTAATTGGAGGTTGCCATTTCCCTTTCTGCCTTAATATAACCCCCTCAATGGGGGTTTATTGTTTATTTATTTCACCACTTAAAATTCAGTATTTATAATAATCCTAGATTTCAATATCTCCCTTTTAGGAAGAGGTTTTAAAAGATGTGTCTTAAGTGCAAAACCGCTCTAGCACTCTTGTATAAGAAACTCCGAGCTGAAGTATTTTTGGATGTTTTATACATATAGGAGTTGAAGATGTATAAAACATCCAAAAATACTTCAGCTCGGAGTGTGGGTAAAGTTTAAACCACTCATAAAAGGTCATAACACTGTCACTTTTTATTTATGTCTACAAAGCTCAACCTGAATTGAGAACACTTTAACACTAAAGAACTTAATATATCAACAAAAGGGAAGTTGCAATTCATCAGATTTTCCTCATCAAAGCACATTGATCACTGCACTTTATATATATATATAAAAAATCTCACCAGCATCATATCATTATATGATCTCATAGAATATTGACACATGGGCTACAGCAGCAATAACAATTAATGTCTAAATACTGACCAAATTAGCAAAGCGCTGTCCAAACATAAACCATATGGTGCCACAGCAGCCACTTTTTTGAAGGAACAAACATCTAAAAATAAGTACAACTTGCATAAAAGTTGTCCACATACAAAGGTTGACAACAAGTCCCACACTATCTTACCACTGCTCTCCATGTAGTCTGGGCATCTAGTCCACTTGACTGTCTTTTCCCTCATAAATTCTAAAGCAGCAAGTATTGCCTATAGCCGCTGTGTTCCAATTTGATATCTGTGTGGGAGCGTGTGGGTGCAGGTCCCCAAACACACACAGGACAAGTTTGGGGACCCCCAGGTTACACAGATGTCATATTGGGACACAAGGACTGTGTTCATGCAGTTGCTGTATCCCATTAAACAACAATAGGACTACGTGCATGAGGATGCATGCAATACCGGTGTATCCCTGTGATGGTAAAAGATGGCCGAATGCAGGGCACGGAAGTCATTGCCCCCCTGTGAAAGAGCTCTTATGTAGTCCTAACACTCCCCATCCAAATGTGACAACGCTGCTCAGTGCGGTTGACAGATTAGGACAGGAAGTGAGTTAATGGCAGGACTACGGGGGTAAAATAAAGGAAAACAAAGTGTAAAAAACAAAACAAATGGAAACCACATCTATTTTTGCTTTTGGGTTTAGACATGCTTTAAGCTGAGATATGTTGGTTTGAGAGTACACAATTGGCCTATGCATGTAACCTTGAGGCAGTGAAGATCCCAAGATCTCAGGTGTACTAAGGTCTGGACATCAATTAGAACATAGTCTGCCTGACCCCTTGGAAGAGTGCCACCTAGTGGCCATCTTTAGCATTACATCTCTATATTAGCACCTCACTGTGTAGAGCTTGGCAGGCCCCTCTAGGAAGGAGTGTAATCCCTGTAGAAGGATGTGATTTCAAATTTTAACAATTTTATGGATAAAATGTAATATTGGTATGCTAATACCTCCTTATAGTTCTTGATAAAGTGGACACAACATCTACAAATACCACTGTCTACAATTCTTCCCTATTGTCTCTGATTAACTGAATTCTGTGTCCCCTAATGAACTAGAAAGAAATGTTTAAACAAATGCAAAGGTGTCTTTTGTGCATACAATGTTGTTAGCTTCTGACATGCTCTGGCAATTTAAGTTGATTAAATACAAGCTTTATTTGAAAAAGAAAAATTAATTATAACAAATATAATCTGAGAGCAAGCTGTAAACAAAAACTGCTCATGTAAAAATGTAAATGAGAACGATCCAATACAGCTGGTCTTTGATGCACCACTTAAACCCAATATGTGCTGCTGGTGGATTTACCACCTGAAGCATCGCTGATCAGCCTAAACATATTTTTACCTTATTGAATTCCCTGCATTAAGGTAAAAAATGTTTCGGTATTAGTATCGCCCACTCACCGCCCCCTTATACTTACCTGAGCCTTCACTTGACCTTGCACTGTGCCCATCTGTAGCGCCTATCCCCATTCTCACAGGCTTTACCGTCAGTCAAATTTTGTGATGAGGGAGACGGGGACAGAGCTGAGCCTTGCGGCCTGTCTATGGAAACAAGCAGCGTGGCTCGGGATCAAGCACACCGGTGTACCCCAATAGGAAGTGGCTGCCTATGGTGACACACTGAGAAGAGGAGGATCAGGCCGCTCTGTACAATGCTGTTGCACAGAACAGGTAAGTATAACATTTTTGTTATTTTAAAAACAATATACTTTACGGTCACTTTAAAACTGAGCTGAACAGATTTTTAACCTAAACGTATTTTCCACCCTTCATCCTCTCCTCAAGAACCTAACATATCGAACTTTACACTTCAACAGCAGTTCTGGGATCATGTTCCTCCTGGTGCTGCAGGCTGGAATTTAGGTGAGGGAAGAGATAGTGATGCTCAAGCAGAGGCAGTCACTCAGCATCACTGCCACTAACAGGTCTTATCCTGCAGCCATGGCTAAGCACTGTTAATGTTGCCACGTGAGCCCAAAAATGGTGTCCGTTAAAATGTAAGAGGGGCTTGTTTCTGCACAAGTAAGGGGATGGAGGGTGTATAGCCTAGGTTACCAAACAGGTTATACCAGTAAGAACATATGTTTAAAAAATGGGCAACAGATTATATTAAACTCAGGAACCCAACTCTGATAAATGGTACAAAGGAGAGAGCCCTTTGTAAGCTATAACTCCTGACTTGAAGCTCCCATGGGACTCCCTTCACTTTGCTTCTTTGTTATTAACAATAGTTTAAAAGATCAACGTATAAGTAACTATATTAAATGATCAGCACTATCCCTAAGCTGGCCATACATAGCTGGAATTTCATCTAATTGCTACTGTATTGGCTAAAATTCAAGCAATGGGTGGCTTTGTTGCCACCACCCCACTCCACAAAAGTTGACTTGAAAAATCAAAGGAGCTGGGTGGAAAACTGTTGACCGAACAGTGACTGCATATTATCAGATGTAGTTATTGTTCAGGTGCCTAGCGCCCCATAGAATTTCTTGATAATAATCCCAGTTTTGTTCTGTGCTCCTTATGCATGTGTGGCCAGGACTCCATATACTTATAGATGAAAAACTATCCTTCATAAGAAGGCAACTCAGGAACAGAATAGTTAAAGTGAAATTCAAGTAAACTTATGTTTAATTTTGATAAGAATGTGGAAGTTGTAAAACTTTAGCCTGTTTTTTCTTCCTTCTATGTCTCCATGTGCAAATTCCCCCTTATATCCTGTGTAGCCACCAGGACAGGAAGTGAATGGAAATCTTGCGAATTGAACATAGGTAGCAATATAAAAAAAAACTGGCAGAACCATTAGACTGGGTTCACACTATGCGCGGCTGCGGGGCACAGCAGAGGGTCCAATGCATCCCCGTTCACCATTTCAGATCCTAATTTTTTGGCTGAATTCGGACCTGAAAAGGAACCAAAGACCCACAGGACTCTTCTGCTGTGCACTCCACGGCTGTCCCGGAGATGTGTGAACCGACTCCATTGAGAGCCGGTCACTGTCTCCTGTCATGCAAATTGGATGTGGGGAAATCCACATCCAAGTCGCAATCGTGTGAACCCAGCCTTAATCCTTTTAATCCATTTCACCCCAAACAATAAAAATATAGGGCTGGGTTCACAGCAGGGGTTTGGTGTGTCCCCGCTCCACGTTTCAGGTCCGATTTCAGCCCAAAAGATGCACAGGACCCTTGTGCAAATTCGCACCAGAGCCGCAGCAGAGATATGTGAACCGGCTCCATAGAGAGCCAGTCAAAATCTCCTGCTATTGCGAATTGGATGCGGGGATCCACATCCAATTCGCAGTAGTGTGAACCCAGCCTTAAGGAGAAGTGTGGCGAAAACTCTTTTGCCTATACTTCTCATGTCAGTCACAGGAGTGCACTTAGCTCTGCACTTCTGTGGCCCAAGCTCAGCTGGCAGCAGGCTAAAAGTCTGTCAGCTGACATGACAGAGCTGCTACAGGCTCTGGAAGGGTCCTGACCATATTGTTGGGATCTACCCAGATGGATGACCAACCGCTGGATCAGCCTCTCAGCGTACCGTTGAGAGCATGAGCCAGCCGCCTTCACTCCCTCCGCAGCCCAGCGCTTTAGTGAGTGTTGGGGGGCAGAGCAGAAAGCCGGTGGCTAACAGTCACTGCTCTCTGCTCAGTGAAGACCGAGAACTGAGTGATCAGCGGTCATCTGATCACTCAGTTCTCGGTCTTAGAGCAACGGGGGGCCAGCTGCAGCATCAGACCGATGCTGCAGCCACACAGGTGAGTATGTAGGTTTTTGTAATTTGGCACTTCTATTTTAAACAAAATCCTTACTGCCCTTTAACAAATAGCATAGGATTTAACTTGTGGTGGTTTTGAGGTCATTTCTCCTGAGTATTAACTTTGGATCCGTTTTACTTGTGCGATTTCTTGATTGTATTCACACGTGTGGACCTGTTATTAGCAGTCTGTGTTTTCTTCTTTTTCTTTGTACGAGTGCCTTTCTTAGAAGTAGTGCCCATTTCACTTTTATATCCAGAGGATGAATCAAGAAGACCATGGCCTTCAAGCTGGGTATATTTTGACCAAGGACCTGCTGGTGTAGTTTTACACTTGCCTTTAGATGTTTTGCAACGATATTGCATACCAGCGGTACCATGTTTTGTGGAGACTTCACATTGCGTAATAGGAAGCTTCACCGATGAGCAATCCTTACTTTCCAAATTCCATTCATATTTTGGACTAGAATCAATGGCTTGGGCCTCATGCCTACTTTCACACGAACACTGCAATGTTTTACCATGAATTTGTGCTGACCAATTAAATATACAACAGAAAACATTACTGGATTCTTCAGGATTCTTCACTGTTTGGACATTTGATCTGTCGTCATCCTTTTTGTTCTCATCTCTTACTCGTTTCATTGCATCATTTATAAGAATAGGTGTATTGTACTGATTCATTACCACTGGACCTTTCTTTAAGGGTAACCTAACTACTAGATGTTTCTTTTTCGAACGAGTGGTTTCACGAAGACACTCAAGTACTTCTGTGTCACAGACAAGGTTTTCTTGGTCATCTGTAGACAAATTATCTTTGTTTCTTTGGCCTCTGTCTGTCTGTAAAGAAGATAACTGTGACTTTGCTGCATTGTCAAGGGGGTGCAAGGCTGCTTTTGTTATTCCAGAATCAGAATTGTTTGAAGATCTGAACAAAATGTCAGATTCAACAGAATTGTCCTCTGCTTCAACCGTACCTGATTTCCTCATTCCAGAATCAGAATTGTTTGAAGATATGAACACAATGTCGGAATCCACTGGATTGTCCTCCGCTTCAACCGTACTTGACTTTCTCATTCCAGAATCAGAATTGTTTGAAGATATGAACAAAATGTCAGAATCAACTGAATTGTCCACTGCTTCAACCTTACTTGCTTTTCTCTTTCCAGAATCAGAATTGTCTGAAGATATGAATACAATGGCAGAATCCACTGAATTGTCCTCTGCTTCAACCTTACTTATCTCAAAGTTATTACATATTACAGGTCTATGATCAATGTCTGGATCATTTGATGCTTCTTGCTCACCCCAGTCAAACAACTGTGCCGTAGAAGAGTTGTAGTTGTGACTGTCCTGAGACAAAGAACAGATGTTGGTCATTTGTATATTGTAAAAATGAGACATCTGCTTGTCATAATGATCCTGTATGTCACATTTTGTGTTTATCGCATCTGTGTCTGAGGCATGTCTGTTGCCAGGATTTAGAGCTAAATCCAATGAACCAGCATCCATAGCCCTTCTGTGATACTGCCAAAACAAACACAATTTATTAAAAAGACAATCAGAATGACTAAGATAGAGGTCAAAATGTAGCAGAACTTAACGTATATATAAACTCTATTTCTAAACTCTCATATTAGCTTTAACATGTTTATGTAATTTCAAAAGTTAGGTTTATTCTTTTTAAATCTGCATCTTCATCTCTTTGTAAATACCTGGTTATCCTGCCATGAATGTCCATGTTCCGACATCCCCTGTTATAGTGTGTCCCCCAAATGTGCTCCTAAATTGTCACTGGACACATGCGGTCCTGGCAGAGAATACAAGAGGCAGTGCCAACACACACTGTGCAGGGACAGTCCATCAGTATACCAGTGCAGAGCAACGATGTGAAGCCAACACTACAGAAATTGCTTGTAGACAGATAGGGGATGGAAGGGGCTCAGGGTGATCAATTGCACCAAAATGCACACAAAGGGTGAAACAAAGAGCTCCAGTTAAGGATTAGTTAAAATGGAAATAAACCCATCAATTTAACAATTTTAAAAAACAGTTACATTCTGGCACATGCCAGAAATATAAGTGTCAAATTGGTTGTGCTGGTGTCATAACTGATCACATGTGCAGCATCATGGCAGTTGAAGATTAAAGCGGAGTTCCACCCAAAAGTGGAACCTCTGCTTATCTGCTTCCTCCATCCATCCAGTGCCACATTTGGCACCTTTTAGGGGGGAGGAGGGGGGAATGGGTACCTGTTTTTGACAGGTACCCTTCCCCACTTCCGGGAGACGGTGCCGCGGCGCTGTCCCTCGGAAGTTCGGCCCTCCTCCTCATTCCTCCACCGCACCAGTTACAAAGTGCAGTGCGCATCACGCATTCACAATAGGGAAACGGCTGTGAAGGTAAAAGCTGTTGGCATGGTGGCGGCAGCAACCGAGAGCCGATCCCAAAATCAGCTGGGGTGCCAACATCGCGGGGACCCTGGACAGGAAAGTGTCCTAATATTAAAAGTTAGCAGCTACAGTATTTGTAGCTGCTCACTTTTATGGGGGGGGGGGGCGCAGAACTCCTCTTTAAACAGAGGCCAAGATGGCAGCATCATTGGCTTAAAACGATAGTAGGGTTTACTTTAACTTTAAAGATACACTTTTAGGGCCGATTCACACTAGATGCTGTGCAAATTCTCAACAAATTTGCTGCAAGTCCACACTGCATCAAAATCGCAACCTGTTCATGTGAACTGATTGCAGAGTGTATGTTAAGTTAACGACACCCTGCAATCAGTTTGGAAAACAGCGCAATTTGCAGAATCGGATTGCATGGGTGTGAAAACTCATGCAATGCAATTCCAGCATGGACAAAAAAAAGGGTCCTGCACAAGTTTGGTCCTAGTGCGATGCAAATTCAGCCCGTTTGTATGGCTGAATTTGCATCGCACAGACATCACGTGTGATCTGCACAGCAATGTGGTGCGAATCACATGCACAGTCTGGCATCGCACTAGTGCGAACCGGCCCTTAAACTAAACTCTAGGATGGTATCAAATGACACTTGATGAAGTTGTATATCTATTAAAAGAGATTACACGTGTGTTTACACAACACAAGTATAAGCACCAAAATCAGTTTTTATATTAGATTCCTAGATTCACCTGTACAGCAGGACTAGAAGGGGATGGAGTAATTTCCCAAAATCACTGAATAAAGCAGAGAGCACATAAGATCAACAATCCCGGAAGTGGCTGTATTAAAAGAGACTTCAGTAGCAGGTTTATCTTGAATGCAGGGTTATTTGCGGTTGTTGGTAGCAGTAAGGATAATAAGACTTTTGTACTTACCATAACATTTTTCTAGAAGTCTATTGAGGGACACAGGGTTGCAGTAATTCGGGTTACACAGTCGCCTGTAGGAGGTTTGGACACTGGCAAACAACCAAACATTAAAGAGGATCTTCACCTTGTAAACAAAAATAATAAAGTCAGCAGCTACAAATACTGTAGCCGCTGACTTTCAAAAAAAATACACACTTACCTGTCGCAGGATCCAGCGATGTTCTCACCTGACCCGTTTCTTTGCCAGTCTTCGGTTGCCTACTGCCCATGCGCGAACTGTGCTACGCCCTGTGAATTGTACCAAAGGCTCAGGAGGGAAGAACTTCCACTCAGATTGTCGCAGTGTTCTGACCAGACGTGGGAGCGGGCACCTGTCAAAATCAGGTACCCGTTCCTCGCCTGCACCCCCCCCCCCCCATAAAAAAAATTCTATATTTTGGAGGGGGGGGGGGAGCAGAACTTCCCCTTTTGGTTGAAGTTCTGCTTAAGTCAGCCCCAGTATAATCCCACCTCTGACCGTCATGAGCAAGCAATACATAATGCTAATAGTACACAGGGGCTGGACCTGTGTCCCTCAATGGACTTCCAAGAAAAAGATTTTACAATAAGTACGATAATCAGCCATTGAGGGACACGTGATTGCAGTAATTCTTGGAAATGTGGGATGTCAAAAGCAGTTTAACTGGGGGGTGCACAAAAAGCCACTGAAGGATCTAACAATGTGGAATCTTACTACAAGAGTAGGAGAAGAAAGCAAAGCCTGGAGATGGCCAGTACCAAGGAATGATATCAAGGATCAACCTGGTGTTCCAGGGGATACTGGTATCTGAAGGAGCAATGAGCTTTATCTAGCAAAGTGGAGGACAGCCAATTATCCACCCTAAAACCACAGGTGAAACAACAAACACACCTAACAGAATAAAACATAAAAGCTAAAAGGTGGTAAATACAAAGGAGGAGAGATTTACTAAAACTGGTGCACACAGAATCTGGTGCAGCTGTCCATAGAAACCAATCAGCTTCTAATTTCAGCTTGTTCAATTAAGCTTTGACAATAAAACCTAAAAGCTGATTGATTACTATGCATAGCGGAACCCAATTCTGTGTGCACCAGTTCTAGTAAATCTCCTCCAAAATGTTTACTGGAGTGGAGGTCGAAGCCTTACATACCAATCCCTTGACTTCAGGAACAGGAAGCTGTGACAGACAAGGCATGTCCATAACAAAAATAAAAAAAACAACACAGCTGTCAATCAAAGCCTCATACACACGAGCCGAAGGTTGGTCAACCGAACGCCAACTTTTGTCCAAATTGGGTGACGGCAGTTTGGCCTAGCGTACTGGCATGAGTCAAGTAATCGGCCAACAAAGCCGAACGTAGTGATGTGGAAGTTCAGGTGAATGTGATTTGTGAATTACGAATACAGCTTACACGACCGAACACTTCCTGGATTCCGAGCATGCGTGTTCACTTCCAACTTTTTGGTAGCCAACTTCTGTACACACGAGCCAACAATCTTCCAATGCCTTGTTGGCCAACACAAGTTTTCTAGTCTCGTCATCCAACTTCTGTTGGACGATGAGAGGAAGTAGAGAGGAGACATTGCTGGAAGTGGCAACAGAGGAGGATCCACTAATTTGGATGGAGACCGCTGACCGGATGCGGGAATAGGCAGAAGGCTCAGATATTGCAGCACAGCACAACATACCAGTTGAATACAGGTCTCTGTTGTTCTCACTTTCTGGTAAGCAGATTGTGGATCTGCATGCTGCACGCGGTGTTATATTTTCATCTTTCTGGGTGATTGGAACTTGACTTGATATCGAACATCTTTACAGCAAGATACCTTGCCATCCCTGAGAACTTTGCCCACTATTTTTCACCTTTTACTCTGTGTGGAAATTGATTTGGGACTTGTTTTTAGCGCTATTTGCACTCGTTGGTGGTGGCTG
>BLSH010395938.1:669326-682922 GCA_018402905.1 Glandirana rugosa
CCTATCAACTGTAGAATACAAAACGGTGTAAAAAAACCTTTTCTTCTTTGTACGACCATGAATCCCCAAATGAAATCCAAGTGTGACTGTCGCCCTAACTTTAACACGCTCTAGTCGACTTGAGCGTGTCAAAGTATGGGCGTACAGTCCGGTTGAAGTCCCCGCTAAAGTCTCTGTAGACACGCCCAACGACGTGTCTACAGATATGTTTAGCGTGGGGCTTCAGCGGTTTTCATCATGTCTTTGATTCTTTAACCACGCCACAACGTTTCAGCCGTAGTGTGGTTAAGCCTGCCACGGTAACGGCAGTTATCGGCGGCTCTTCTGTGTATGACCTGTACATAAATGTAACTAGTGCGCCATTCTTAAGCTCAGTGTTTAAGCCTAGGTTCACATTGCAAGGATTTGACATGTCAAATCGGCGGCTATTGACGGCAATGGCACCGTCCGAATTGGTGTGATGCCGACTTTGCAACACCGCACCAATTTCTTAGTTTCTGTACTACTTTTGGCGACTTCGGGGTGCGATTTGTATAGACATCTGTGCAGCAACCCGCACAGATGTCTCTGAAATCGCCCCTGAAGTTGGCCTGACATGCGGGTATGAAACTGTGCGAGTTCAGCTGATCTCGCACAATTTCAATCCCGCTGTCAGTGTGAACCTAAAGTAAACCCCTAAGTACCAGCATGTTTCTTCTTTTCCAAAAAAATGTGGCAAAACATAAGATGTCAACTATCCAAAATAAGGTCATATCAGGGGTTTTCGTACTATTCTGACTTTTTTATTTTAACATAAAGTAAGGGAAACGTTTTTTTTTTTTTTCAAAATTTTTGAAATATAGTAAAACATAAACAAACTTATTAAATGCCACCATAAGAAAGCTAAATACCACCATAAGAAAGCTATATTTGCCATGGTCATTTCCACTTTCTCCCATATATGAGCCATATGGGCGATTGTGCAAGGGGAAGCATACTCTGGTGAAGAAGGGTTTGCAGAACGAAATTACAAAAGCCTTCTCTTAGTCACTAGCCAATCTTGAGCGGCTTCAGGAGTAGTAAAGAAATGCACCCTGCCACCATCAATCACCCGCAGGCGTGCTGTGTATGCCATGGAATATATTATCCTGCCTCTTTCATTCGCCTCTTTACTTCTGTGAAAGTTGCTCTTTGCCTCTGAAGGTCCACTGAAAAGTCAGGAAAAATGGACACTGTCACGTTTTCATAGAGAATTTGCCCCTTTTGTCTGGCCTTACACAGGACCAAGTCCCGGTCTTTGCAATTTAACATTCTTACTAGAAACGGCAGTGGTGGTGCTCCTGGGATGCTCCTGGTGCTCCTGGGCTGAGCCGGCACTCTGTGTGCTCTTTCCACTGCAAATGCATTGGAAAAATTGGCATCAGGGAAAGTAAACTTAAGCCACCTTTCAACAAAATCCTTGGGGTTTTGGCCCTCAGCTTTTTCAGGAAGGCCTATTATTCTGAGATTGTTCCTTCTCAGCCGATTCTCCAGGTCATCAGCCTTTTGAGACCAAAATGAAATCTGTTTCTCAGTTGCAGAAAGTTTAACAGGGATAGGCGCTACATCATCTTCTAAAGAGGATATTCTGCGTTCAGTCTCATTAACTCTTTCCCTCATTTTATGCATGTCCTGACATAGCAGCCCGATATCTACTTTCATTTCATCCAGTTTACCTGCAATAGTAGTGCTGCTTGATGTGATCGCTTGCATCAGTTCTTTGTGGACCTGCTCCAGGGTGAATTTCCCCGATTTCTCCGTCTTGTTCGGTCTGACAAACTCTTTTAGCCTTTCCGCAGCCAACAGTGAGCCGCCTTTGCTTATGGTGATAGCCGTACCCCTTGGCATTGCAGGGAGCTATATGATGTGTCTGGAGAAGCGGTCATTCAGCAGGATTCTGACGGATACCCAGGGCAGCTGGCGGAGCTCCTTCTAGTTACGTCCGGCCATTTTGGCTGTAGCCACGCCCCCCTAGAAAGCTCTATTTGTCTAAAAAATTATCTAAAACTCATTTACGTAAAGTGTGGCATGACAGAGTAATTGTTGGTCAAACTATCAGAGCTCTGAAAATGGAAAAATGTCCTAGTAATGAAAGAGTATTATAGGCAGAGGCTGAAGGGGTTAAGCACTGAGTTGCTCCCATGTAATATTGTTGGGCCAATTACCAGAGCTGCCAAATAAAGCAAATCACATGCTCCTTCATGCCTGGTCATTTCTTCTCTTCTGAATGGAGTGGCGGGTGTGAACGAAAAGGTGTAAGTACATGCTGATGAGGATGGGGGCATTAAAGCAAGTGCATTGCAAGTGCAAGAGCAAGTGCATTGCTTTAAAGTGGAACTCAGGAACTCATTTAGGAAGCAGAGGTATGGCCGCACAGCACATTTTTATTGAAATACAAAAATGCACTTTGTGCCCTGCTGGCTTTGGGATTCTGAAGTTGTGTAAAGAAAATATAGTAGAAAATTCTGGCATGTGACTATCAAAGCTCCGGGACCAGTTCTCCTCCAACCACAGAGCTGCCTCTGCTCCATTAATCACCTGTCCAGCAGGTGGCATGTCCAAAATTTGCTTTCTTAAAAAGCTACAGTTACCACAGATGTCCAAAGTTTCTAGGAGTGCAGGGCACTTTAGTTTCTTCTTCTGATCCCTTCATCATTATAGGACACAATAGTGATGTAGGAGTCTGCAGGTAGAACCACTGTGTGTGACAGGGACCCAAGTATCCAACTCCCTTGAAAGTGTTGACTGCAAGTAATGATTGCAGCTTTGCCAGAGTGCAAGGATGGGTGTCACCAATAAATTGATAAAAGGAAGTACTTATGGAAGTGCATATGATATACAATATAAAATACATTTTAATACAGGTGCAGTTGTACATACGTGTAGCACACCCCCTAAGGAGCCGCAAGTAGATTGGGATCCCCCACCCTGCACGGCCAGGCACACTGAGTTTCCACAGACACTCAGAATCAGAGCACAGTTCATGACTTTATTTTTTTGGTTTTATTGAGGGATTAGAACTTGGATTGGGATTGGGAATAATGGGATGCCCACTTGACTTCAGAACAACTTCAAGGACAACTTGAGGCCCCTTGGTTGTGTAGCAAAGTTCAGTGTCCAGCATTCATCGCTGTGAATACTGATCCCAGCACGACCTCTTCAGGCACTGCCAACCCGCCTGGCTGCAGCTGCCCCTTTCACTAGCCCTCCAGGCTACCTTCTCCACAGTGCACCCTGACTGACACTCTTTCCACAGTCCTCCCAGACTGACACTCACCAGCCCACCCTGCTGACTTCTCAGCTCCCAGACATGCTGACCTGCTCCTGCTGTCCTTTCCTTGCTCCTGTGCCTCCAGGAAGGGGTACCTTCATGTGTTGTGGGGGATCCTTCCAGCACCCGAGCCCCAGGCCCGAGGTCACCCCGCACCCTGCGAGGGCCTCCGACAGTTCCCAGTACTCCATCTTCCACCTGACTGCCCCTGCTGGCATGACTCATGCCTATTTATGAGGTGGCCTGCCCCTTGCCAGTCCATTAGCTAGGGATTGGCTGTGGCCCTCATAAATATGCCAAATAGCTCCTCCTAGCCTCCACTCACTACATCTGGAAGCTTCTCCAAGGTTACAGAAAACTGGGGGAGGCACCAGAGATGCTGCTTGCTGAGTCATCCAGCCTCCATGAGTCACTCAACCCTGACCCAGATTCAAGCCAGGCCTGGCTCTCGGCTAAACCAATTTACCTACACTAACAGCTAACTATTTACACCTAGCACACTAGCTAGAGGGTGCTACATACGTATACACTTTATGAAAGCTGAGAAACGTATATTTGGCAGAGACTGATAAGAAAACAATTTATGTGAAAAGCAGATGGAAAGGGTATCCTCACATGTAGATGATTTGGTGGTATTGAGGGTCCCCAGGTACTGTGCACCTGCTGTGCTACAATTGACATCTATGGAACTGCCTGCATGGGGATTCCCTGTGCATCCCTGTGCGAGTAAACATAGCCCTGCAACAGCAAGAGAAATAAGCCAGGGAGCTGTAATTGTTCTGTTGTCAACGTGGACTGAAACCGGGGGGAAAGGACTTGTGTGTTTGCCTGCTAAACAGTAAATTCTTACAAGTGTGCCGTTGTCCATAGCAACCAGCAGGAGCGGTCACCAATTGCCTCTCCTGTTTGCCCAGTCGCTTCAACCGGCGCTTGGACGGACACTTGCATCATCCTGCAATTCAGTGACTTTGTTCCATGTGCCGTGGCAACCACGCCAGGCGAGATTACAAATACTGGGGGTCACCCAGACTGGTTGCGGGATTTGTTTCCCTGGAGCACCTAGTTGAATGGTCATCTCCCAGTAAAGGGTCAGTGGAAGAGTGGGTGACGGGGGGTTCACACCCTTGTGATGTCCTCTCAGAGGAGGATGAATCTGGGCCTTCACCACAGCCAAGTCCTGCATCAGGAATCCCCAGTGTCAGCAGCCATCTCTTTTACAGTAGGCCCTCCACTACCCAGACCAGAGCAGCTACATACCGTCAGCATGTGGTCAAGCCACCGGACACTCTAGTTCGGCCGGGGAAAGGGAAGGTGAAGAGTCTGCCTAGGCTTTCCCGGTACCAGAGAGAAGTCCACCGGAGAGTTGCTCTGGAGTGGGGCCTAGATGTCCCGTATGTGTCACCTCAGGTCATGGACTTTGTGGAAAGCTCCTGAGAAAAGTAGGAGAATGACATGACCTGGGAATACCTCCACGTGCCTAAACCCTTACGGGGACTGGATAGTAGCCAGTGGGAGAGATTCCTGGAGCTGAAGATAGAATGGAGTCTGAGCCGGGCTATCCGGTAGGAGTGTGTTATAATCAGCAAACCTGGACAACCCACAAGGAGCTACTCTATTTCTGTTCGGGGGGAGGGGGACAGCCGGAGGAGATTGCCTGACCCTCACTATTATGTTTGATGGACTGTAATGTTGCACAGCCAACATAACGCACACTCCATGGACTGCCGGAGGAGTATCAGAGTGTGCCTGTCCCCCTGAACTGCAGGACAAGCCAGCCTGCCACCCTGTGCCCAGTGGGAGGAACTGTTTTACTGGAAAGACACTGGGGTGAGGCTTGTTGCTGTTTTTTCACCACTTTTGAGGACCTGTTGCTGGGGAACTCTAAAAAAAGAAAAGAAGAACCATGTTTCCTACCATAACGTTGTGTTGTTCATTGGGAGGTTTGTAACCGCCTCTCAATGGACCTGTTTAGTTAAGTTAGTTGTAGTTAGGTTCTCCTTTCTTCTCTTAGGATTCGAGGGATAGAGCGGATGCTCATCCCCGTCCATCGTGAGTCAAGAAACCTTTCTACAATTGCGGACGGAGTGCTTCTTTCTTGGGAGAGGTGCTCTGGCTCAGGGAAGTGTAAATTGTGTATCTAGTTAGCTGCAGGGATCTGTAGTTAGGGATGTATATTTATAAATATATATATATATATATATATAATATATATATATATATATATATATATATATATATATATATATATATATATATAAAATATATATATAGTGTACAGTGTGGATAATGTATAGAGATGTGATATATATATATTTGTACTTAATTTTTTTTGTTTCTATTTCCCCATCCAAGTTGTTCCCTTTTCCCCCTCCCATTTTCTGCTTTGGGATGCCCTGCAGTTCCTAGATGGTGTCATCGGATCCTCCTACTTCTTTCCAAAAGGGACTGGAACATTCTGGAGAGAGAGGCTGGAGGGGAGGTGTAACCCCCTGGGTGTTCTAAGGAGCCCTGACCACCTGGGTGTTCTAAGGACCTCCAAACAGGCCTCCTTAAATACCCTGGGACAGCTCAGTGGGGGGAGGAGAGTGTCGGGTGGAAGAGTGGAGATATAGCAGGTGCTGTGGAGGCCTCACTCGGGAGGGAGCCCCCAGTCTGGGGGGTGACCTTGAGTCCTGGAGGTTCGGGTGCAGCCAGGAGCGGAGTCGGTTCTTGGAGCAGCACAAGGGTACAGGAGAGCAGCAGAGAAGCTACATAAAAGACTCTTTAAATGATCCATCGGTGTCGTGAGTGACAGATCCTGGACAGAGAGGCTGGGAGGAGACAGTGGACAGTCTGGGAAGTTTGGAGGAGCCAGTCAAAGGAAGGAGTGTCACTGGACAGAGAGGTAGGCCGGTGTGGCCTGGAAGAGGATGGGTTGGGAGTAGTAGTTCATCCATACCCAGCTAGCACCAACGTACTTAGCTACACTTTGAAGGCCTGTGGCTTCACAACTGGGAGTCCGTGGCCCTTGCCTGTAATGGGTGGTCCAGAGGTCTTGCTAGCAGAACACTATGCCTCACCATGTGCTAGCTGAGGTGGAGGAAGGAGTGTCATGGAGGCCTGATAAATTGCCTTTCAGGCCTAGAAGAACAAGTAGTGTGCAGGAGAGAAGTAAGGAGTGGGACAGTCAGAAAGTGTCAGTGCTGGAGGAAGAGAAGTGTATATACTGTTGGTGTATATAGAACAGTCCTGTTCGTCAATTTAGTGGACATCCCACAGCAATCCCTACCCCATGCAAGTTTATCCCCTCAATAAAACAACAAAACAAAGTACCGACCTGTTCCATGTGAGGAAAATTGTGTGATTGATGGCAGAGAGACAGGTGAACCACAACTATCAGCCATCCCTGAGGGGGCCATTGGCTACAATTATATATTTTTTAAAGCAGAGAGAATAAAATGGTGGTAAGTTACATTCTCTATATCAGGCAATATTAACAAAATACTTTATCCAGTGAAAATTTTCAGTAAACAATACACTAAAATTATTTTATAATTATTATTTTATTTTAAAATTGTTTTTATATCGCCCAGTTTTTGGTAGAATATAAAATATGAGGTTGTGCCAAGTAAATAGACATCCTACAAGTCAAGCCTTAAAGGGGTTGTAAAATCTCATGGTTTTTCACCTTAATGCATTCTATGCATTAAGGTGTAAAACCTTCCGTGCTGCAGCTGCCCCCAGACCCCCCCCCCTCTTTTATTACCTGAACCCAATCGTTCCAGCAATGTGCATGAGCCCAGCAGCTCCAGACGCTGTCTCGGCCGTTGGCTCCTGCTGCTGTTAATCAAATCCTGTGACATGAGAGTGGGGGCGGGGCCGAGTCCTGCTGTCTGTGTCAATAGAAAAGGGAAAGCGGCTCTCCATGGGGAGGAGCCAGGCTGCCGGGTCACCCCACAAAAGGAGGATCGGGGCTGCTCTGTGCAAAACCCTTACACAGAGCAGGTAAGTATAACATGTTTGTTATTAAAAAAAAAAACAAAAAACAACCTTTACAATCACGTTAAAGTAGAACTATGTCAAAATGAAGAAATCAATATGTTATGCACCTATACAGTCTGTTAAACATATCACTGATTGTTTTGCAAAAAGCAGTAAGGATGGTGAGATCTCTACCTTGTCCCCAGCTCTCATGTGCACTTTCTTTAGTGAGGTGACAACTTTATTTCCTGGTTTTCGAATTGCCTGTTTTGAACAGAACACATGTTGTCCCAATTTGCGTCTATCTCTCTCTGCAGAAACGTCCTGACATCACTGGGGGAGGGGTTCCTATATCCATGGAAATCTCAGCCATTCGGCCAAGTCCTGATTAGGCTCTGCCCACTTCCACCTATGTCCCACCTTTGCCCGCCCACTGCCCTGTCTATACAGCCAGCTCCTAGGTTGGATTTTGTTCTGCCAGTTTACAAATTACCAGAGGAGAGCAGGCAGGGAGAAGCACACAGATTAATATACTGATCTGTGTGGAAATGAACCTGAAATGACTTGTACTGTTTTACATAGTACACACCCAGCTATTGATTGGCAGATGGGCGTGTGTTAAGTAAAACAGACTGAGCACCATAGAAAGCTGGAGGTCTGTTGGAGAGATAAGCCAGTTCACTGAAAGGAAATGACATTTGACCTCTGCTCTGCTGAACTTTTCCCATCATCTCCAGCAGTGTATAGCAAAGAAGAAAAGAATGGGAGATTAGCTACATGGTAGGAAAATAATCATTTCAGTTATTATGTTTATTACCATGTGTAACTTTCAGATATTTATATGAGAATTTGCTAAAATATGTATGTTGCCTTTAGTTGGACTTAAAAATTGCATGCACTTGTGAAACAACAACACACTTTGGTACCCTAAATTTTACAGCAATATTTTAAAAGCACCTACAGGTCATAGAGTTAACCATAAATAATATCCTTAGAATTACTGCTTCCCTCCAATGTGCGCGGCAATAATAACATGTGAAGCACAATCAACATTTTCATACATACATTAGGTGCCCTTGATGTGTGTTTTTACACTCTTGTGAAGGTGCTCAAACTTACTTTGGAGGGTTTTTAAGTGCTTTGGTGTAAATTTATTTTTTACACTTTTTTTTCACTAAACTTTGTCACCAAGGGGACCAAAAGTCTCCTATGTCGTTTGGTTGTGACAGGTTTTCACTATTGAAACCCCTGATGTCTAATCTGCTCTCCAATACAGCTGCAAAATCCCTTCCACCCAACAAACAACAGTCAGCTTGTTAGATTTATGGCACAGGGATGTTTGTAAACCCCCTCCCCTCCCCCTTCACTGCTGTCTATGTGAGGCATACATCAGTGGCAGTGAAAGAGAAAGGGAAGTTACTAACTTTAATATTCTCACTGGAAATCAGCATTGGAGGCCTCCACTACTATGGTATGGCAGGTTCCCTTTAGAGCAGTGCTTCTCAAATAGTGGGGCGTGCCCCCCAGGGGGGGCGCGAGGCTCCGTAAAGGGGGGCTCGTTTGACCTCGGCATCATTATCCGACTCACTCGCAAGCGGTTGGTTGCCTAGCAACCAGGCCTGTACTGGCCATCGAGATACATGTGAGTCAGCTCCGCTTCTCCCCCCTCCCTGACCGCTGAAGAGGAGCGGGCGCGGCCACCCCGGCGCTCCCAGAGTCTCCATTCCCCCACCCACCTCCTCTGTTCCAAGAAGACCGCGGCCCGGAGGAAGAGGACAGGCGGGAGGCGAAGGCTGGAAGGAGCAGAGCAGCAGGAGAAGCCCCGGACCAGGAGGAGACTCGGGGCTGCCGCTCGCTGCTGGCCCTCAGGTACGGCAACATCACATCCACATAGGTGCCGCCTGCCCGCACACAGAGCCCGGGGGGGCAGTGCTATGTGGTCCCTCTCAGCCCTCTGTCTCTCAGCGCCCCCCACTGTCTCTCATCTCCCCCTCTGTCTCTCAGCGCCCCCCCTCTTCCCCCCCGTCTCTCATCCCCCGTTCTTTCTTTTTTTATTCCCTTATACGTTAATAAGGATACAGCGTTATGCAGAGGTGTACTTAACAATTTTATAGACAAATGATACTATTTACAGTCGCGCGGGGGGGGGGGGGGGGGAAATGTTTTCTTCTTCCTAGGGGGGGCATGACAGAAAATAATTGGGAAGCACTGCTTTAGAGTGATGTAGCACAGACCCGGGACTAGTTTGGCTGTTTGTTCCCAGGTTCCATTCCACTCCAGACAATGACCAGGCCGTGAATGTCTTTTTTGTGTATTTTATTTTTGAGTATGAACTGGGATAGGGTGAAGGTGAGCCTAGGGATACTCCTATGAACTTCAAACTGGTAGCAGAGGACACTAATGATGAACTGTTATTTCAAGGTGAAGACATCTCCTGTGAAGTGCAGACAAACTGGTACTAAACAGGGACTCCCCAACAGGAATACAGCCCTGAGTGTACTGTAAGAAGAGTAACTCTCCCAAAAGAGGCCATCTTGTGACTACATTTTGAAAGAGAGGCAACCAGATTCAGGAAATCAATGCCTCTGGAACAATGCATGGCAGTATGCATCTGGAGACCCGCCACAAATATGGAAATCAGAGCCATCTCACATTTATTTGTGTTTAGTCAGTCTACTGCAGTTACAATATTCGATCACATTGCCTCTGTAATTGTGAAAAAAAATAGCTGTCCTCTTAATCAGAACATCCTCTGAAGATGAAATCAAGGATATTATTCAAAGCTTCTGAGACAGTCAGGTTTCCCTCTATCTTGAGATGTTATAGATAGGACTCATATTGGAATTTCAGTGCCAATATTCAGCCTTGTAGACAACTACAGCCATAAAGATTTCTACTCTGTCATCCATGGTAGACCATCAGCTTTGGAGAAGTCAAAGTGGTACACTCTTCCTAAAACCCTCTGGCAGTGACAATGGATGCTCTGGTGGCTCAATGGGGTCAGTACAACCTGATCTACACTTTTTCTCCTCAGAACTTGGCACTCCAGTGATTGTCATTGCAATGGACTGGCCCAAGTGAATGTGGTATCCCAACCTCATTAGACTTCTGTAAGACACCTCAGTAGACTCTTTCAGATCCCTTGGACCTTCTGTCCCAGGGACCAATCTACCATTGCTCATGCAAACTATGCTTTGCTTGGTAAGAGACAAGAAAATCTAATTCTAGGAAATACCAGGATCTGGACTTTATACCTTCTGTTCTGGATCAACATTTGGCCCAGATGAGCCCCAATCAAGGGGCAAATCTCAGGCCTTGAGATCTTGCTCCAAAGACCACATACCTCTTATTCCTTGGTAAAGTCTTTGGTTCAAAGTGTCACTATAGCCTCACCTGTACAACCATCAGTGACTCCATGGTGTCAGAACCTGGTTCTCTCAGTTCTTCATCTTTTGAACCTATTAGGGATATTCCCTTGTAAGGTTGCATTCCTTATTGCCATTCCCTCTGTGTCAGGGACCAGTGTGACCAGAAATGTGTGGACTGCACAGACCGCACAAAACGCAGGTAATGTGAATAATAATGTTTATTCAACAGATAAGTAAATAACCAATATAACGCACCTCAAAGGCAGTGAATAGTGTTACCCAACCAGTGAACAACAACCGTGAACACAAACCAAAGACAGGCTAAATACAATATTTACAGAGCATGGATATCCAAATCAGAATCATACCAGAGCCAGGGACATACACGGGAGATCAAGCAGAAGGGAGCTGGGAACAAGGCAGGACGGGAAAAGGGAGACAGAAGATGGACTGAGCAGGTAAGAAGGAATCAGGCTGCAGGATCAAGGTCAGCATCCAGGAACGGGAGATAGGCTTCAGAAACACAGAATCGCAGGTCAGGAGCACAAGAGAATATCAAGGCAAATTAAAACAGCATTCCACAGGTTTAAATACACTTCCTACAATCAGTCTCAGGTGATGCCTGATTGCAGGGGATGATGTCAGGTCCTTACTGTCGAAAGACACCCGCTGGTGGACACTGGAACTGCAGCCTATAGGTCTGGGAGAAAACAGTGACACCAGCAGGTGAGAACATTTCCTGACAGTACCCCCCCTTGAAGGAGTGACCTCTGGACGCTCCAACCGACCATAGCTGAGAAAAAAAAGTCCATAAGCAAAAGTCCCAAAGCCAAAGGGGTGCCGGGTTTCAAATCAGAGGACCTGCTGCCAGGATCCAGAAAGAAGCCAGGTATTCCACCCCTTGGTCTGGTAACTGGTTAGGTACCCCAACGCTGGGGTACCATGGGTCATTCACAAACTTAGCCCTGGGGTCATGTGACAACACCAAACCACTGACACCGGAATGTCTGGTTCCAATTATGTAGCTTGCCTGATCTCCAGAACTTGTTCCACACTTCAATGGCCATCTAGGTTTCCCCAAGACACTGGCTACCCGACATGGGTACCCTAATGCGCATGGTGTAGTGGCAACTGCATCCGGGTCATGGCAGGGCACAAATGGTGCTCTATCATCCTCCTGGAGCTCACCACTACCAAGGTCGTGAAGGTAAACGTGGCTACCAATTTCAAAGGGTATGTCTGGACCACCAGGCTTTGGCGCCATCGTAGCAAAGTATTTTAGGAGGGACTCAATCGAGGCAACTGAGAAAATAACCTTAGGCACATCCAGCTGGGCAGCAGGCAGGGGTACATCTGGCTGGGCAGTGGGCAGAGACACATCTGGCTGGGCAGTGGGCAGAGGCACATCTGGCTGGGTAGTGGGCAGAGGCACATCAGGCTGGACAGCGGGCACCGGAACAGACTGGACAGCTGGCACCAGATCATCAGGCTGTGCAGCAGGCACTAGAACATCAGACTGGACAGTAGGCACCAGATCATCAGGCTGGACAGCAGGCACCGGAACAGCAGGCTCGACAGCGGGCACCAGAACAGCAGGCACCAGGACAGCAGGCTGGGAATCAGGAACCAGATCATCAGACTGGACAGCGGGCACTGGAACATCGGGTTGGACAGCAGGCACCGGAACATCGGGTTGGACAGCGGGCACCGGAACATCAGGTTGGACAGCAGGCACCGGAACATCAGGTTGGACAGCGGGCACCGGAACATCAGGTTGGACAGCAGGCTGGACAATGGGCACATGATCAGCAGTCTGGACAACGGGCACAGGATCAGTGGGCACCGGGTCATCAGGCACAAGATCAGCGGGCACCAGGTAATCAGGCACAGGATCAGCGGGCGCCAGGTCATCAGGCACAGGATCAGCGGGCACTGGGTCATCAGGCACAGGATCAGCGGGCACCGAGTCATCAGGCACAGGATCAGAGGACACCGGGTCATCAGGCACAGGATCAGCAGGCACCGGGTCATCAGGCACAGGATGAGCGGGCACCGGGTCATCAGGCACAGGATCAGCGGGCGCCAGGTCATCAAGCACAGGATCAGCAGGCGCCGGGTCATCAGGCACAGGAGCAGCGGGCACCGGGTCATCAGGCACAGAATCAGCAGGCACGGGGACATCAGGCACAGGATCAGCAGGCACCGGGACATCAGGCACAGGCTCAGCGGGCCCGAGGACATCAGGCACAGGATCAGCGGTCACCGGGTCATCGGGCACAGGATCAGCAGGCACAGGATCAGCAGGTTGAGCAGAGGGCACTGAATCAGCAGGCTGGACAGCATGTTCAGGTCTGTCAGAAGCAGGCCAAACTCTATTGGCAATCATGGAGGCTGGCTTGAGTAGATTGGCTGGAGTGGAGGCATACTGGGATAGATCGGCTGGTGTAGAAGAAGACTGGAACAGATCGACTGGGGTAGGAGCAGACTGGAACAGATCGGCTGGTGTAGGAGCAGACTGGAACAGATGGGCTGGTGTAGGAGCAGACTGGAACAGATCGGCTGGTGTAGGAGCAGACTGGAACAGATCGGCTGGTGTAGGAGCAGACTGGAACAGATCAGCTGGTATAGGAGCAGACTGGAACAGATAGGCTGGTGTAGGAGCAGACTTAAACAGATCGCTGGTGTAGGAGCAGACTGGAACAGATCGGCTGGTGTAGGAGCAGACTGGAACAGATCAGCTGGTGTAGGAGCAGACTGGAACAGATCGGCTGGTGTAGAAGCAGACTGGAACAGATCGGTTGGTGTAGGAGCAGGCTGGAACAGATCGGCTGGTATAGGAGCAGACTGGAACAGATCGGCTGGTGTAGAAGCAGACTGGAACAGATCGGCTGGTGTAGGAGCAGACTGGAACAGATCGGCTGGTGTAGGAGCAGACTGGAACAGATCGGCTGGTGTAGGAGCAGACTGGAACAGATCGGC
>BLSH010395938.1:732024-748768 GCA_018402905.1 Glandirana rugosa
GGTCGGTCTTAACTCGTGTCGCCCTTTACACCGATATCAGGGCGGGTGGTGAGAGATCGCCACCCGCCCCGATACCAGCGGCTAGGACGCCACAAGTTCCGACGGACCACCGTCTTGACACAGTTAATAGATCACTGAATGCCTGGGCACCCTTTGAGGTCATGTTGTTCACTGCTGGGCTTGGATTGGCTGACACAGTTCTGCCACCAGGCAGCCTTGAACACCGCAGGATCAGCGACCATAGCCCCGCCCACCGCTAGAGAGTGGTGGGCGGGACTATAGCCACATTTCCCACTGTGCTCAATTCTGGCTGGCGGGATGGGCGGGACTCTAGCCACCGCTCCTGCTGTGCTACTGAATGCTGCCTGGCGGGATTGGGCGGAACCACAGGCAGCATTGGCGGGATGGGCGGGACTATGGCCACCGCTCCCGCTGTGCTCAATGCTGCCTGGCGGGGGTGGGCGGCCCGGCTCATGGGCGCTGCTCCCGCAGTGTTCAAGCTGTCTGGCGGGGTGGGCGGAACCACGTGCGCGATGCTCAATGTTGCCGGGGGGTGGGCTGGAATACGGTCGCACTGCCTGGGGACATAGAACTGTGTCAACAAATCCAAGCCCGACAGCCTGGCCAATCCCCCCAACTTTGGGGGGGGTCTCGTGGGACGGTTTTTACGTTTGTGTTTACATACACTACACTCCGCCAGTGACAGGGACACCATGTGTTTGCATTTTTGGCAGGGTGCTCTGGGGGGGGTTTCAACCCCCCTAACCCCCCCCTTATCTACGTCCCTGAGTTGGACGTCTGGGAATAAGCACTCCACACTGTTCTTTTGGTTGTTCTAGATGGATGTGCTGGGTGGGGGGCGTTGGGACTGTATGGTTCTTTTGTTTTTATTTTTTTCAGTTTTAAATGTTCACTGCAGTGGTGTGTTTTCCTTGAAGTTGCATGATCTACCTGAGATGTATATATCCATGTGGCTACACGTTGACATTGAGGTACAAGAATATGGTGTACGGTTGGGCTCCCTCCTTCCAGGTCAGGGCCTATCTTCTACCCCTATAACTGTTCTCCAAATCCAATACCTATGGCCATCATAAGGTTTATCTCCTGGAATGTCAGGGGCTTGAATGATCTGCTAAAGCGCTCACTGGTAATGTCCTTTCTCAAACATTATAACCCTCATGTATGTATTTTGTTGGCAGCAAGGTGCTATCCTTAAAAAAGCCCTGGGTGGGCCATTACCATCAGGCCACCTACTCTGGCTATGCTAGGGGGGTGAGCGTCCTGATACACAAGTCCCTGGCATATGAACTTATAGATGTCAAGCTTGATCCCGAGGGAAGGTACGTCCTGCTACATGTGATTATTGATACCTTAGAAATGTTGATAGTAGGGCTATATATACCTCTTCCTACCACAGTCTCCATCCTACAATTCCTTATGCTTTCTACATTTCCAACTGACAATATTGTGATAGCTGGGGACTTCAACATGCCTCCAAACCCGTCTTTAGATAGGCTGGCTCCACGGACTCTGGTTTAGCCAAATGGGCATCCCTGTATGGTATGATGGATGTTTGGCGGTGGAGACACCCTGATGGACGTGCCTTTACCTGCCATTCAGCCTCCTACAATACGCTGTCCTGCATTGGCTTAGTCTATGCAAGTCCTTGGCTGTTACCTAGGGTTAGAGAGGTTGACATTCTCCCAAAGGGCATATCAGATCATGCCCCTGTGCTCTGTTGCTTCCAGGTGGTGACACCCCCGGGAGAATGGCTATGGAGACTTTCACGCTTCTGGGTCTCCAACCCCACAATAGAGATTGAGATGGCTAAATACGTGGCAGAGTACTGGGCAGTGAACAACCGCTCCGCAAACCCTGACATTGTATGGGATGCCTTTAAGGCGTATATTAAGGGGTGCTATCAATCCTCCATTTCCCGAGCTAGAAATGACACGGCAATAACTATCGAGGAGGCCGAAGCCAAGGCTTCAACTTTGGAATCGATGTATGCTCTCTCTAGAAAACCTATCACGGGCCTGGATATGCAGGCAGCGTACCGCGAGGTGGCCCTCCTATGGGTTGCAAAAGCAAAAAAGAGACAGTTAGCGCAGACTCAACGCATCTTTGAGCAGGGGAGAAAACGGGGAGACTCCTAGCCTGGTTGTGTAAGGAACAACAACCTATTACCAGTATAGCCCATATTAAAGATGACTGTGGGAAGATTCTGGTAGACCCCTTGGCCATTAATGCCCGGTTCACCTCCTATTACAAGGACTTATATTCCTCTTGGGCAACATATTCGGAACCGGAGTTGGAATCATACCTAAACCAAATATTTTTTCCGACCCTCTCTGTATTGGAGCGGGAGCGCTTAGATGCCCCTATTACCCTTAAGAAGGGACAGCAGGCTCTTGGGGCCCTACAGGCGGGGAAGACCCCGGGGTTGATGGCCTTCCCCGGAGTTCTATAAACAGTATGGGGAACAGTTGGTGCCCAGGATTCACGGGATGCTGCAGGAGACCCTGAGGTAGGGTACCCTACTGGCCTTCATGGCCAGAGCGATCATTGTGGTGATCCCTAAGCCAGATACGGACCCTGAGCTTTGCGTGTCATATCGCCCTATATCCCTGCTCAACACAGACGCTAAGGTACTAGCTAAAGTTCTGGCTGGGCGTGTAAATGAGGTTATCCTTAACTTGATAAATGGAGATCAGACAGGGTTCATGCCGGGTAAGGGGACGGATTTCAACCTCAGGAGACTGTATACAGTATTGGCCGTGACTGACTCCCTTACCCCGTTCGACGTAGTGGCCTCCCTAGACGCGGAAAAATCGTTTGATTCAGTAGAATGGAACTATCTATGGGAGGTCCTATGTTGATTCGGCTTTGGCCCGCGGTTTATTTAGTGGGTGAAGGCCTTATACCGGTCCCTTACAGCTAGGGTGCGCACCGGATCAACACTTTACACCCCCCCTTTTCCCTGCGCAGGGGCATCAGACAGGGATGCCCCCTATCACCAGCCCTTTTTGCGTTGCGAATTGAGCCAATGTCGATAGTGTTACGGAACTCCCCGTCGGTTGATGGCATTACTGTGGGCCCTGTGCAGGAGAAAGTTTCACTTTATGCCGACGACACCTTGCTGTATCTGAGGAATGACAACAACTCATTAGAAGCGGTGCTATCCATTATTGACACTTTTGGAAAATACTCTGGCATCTGTATCAACTGGAGGAAGTCGGTCTTCTTCCCCCTGCAAGATGCAGCTGTGGCGGGGCTGATCGGCACTCCCCTGACATTGGTGTCCCAGTTTAAATACCTTGGTATTGTAATCCATAGAGATCTCTTGCAGTTTATTACACTTAACTTGACCCTAGTGGTCTCCCTCGTGTCTCGAAGATGCACTGCATGGAAAACACTGCCCATATCCCTGGTTGGCTGAGTGAATTTAATTAAAATGTATGTCCTTCCCAAGTTTCTGTACATCTTTAGGCAAACTCCAGTTCCTATACCAAATGCCTTTTTTGCAAAACTAGATAGTATAATCTCCTCATTTATTTGGAGCGGTGAGGCCCCCACAATAGCCATAACTACCCTTCAGCTTCCCAGTACACTAGGAGGTCTTGCCTTACCCAGCTTCATCAAGTATTACTGGGTGGCGGTGCTGGTAACTATCCACTGGTGGCTATTGGAGGAGCCGGCCAACCCTGCTTCCACACTCGAGGCGGCGCTATTGGGCTCCTACGCTGAGCTCCGGAACTTGATCCATAGGAGCCCCCGCTCTAACCCAGGTATTACTTCTCCAATGCGCACCACTTTGAGAGTATGGGATACTGTACGAGCTAAATTGAGGAAACCCGACCAATGGTCTCCAAGCACCCCCCGTGGGGTAACCAGAGACTACCGCATTTCCAATTGATCCCTGACCCGATAGTTAGGGCCCGATTCGAGATCAGAACCCTGGGAGACATAGTCTCGGACGGAAAGCTACTTAACTTTGATGAGCTTAAACGCACACGTGCATTACCCAACCGCATGTTTTTCAGATACTTGCAGCTGAGGCACGCTTATCGGCCCAATTCCCCCGACCTATACTGCTGGAGGCCCTATCTGTGGAAACAATGTTGGGTGCGAAGGATGAAGCTAGACCTTTATCTACTACATATGCCATCTTGATTGGCTTTGACACCTCCAAGGTTTCCCAGTTGTTTTCGGCCTGGCAACAGGACACTCCGATGCTGGCTGATGATGCCTGGCAAGAGGGTATCCAGCAGTATCTCACCCTTATGATCTCTGTGAGGGACAAACTTACACAACTTAAATTTTTACACAGGGCCTACTATTCCCCCCAACGCTTGGCCAAAATATACCCCGACCGAAGCCCTGCATGCGGCTCTATGGAGGGATCTTTCTTCCATGTTATATGGACATGCCCACAAATCCAATTATTTTGGGAAAGGGTGGTTACAATTATTAACTCTGTAGGCTGGCTTAGGGTCCCCTGTGACCCTATACCATTACTACTGGGGATATGTGACACATTGGAGGCCCCTCAATCTAAAAAACTCTTTGTCTTTTACACGGCTTCCTATGCAAGGAAAGCTATTCTCCTGCAATGGAACAAGCCCTACCCACCAACGACTCGTCAGTGGCAGGCACTTGTGGATTCAGCTCTACACTTTTATAAACTGACCTATATGGGCCGGAACTGCCCCAAAAAATTTGATAAGCTTTGGGCGGCTTGGGTCCGTGAAGGAAGACTGGCGCTGGAGTAGGGTTCGGAGTAAGACACTCGTCGAGGCTCAAGGAGGAGACACAATAATGTATAAATATGATTATGAACTTCTGGGTTGGCATTATGGTTCTGGGGCAGTATCTCCTGCTCTCCTCTCCCCTTTCCCTTCAGTAGCTACTTCCCCCCCCCCCTTTTTCCCTTACCAGCACCCCTGGTCTCTCCTAACATCTTCTATAGCCATGCCTTTGATAATGTAACTGCATTTGATTCAAACTACCCCTGTGTGATCATATGTTCATTACACCTAAAGTCAATGTAGCTTGGTACAGTCTAATGTAAGGTGAATTATGGATAACCTGTGAGAATGTACTACTGCTTTTTGTTGTTTGTATTGAAACATAAATAACATTTATGTTAAAAAAAAAAACCCCAAAAAACACGTGTAAATTCAGGCCAATGAAATAAATAAGTGCCCAAACACTGCTAAACTCTGCTAAACTGGTTTGAAATAAATGCAGCTTAGGCGCGTTTATAACACTTATTTTCTCCTCTCAGGATAAGCAGCATTTACAAGAAACCAGTTTGCACGAGGCCTCAAAGTTTTTATGAGATTTTAGTTACTAGGTTTACATCTACTAATACGTTTTTAATTTCCTGTATTTATATATATAATGTCTAAAAAAAATATATATATATTTTCTGTGATGTTACTTCAAAATCTTTAGCAGGTCACATTTAAGGCCTTGCTCACAAGGGGTATACTAAAAAGTGTTCCAAGCATCTCTGTGCATGCAGTCTCATTGCTGTCAATCTGTCAATTGGGATGCAGCAGTTGCAAGGACACAGCCGCTGCTTCCAATGTGACGTCCATGTGGGTGCAGGTGCACAGCCCTCCAAAAGAGTATGGTTATGTATGTTCCATGCTAACAAGGCCTAAAGGTACAAATTTTCGGATGGGAATTGTTGTTCGACTACTTGTCGTCCGAAATTTCCTACCGTTAGTATGCTCCTTTCGACAGCCAATTGACATTTTTTGTCAGACAAAAGCTGGATGTGCAGACTAGTAAATTTTTGTCGTACAACAATGCCACATCCGATTTTTGTTCCGTTAGTACGGTTTTCCTACAAAAAAATTGCACGAACGAGACTACGCTTGCTCAGAACGGAAAAAAAGATGCAAAAATATTCAAAACATTACGTTCGGTCGAACAAAAATTTCTCGCATAGTCAGTATGCTTTACAAAATCATGGACACATGCTTTTGACAAAAATCAGAAGCGTGGCCATATGACAATCGAACCGTGTCTACAAGGCTTTTGATTTTCAGATGAGCGAATGTCCGTTTTTTGTTGGATGTTTGTTTCATGTCGAAAGTGAAGCTCGTACTAACCATATGGAAGTTTTTGCTCGACCGAATTCAACGTCAGAAGTGACGTAATGTGTTAAATAGCTTTGTATGTATTTTTTAGTTTCTGAGCATGCGTAGTCTTGATCATACTTCTTTTTTCGTACAAAAACTGTACTAATGATACGAAAATCGTACGTTGACTTGAAGCACAAAAAAAAATTCTAATCTGCACATCTAGCTTTTGTCGTCCAAAATATCTAAATCGGCTGTCGAAAGGAGCATACTAACGGTAAGAATTTCGGGCGATCGGTCGTGGAACGAAAATTCCTGTTCGAAATTTGCATCATATGTATGGGGCTTAAGATGCTAGATGTTGCACACATCAATGACTGGTTGAATTTGTTAGTGGAGCTTCCCAAATGCAAGGTGCAATAAATCTCAGTATTGATCACCACCATCAATATCAATATCGGACAATCAGACAATACTCACTGGACTCTGCTATCCCTTCCCCTTTAAAGGGTCTAAAGCTTGCCATATGAGCAGCAATTTGATTGAGCAATCAAATTTTTAATTTTTTTTTGTCCAAATTGCAAAGTGATCAAAGACATATTATGGGGATTTGGATTGCCTGCAAGAAGATGGGATCAGAATTGCCCCAATCAAACACAGCAAAAAAATCCAACTGCTGTTTATAAAATCGCCATTGTTTTTCTTGTTCTGTTTCTTTTCAGTTTGATCTTTCAACGGTATTGAAGCTGCTAATTTGTTGTCCAGTTTTGACTTTGCTATCGACCAAATTCTTTTAATCAATCGATCTTGTGGGTGGTAGATTGCTTTGATGCAATCATTTGTGACCCTATTTGCCATTCCTTATCAACTGAAAGTTGTTAAAGTTGACTGAAAACTTCTACATGTATAGCCAGTTTACCGTGAACTTCTTTTATTTGTTCCCTTTAATCTTTTAAAAATATCATTGAAATCTGTTTTATTAATACAACAAAAAAACCTGATCTTGTTGATCTTATCAGAAATTCAGAGCTGTCCTGTGTTCGATCCTCTCTGCCTGGGTTATCTCAAAGAGCCTATTTAGACTGTTAGGCTGGCCATACATGTTAGATTTTCTGTCCAATTTTCTTTAGATTTGCCTTTAACAATGTAGTACAAGGGCCTGCCTATAATTGGATAAAAGTGAAAGTGTTCTTTAGATTTGACCTCATATTACATGGTTTATGGTAAATATAAAGAAAATTGGACAGAAAATCTAACATGTATGGCCAGCCTTATCTTGGGACTACAAGCCAGTTAGTGACTAGGCTTTGCAATTGAAAACAGTGGGGTGGATTGAGTAGCAAAAGAAAACTGGGCAGGGCTGACACTACTCTAAATGCTGTGTGTTGTGCATTTCTGGTAGATCAACAGGTATTTTTCTGTACATGCAGAATCTATGGGATAAAACATGGAAAATGTGCATGATTGCAGAGATATACTGCATATTTTTTTATTTTGCCTTGACATTTATTTTAAGATTGCAAGGGAATTAGTCCTTTTTTATTCAGAGGGACAAGTATCACCAGTGCTAAAGTATGTAAAGTAAAAAAAAGGAAAAAAAAAGAAAGAAAAATACAATATGGTGCAGATAATACATTTTTTTTGAGACCGCATACCAGCTTGAAGGATGCATACAGATTCCATTCATATTACCTTGTGTGCTGGAGGCAATGCAAGCATATTAATTGTGTCTGCTTTACAAAAGGAGCTGAGAATATTCACACGATAAAATATTCAGTCAGGTGTAGATGAAATAATAGAACAGGGATTTGGTAATCACATGATTAGCCAATTGAAGTGAATATTCTCACACGTCATTGTATTCTCATCTCAAATCCTTAAGGCTCCTTTCACACCGGAGCCACCCGAGCATTAGCGGTAAAACACCGCTAATTTGCAGCGCTTTACCGCTCATTATAGCGGCGTTATGGCGCCGCTGTTCGGGCGCCGGAGGTGCGCTTTTAACCCCCCCCCCACAACGGGTTAAACAGGGGTTAAAAGTGCCAGTTTGCGGTGCTCCCGAAGTGGTGTGTAGCGCTTCGGGAGCGCTGCCCCATTGTTTGCAATGGGCAGGGGCTGTATAGGAGCGGTGAATACACCCCTCCCACTCCGCTGCAAAGATGCAGCTTGCAGGACTTTTTTACCATCCCGTAAGCGCACCGTCCCAGTGTGAAAGCACTCAGGCTTTCACACTGGGGTGTATTGGGGGGAGCTTTTTATGTGCTTTTTAGTCGCTATTTTTAGCGCAAAAGCGCCTGAAAAACGCCTTGGTGTGAAAGGGGTCTTAGTAAAACAGCATCATTGCATGCAGCATTATGAATCTGCCTCAGTGTACTGAAACTCGTAACTACAGTTTTCACCTTCTAATATCTTCATTTTCTCCACACAGTGGACAGCCGTTGCCCAAGTAACCTGGACTGCGTCTTGCAGAAGAGAGAAGTTTGTGCGCCAGGCAGTAATGTTTGCGGCCCCTGCAGACACCTGTTTGAGGAAACAAAGACTGGCCATTGTGTATTCAAAGGTAAGCTTCATTGGCAATAACTAAGGCAGCCCAGAGATGGATACGTTTTTTTTTCACTCAACCAGCAGGTTGAATGAAAAAAATTGACCCGATTCTCCCATCAACATACTTGAGGTGGATAAAGGAATTCTTCCCACTGAGCTATTGTATTCTGACAGGCGGGGGGACTTCCTTTGCCATTAGAATACACTGATCAGCATTGCAGGCTATAGCTTTGCCCATACATGGATCAAAATTTGTCCAGTCCATTCTTGTAGGCAGGGGCAGTCTATTTTCTCCGCTGCAGGTGGAGCTCAACTGCAACGGTATTGCAGAAGTAGAGGAAGTGTAGAGGAACTACCCTAGGTCACTGAGAAAGCTATCTGGTTAGATACTGCCACCCCATGTGACTCTGGTGGCTATCTTGGGTCGGGCTGAGTCTATTTAAGACCCTGGCACCCGGGCTTGGGATGTATTTTGTGTGTGGGTAGTGTAGGGACAGATCACCTGTCTGTCAAGGACAGTATTAGCAGTAGGGAGAGGCTCCAGACGAGTAGGAGAAGAGCACGCTATCCTTCCTGGAAACCACCCTGTTTGGGCACAGACACATCCAGGTCACATTCCATCCCTTGAGACAGACGTTGTCAGTGCATCCATAACCGGCTGCTACACTGCTCGCTGCAACCTGTTGTGAGTGTGCCTGGTCGGGTTGACATCCTGCCGGGTAGATGTACTGTTTTAAATCACATTTAAAATAGAGTTCTGTTATTGCATCTGGACTCAGTATTTACTGCCGCTGCACCACGCTCCACTTCCCTACATGCTGACCCAGCCGAATTTCGATCCATATATGTCCGACCTAAATTGTTATGAATAGGGAATGGTAATGAATAAGTAGAGAAGTTGACTCCCCCTCAAAAGGTTTCTGTTTAACTGAGAGATTTATTTCAATTTTTACATCCACTAAAAATTGATATCTCAGTTTTTGGGTCGCCAAAGTGCGCCGTGACGCTATTTAGTACAGTGCCCCAAAAACGAATACTATCACAAAGTGCAATGGTTCCAGCTCTCTAGCTCCTTATAATTTTAGGCTCTAATGCAGGGGTCTCCAATCTTTTCAGTACGTAGGCCATTTTACAAATTTTCATGGGCCAAAAAACATTTGTTTTATAAATTGATGATTAAAATGTAAGTGAATAAATAAACACATTCTAAGAAATGACTTCACATCAGAAGTTCTCCCTTTTGCATCAGAAGTTTCCCTTTTCACATCCTCCATTACATAGGAGCCCCCCTTCCATAAGAGTCCCCCTTTCATATCTGAGCCTCCTTTACATCAGGTTCCCCCTTGTCCATCAGAAGCCCCCATCACATCAGAGCCCCCCTCCCTTCCATCAGAGTCTCCCTTTCACATCAGAAGCCCCCATCACATCAGAGTTGCTGTGGGCAGGGTAAGATCTAGTGGGCCAGTTGTGGCTCATGGGCCTTAGTTTGGAGACCCCTACTTTAACACATAAACGCAATGTTGTTTATTAGTTATGCAGCCTGACAGCCTTAATAAACAAAACTTCAGTTGGGGTTGAAACTCAGTTTATTTTTGAAGAAGTTAAAGAGGAGCTGTGCCAAAAATGGCAGGCAGGGGGTAAAGAACTAGCTGCCTGTGGACTTCCTGCAGCTGACCTTACCCCTTTACTTGCATACCATGCCTTGTTTTTCACTGTGTCTCTGGGTGTAGGTGGCTATCTTGTAGGGACAGGGCTTTGCTCTCTCATGTGAGAACTTTAAGGAGAACAGTGAACAGCAAAATAGTGGCATCACCAAATCTCACCAGATCTCACACTGTAGATATACAAGTATGAGGTTGTAGGAGGAACAGGAATGTCTAGGCACCCTCACACTCCAGGAAATGCAGTACTGTTTTCCAGGAGGAATTTCAGATAAAAGGTATAATTTTTAGGTACTGCGTTGGTATAATTAACAGTTCCTTACAGCAAATCCTCACTTTTTGAGTTCAGTGCCACCTCCACTTTAAAGGCTCCAAAAACAACCTGGGACCAGTGGCGGTCCACTCGTTGGGGGCGCAGGGGCGCTGCCCCCCTAATCCATGCGCCCGACCCCTAATCTCCATGCAGGGCGCCAGACGCATGGATTTCAATGGGTTTTTCTTTTTTAGAAGCACGTGATTAGAGCCGGAGGCTCTAATTGGCTTCAAAAAGAGTGGGCTTGGGGAGCAGAGCACTGCACCTGAGCCCCCCCCCACTTGTGTGACATTAGAAAGATCGCCGCCATTACTAGTAAAAAAAATAATAATAAAAATGCCATAAATCAAATCTCATAGCTTGTAGACGCTATAACTTTTGCGCAAACCAATCAATATACGCTTATTGCGATTTTTTTTTTTTTTACCAAAATTATGTAGAAGAATATATATTGGCCTAAACTGAGGTAGAAATGTGTTCTTTTTACATTTTTTTTGAATATTTACTATAGCAAAAAGTAAAAAATATTTTTTTTTTCAAAATTGTCGCTATTTATTTGTTTATAGCACAAAAAATAAAAGCTGCAGAGGTGATCAAATACCACCTAAAAAAACCTCTATCTGTGGGAAAAAAAGGATGTCAATTTTGTTTGGGGACAACGTCGCACGACCGTGCAATTGTCAGTTAAAGCGACGCAGTGCCGTATCCCAAAAAGTGCTCTGGTCACCAAGAGGGTAAATTCTTCCAGGGCTTAAGTGGTTAAGATAAAAAACCTTCCATGATCAGCTCCCCCCCAGCATCCTCAGTCAGATCTCGATCCAGCACTGTGCCCAAGAGTAGCAGTGCTGCTTTCTCCTTCGCTCTCTCTCCCCACAGGACATGGAGGCAGCAGTGGGAGCCATTGGCTCCTGTCGCTATCAATCAAATTCTGTGTGGAGAGAGAGGGGGCGGGATTGAGCTGTGTAAGTCAATAGACCCACACAGCCCAGTTCAGGATTGAGCCCACACGAGTGCCCACATAGCTTAAAGAAGAAGAAGCTGGGAGTGCCAGCGAGGGATCCCAGAAGAGGAGGTTCGGGGCCACACTGTGCAAAACCATTGCACATAGCAGGTAAATATAACATCTTTATTATTTTTTTTTTTTTAAATTATAACTTTACAACCACTTTTTTTTTTTTTTTACAGAAAAATTTACAATCACTTTAATGTTTTTGATAATAGAGTTTTTTAAATCATGCAATTGATGTGAATTTGTGAAACTATATATAATAAAGTTTCATATTTTGTTTTAACAGCCAGGAGCAGAACAGAGTTTATAGGACCTGATTCAATGATTGACATTATTCAGGAATACAGGCTGACCAAAGGCCACAGAATAATATCTACAGACATCGGTATGTGAAAAAGGCTAAAGAGGGTTTATAAACACTATATTTATTTTTAAAGTGGAAGTAGGGGCTTAATACAGGTGTAAGGCTGGATTCACACCTATGCATTTTTAGTGCGTTTTGCATTTTTCAGATTTGCACTGCAGTCCATTTAACATGGTTTCCTATGGAACACATCCTGCAGTGCAAATCTGCAAAATGCAAAAAGCACTAAAAATGCATAGGTGTGAATCCAGCCCTAAAACCTTTCCCTCCCTCCTCCTACCTTTGCTGCATAGCCTTAAAAAAATCAAACAGTGGAAATACCTTTTCTTTTATCTGCTCCGGTGCTGTCACATTATGCAGAAGCTTTAACTTCCCTATGTCAGAGCGCCAGGAATGGAGAGGCAATGGGGGCCGCTGGGTGATATCATAGGTTCAGTAATTCAGAGCCGTTGTCCAGTGCTCCCTGCAGGAGCTACTCAATTATGTGACCACACTGGAATGGATAGAAGAAAAGGTATTTTCAACTATCTCTTTTGTAATAGCTATGCAACATAGGTTGGAGGAGGAGGAGGTGACAGGGCTTTTAACAACACTTATAGCTAGCCTTTACTTGCACTTGAGTGAACATTTTAATGCAAACTTGCAAGGAATTTTTTTTTTAAAAAGCAGGTTTTTGCATGTACCTGATTGGTTGATTGAAGTCAGCACAACTACACCTCGTTCGCTAAAGTTAGCCATACATGAGCCATCACTTGTCTCACCCATGTGCGCTAAACAGCGCAGATAAAGGAATTTCTCCTGACAGCTATTGTATTCAAGCAACTGCAGTACCCAAAGCTGCCTCAATACCCCAACGGTGACTATATCTGATTGCATGCAGTCACTGTAGTCTGACAATTCTCTGCCTCTTCATTTTTTTACATCAAAGTTTTTATAAGTTTGTGGGTGGCGCTGACAGTGCCACCCACTGCTTGAATGTCAATTGATCAAAGAAAAAAAATGTAAGAATCCAAGGAAAATTTGTAATTTTTCCTTGCACATGATTTGGTATGCTTTGTAAAGCGAAATTTCATTTTTTTCATGTCGTTCACTAAGATAAGTGAAAATTCTCTTTGTAAAGTAAAAATGTACTTTGAAAGTGAACATGCTCTCTTCCTTTAGTAAATTAGGGCCAATATGTAAAGAGAACATGATGAAAATGTGTCAATGAAGATGAAAGAAACCTGGCTATGATTAAGGCTACATGCTGAAACGCGTAAGCCCTGTATCATTTTGTACCTGTCACGTACCTGGTGGTAGAGTCTGGCTTATGCGGGGGCAACCTCTCTTGCGGCCCTGGTTCGAGAACCCCTGATAGTGGGAACAGGGAGCTCAGGAGCACAGGGGGGCACGAGGGCTGGACAGTCCTTAGCTGGTAGACGGAAGTCCACTGGAGCTCGTGCAAACAAGAGAGTAGTGATTCAATCCGGGTCGGCAACTAGCGGGCGGTGCGGTACAGCGGGATCAGGCAAACGGATGGTCGGGTACAGGCAGGGTCGGCAACGTGCTGGCTGAAAAGGTACAAAGGGATTAGACAAGCGGATGGTCGTAGGAAAGCCGGGGTCAGATACAGGCAGATAGCAACAAGTCCAAAGGGATAGCCGGGGTCACAGGAACGGGTAGTCACTCAGAAATAGCTTGCTGGGGGCACAGGTGCAGGAAACGCTGTAGAACGGACAGCATCGTGCACTAAGTCCTGCAGGTTTAAATAGGGCCGATTGGCGCCTGTTTCCGGCGCGTGAGCGCGCACGGAGGCGCGCGCACCACCGCGGAAACCACTGGAACTGCTGTATCTTCCTGACAGTGTGTCACTTTACTGCACATTTATTGATTGTTGGAGCACGGATTTGCACTTTATCTACAGCACTCTTTACTTTTGAAGCACTCGTCACTTTAATTAAGGACTAGCACATGTACTTATGAATTTTTGGACTGGTGTTCTCTCTGCTGTTTTTGACTTCAGGGCAGGTCATTAACCTGAGTACAGCAATTCCCAGCCGCGCATTTTATATCATTTATTGGTTATCACACGCATTTATTTCATATCATGTGATATATGTATTGATTGTTCACAATGTTATGTTGAATTATACATTCCAGACACATTTCACTATATATACTTTTTTAGAGTGATTCACTTTTTAGAGGGATGGGCGCTGATTTATACTCCAATAGATTTCTAGCAGGTATTTCCTGAGTACAGCAGCCCCCTCTACATATATTCTAAACCGTATAGGTTACATTCACTTCACCTTTAGCACATCATTTAGTGTGTTTATATGTCAATTTATTATTTAGAGATAAGGGCAGGCGCTGGTTTCTACATCACAATCACTGGGCACTGATATGGCACCGCTGGGCACTGATAGGGACACTGCTGGGCACAGGTTGGGGTACTGCTGGGCACTGATAGGCACTGATTTGGGCATTAATGGGCACATATTGGGGCACTTTATGGGCACAGATTGGGGCACTTATGAGCACAAATTGGGGCATAGATTGGGGCTGGCACCGGGAGAATACCTTTTGTAGCCTCACAATGCATCCTCTCCCAATCTGTGTGAGCAGCAGAGAGAACTGGACATGACGCCGGTTTGTTTAAACTGATTGCTCCGTCATTGGATGGAACGTTCACGTGGGAAAGGGCCACTGTCATTGGTCCTTTACAGTGATCCATGACCCGCCGGGTCTCGTCAACCCAGCAGGCACAGACAGGCCAGTGGGGGCGTGCAGGACACGTGATTCTGGGAGGATGTCATTGTATGCTCTCCCATAGTTAAGTGACTGTGCTGTAGCCATCATGGTTTCTAAGTGGTAAAAGGAAATTTTCATTTTTATTGTTTCATTTTAGGCATCAATAAATCACTGCTACAAATTATCTTTTTTACAAACTTTTTTTCATTGATACATGCCCCCCAGGGCAGTACCCAGGCCCCCATGCCCTTTGCATGCCCAATAACTCTTCATAATGGGCACTTTTGATTTTTCCAGTTCATGTCCCATAGACTTCAATGGGGTTCGTTTCTCGGCTCCGAACTGCTGTTCGAAAGTTTTGGCACGAACCGAACTGGGGGTGTTCAGCACATCTCTATTATTTTGTTGATTCTTGCATACTGAAATAAATCTAACGTATACATATAAGACATTGAAGTTTAGCAATAAACACAGATTAGCTACATCTGTTTAAAATATCTTTTGGACTGAATGTACACTATACACTTTTCTGAAAGGATCAGAGAGATGTGGGTGTCACTTGTGATATAGGAGGTGAGCAATCAAAATAACCTGCAACAAAGAGATAACAGAGAGTATAGTCAGTGACAAAGAGGCGCCCGGTTTTGACTTGCAAAATCATAGGACTTCTCCAGTATGGGCCACTGTGTAGGAGCCACCATTCTTCTGCCACCCCTTACATTACTTTCTTTTTAATATATTAGTGCTATATTGGCTTTTCTCCAATCAGCTGGTACCATACCAGTCAGTAAACTGTTCGTAAAAATTAGGAACAATGGTTTGGCAATTACTTGACTGAGTTCCTTAAGGACCCTCGAGTACAAGCCATATGGTCCCGGTGACTTGTTAACGTTAAGTTTTTCAAGCCTACTCCTAAGTCAATTCTCCGTTAGTCATGGGGGTGCTTCCTGAGTCATGTCATGAGGACGAACGTTGTAGTTTTGGATACTGGAGCCCCCCGTTTCCCTTGTGAATTCCGAGGAGAAGAATAATTTTACAAACTTTGCCTCTCCATCCTTTGTAACCAGATTCCCTTCATCGTTCTTTGTGGGGCCTATATGATCTGACCTCCCTCTCTTACTATGTATATACTTAAATAATTTCTTGGGATTGATTCTTTTTACTCTCCTCTGCTATGTGTCTTTCATGCTCTATCTTAGCTGCCCTGATTGCACCCTTACATTTCTTATTGCATACCTTGTAAAGATGGAATGCTGACAGTGACCCATCAGCCTTGTATTTTTTGAAGGCTTTCTCCTTTGCCTTTATATGTACTTTTACGTCAGAGTTAAGCCACCTTAATAGCTCTTTTAAATTTATTGCCATTGATATGCATCGGCTAATACCTTTGTTTAGAGTATTCTTGAAGCACTTCCATTTTTTTCTCTGTATTCACTGTTCCTAGAATTTTATCTCAGCTAATATCTTCCAGCAAGGAGCATAGTTTGTGGAAGTTGGCTCTCTCAAAATTTTGTGTCTTTGTATTCCCCTTATGTTTCCTACTAGTGTGATTTATACTGAAACTAATTGGCCTGTGATCGCTGTTTCCTAGATTGCCCCTTATTTCCACATCTGCGATCAGGTCTGTGTTGTTAGTAATCAAAAGGTCTAGTAATGCTTTATTTCTTATTGGTGCATTTACCATCTGACCAATGAAACTGTACTGTAGGACATTTAGGAAATGGCGAGCCTTAGCTGAGTGCGCAGTACCTTCCGCCCAGTCTGGATAATTAAAATTATAATGACACTTCCCATCCTTGCTGCTATTCCAAACTGAGATAGAAGGTCCACCTCCTCCTCTTCCATCTGGTTAGGGGGCTTATAGCATATTCCCAGTATTACTTTCCCCTTGACATCCTCCCTTTGTAGCTCCAGTTCTCCAGGAACCCAAAACCCTCCTTTCTACACCAGCTCCTCAGAAACTTGTTAACTTCTCTAATCTCCCGCTGCCTCTCTGGTGTGGCTCGAAGAACCAGTAGTATTTCACAA
>BLSH010395938.1:767741-781100 GCA_018402905.1 Glandirana rugosa
ACCCGTCACCACTTTATGACGTTATACCGGTGATCTATCTCGACTCCTCGTATCCTTTATGCAGAAACATTACATTACACGAAATATTTACACACACATAAAAAAGAAAAAAATTGATCGTCATCTCGGAATGAATACGAAATATTTGTCTAGGGAATCTCGGTCTAGTGTGTCCCCGCTAGGCTGAACGCCTCGCTGAAACGATCCGCTAAACTTTCGTTGAAGTCGCGCTGAAACCCGTTGAATATCGCGCTGAACTCCGCTGAATGTTGTGCTGAAGTACGGTCCGCTGAAACGACACCGGTTAGTCGTCGTGTTGTAAGTCGCCTCAAGTCGCGCTATAAGTTGCCCAAAGTCGCGCTGAAGTTGCTTTCAAATCGCCTAGCAAAGTCGCTCCGCAAGTCGGATCGCCCCTGTGTGATCTGGCTCTAAGGGATCTGTTTATAAAGCATAAGTAAGGCTCTACTGCTAGTTAAAAAAAGAAAAAATACACACACATTTATAAAGCACATTACATTACAAAGACGTATTTCCTATGCTCCTCAGCTCTATCTAGTGGCCATATTGCAGTATTTCACCACTGCCCATAATAAAACAAATTAATGCGGTTGTCTACCCGGAAAAAAAAATAAAATAAAAATAAAAACCTGCAAGACAATAGCATAATGAGCTAGTATGCACCGCATACTAGCTCATTATGAAATACTCACCTTGAAACGAAGATCCGACCGGGTTGCTCTGTCCCCTCTGTGGGAGCGGACATCTTCCCTCGGATCTTGCTTCCGGGTACACGGCTCCGGCGCTGTGACTGGCCAGAGCCGCGAGACGTCACTCCCGCGTAGGCTTACCTGTAGGTAAAAGTAAACAAAATGGGTAGACAACCGCTTTAAGGCTTTATTCTCTTCTGAATGAATGTTCTTTCATTATGGATAGTAGTAAAATACCACATTATAGACACTAGATGGATTTGAGGAGCATAGGAAATGCATACATGTAACAATTCTAGAGAATGTTAGAGGAAATTAGAAAAAAATAACCAATGACTACCTTTACTTCCTAATTCACACTAGTGTTCTCTAGATGTGTACATCATATCTCTTGTTACAAAGACATATGTATTTTTTATGATCCTCAGGTCTATCTAGTGACTAAAATCCAATATTATACTACTGACTATAAAAAGGAACATTTGTTAGGAAGGGAAAAGGTGAAACAACTTTCATTTTTTGACCAATTTACACAGAACAAATGTACATGCAGATTCACTGGATGAATTACAGTAAAACCTTGGATTGGAAGTAATCCGGTTAATGAGCGTTTCGCAATACGAGCAGTTTTAAGCCTCTGTGCATGCAATACCGCATGTGGCCAGGGGGGCGCTGGTGAGGCTTGGAGACTCTCGAAAGCCATCGGAAATACTCAGAAATACCGAAAGTATTAACAGTTCCCGAGCGTTTCTGAGCGCTTCCTAGCCTCAGCAGTGCCACCACACCTCTGGCCACATACGGTATTGCATACACCAGCGCCCCCATACCTATGGCCACATACAGTACTGCATAGACAAGCAGTCACTGTGGAACAAATTATCTGAGTTTCCATTGTTTCCTATGGGTAAACATGCTTTGATTATATGAGTGATTTGGATTACAATCATTCTCCTAGAACTGATTATGCTCATAATCCAAGATTCCACTGTAGTATGCAAACGTTTAGTAAATAGACCCTTTTGACTTCATGTGTTCCTCAATGGACGAGAAAGAAGAGTTTACATACACTTTAAAGACATACAATATAAACAAAGAAAAACTAAGCTAAACCTTAGATGTAAACACTAAAGGAATGACATTTAAAGGATACATTTTTGTAAACAGAAGTTTGGCATTATTGCAGCCATACTACAAGTTATAAACAAAAAAAATGGCTGCAGTAGTTATTTAACTATGTGAAAATAGTTCCTCAATTCATATTAAATCCTATAGTTGGCTAGGTGATGGTGACTATTTTGTCTTCACTTCCCTAGGTTACAGAAAGAGGTGAGACTGGCTCAGGAGATGGAATACAAGGGCAATCATCACCACCCCTGCAAGAGGGTAAGAAAGAAAACTCGCCCAACCATAATTGCACATGAAACATAAAATGAACACCAGCACAGTTCTTTTTTTTTTTGGTACAACCGTTTTAAAACATATTTGTTTGATCGGGCAGTGTAAATGAATCAAATTATCTAATGAGCAAAGTCAACTAACAAGGCTGGGAGTTTTGAACTGTTAACAACAGTATAAACTAGAGCTGCACGATTAATCGTATTAAAATCGCAATCTCGATTCGCCCCCCCCCCCCGCGATCTCCATCACATATTACTGCGATTTTCAGTGCAGTTAATGGAGTCCAACTTGTGGGGTGACTCAGCAGGATTTGACTGTAATAGAAGTGAATGCAAGTCGCCTGAAGTCTCACCAGGAATCTTTTTCTAAGTCGAAGCGACTTGATTCTCTCCTGTCTGGGCAGACTGCTAAGTCTGGGCAGAGAGCCAAGTCAAGTTGATAGAAGAAGTAAAAAGATACTATGTTTCAAATTATCAAAGGGTTGAACTCCCGTGTATAGAAGAGTTTAGTTTAAACATTTAAAGACTAAATCTTTTCTGACATTTGTTGCTTACGAGTAAAAATCCAGTATTTTCTGCTAGAAAATTACTTAGAACCCCCAATTATATATATATATATTTTTTTTTTCTAGCAGAGACCCTAGAGAATAAGATGGCGGTTGTTGCAATATTTTATGTCACACAGTATTTGAGCAGCGGTCTTTCAAACGCAATTTTTTTTTGGTAAAATGACGCTTTCAAAAAAAAACTAAACAGTGCCCGATTTTTTTGTATATGTAAGATGTTAAACCGCGAGAATCGTGATCTTTATTCTAAGCAAAAAAATTGTGATTCTCATTTTGGCCAGAATCGTGTGGCTCTACTATAAACCAGAGCTGCACTCTGCTGGAATAGGGTGTGGATGGGCTACAAGAATGTTTTTGATGGCTCCATATTTTCATATGCAGTACTCTGAATTAGGAGGAGAAATACATTTTCACAGTACGCTTAAAAAATGAAATGTAGCCTTACAGAATAATGGAATACAGATGCACAGGGTCCAAAATTAAAGAACTGGCCCACTTTTTATTCTATGGCTTCTATAATATATCCAGACATATCAAGCAAGTTTAGAAATATTATCGTATGTTTTTTCTTCTCCCTTTCTGTTTCAAGGTCTTTGGGATTTGTAAATAAAGGGTCTTCAAACACAGAAATTGACACACAGAAAACATCCTTGACATCCCTATAACTGTAATGCTATATATGGCCCTTAATTTTCCTTCAGGGATGATGGATGGTGATGATCATAGACGTGCGCAGTGGGTGTGCCAGGTGTGCCTGGGCACACCCTAATCACCTTGTGCGCTGCAGATTTCCCTGCTGATATGTCACCAAAGACCCCCAATGGGGCTCCTAAAGAAATTGTAAAAAATAATAAATAAGTAAAATAATAAAAATAAAAAAAACTACTGACACAATCCACTGCCCTACTGACACCAATGTCTGCCCTGCTGATAAGTCCACTGCTCTACTGACATCATCCATTGCCCTATTAACACCGTCTATGTTTTTATAAATTTGGGGTGCACACCCTAATGCAATAGGCTGCGCACACCTATAGTGACTATGCTGTGCTTCACATAGTAACAGAAATATAAGCCATTACTTTTATAAAAGTAAAGTTTTCCTTTAACTCTTATCACAAAGTTGCACTTATTCATTGAGGTAATGTGACACTATATGGAGTTATCAATTTAGGACTTAATTTCATTTAAATATTACATGCTGCACTAAACTATGTACACCCAGTCATTGTCTGCTCTCCTTTATCTCCTCTGTAGTCTGCGGCTCACATGTCTCATTACGTCCAGCAGTACAGCAGTCAGAAGAAGCAATTCAAGGCAAAGGAGAGGTGAGTAAAGCCTCGTACACACGCTGCGATTGTCGTACAACCGCACGTCCAACTTTTCCCAAAATCGGCTGTCCGTGATTTTGTCTAGCGTACTGATGTGAGTAAAGTTATCGTTCGACAAATGTGAATGTAGTGACGTGCTACGAGTGTATAAAAAGGAAGTTCAGTTTTCGTGCGTTACCCTCTTGGCTCCCTCCGCTAATTTTGCGTTTACACGACCGCACACTTTCGGCTCGTTCCTGGGTTAAGAACATGCGTGTTTGTACTTTCAACTTTTGTTTGTCCAACTTCTGTACAGACGAGCCCAAAATCGAATGACGCCTTGTCGGCAGACAAAAGTTTTCTAGTCTGCTCATACAACTTTTGTTGGCTGATAATTCAAAACCTGCTGTCGAATGGAGTATACCAACGGTCGGATTATTGTACGACAGGCTGTCATACAACAATTTTAGACCGATAATTGTACCGTGTGTACGGGCCTTTAGAGAAAAGGTGTGTATAATTACTTTAGACTAGAGCAAAATAGTATTAAAAATGATTGGGTATTTCTGAAGGCTCCACCTGAGGAACAGAGCACCAGGTGAGCATGGCAAAGGTGAGGATGTTTGTGTGGGCTTTGTGGACATTCAAGAGAACCTTTCTATCCTATTTTATATTGTATGTTTGCATCAAGCAAATTGTGTTAGCGACTACTTATTATGGAATATTTGTTTCAAGCACAGGTTTTAATTGATTAATTTTTTATTCGAGAGAACCTATCAATTAATAAAATGCTCTTCTGGAAGTGTTTTAGTTTGTCTTGACCCATCACTGTCCGCATGTGAATATGGAAAAAAATATACCCAAATGAATGCTAAAGAAAAAGTCATGAAGAGGCTGAATGTTATCATTGCATGTACTGTATCTCACAAAAATGAGTACACCCCTCACATTTTTGTAAATATTTTATTATATCTTTTCATGTAAAAACACTGAAGAATTTACTCTTTTCTACAATGTAAAGTAATGAGTGTACAGTTTGTATAACAGTGTAAATTTGCTGTCCCCTCAAAATAACTCAACACACAGCCATTAATGTCTAAACTGCTGGCAACAAAAGTGAGTACACCCCTACTTGAAAATGTCCAAATTGGGCCCAATTAGCAATTTTCCCTTCCCGGTGTCATGTGACTCATTAGTGTTACAAGGTCTCAGGTGTGAATAGGGAGCAGGTGTGTTAAATTTGGTGTTATCACTCTCATACTGGTCAATGGAAGAAGTTCAGCATGGCACCTCATGGCAAAGAACTCTCTGAGGATCTGAAAAAAAGAATTGTTGCTCTACATAAAGATGGCCTAGGCTATAAGAAGATTGCCAAGGCCCTGAGACTGAGCTGCAGCATGGTGGCCAAGACCATACAGCAGTTTAACAGGACAGGTTCCACTCAGAACAGGTCTCATCATGGTCGACCAAAGAGGTTGAGTGCAAATGCTCAGCGTCATATCCAGAGGTTGTCTTTGGGAAATAGACATATGAGTGCTGCCAGAATTCCAGCAGAGCTTGAAGGGGTGGGGGATCAGCCTATCAATGCTGAGATCATATGCCGCACACTGCATCAAATTGGTCTGCATGGCTGTCATCCCAGAAGGAAACATCTTCTAAAGATGGTGCACAAGAAAGCCCACAAACAGTTTGCTGAAGGCAAGCAGACCAAGGACATGGATTACTGGAACCATGTCCTATGGTCTGATGAGACCAGGATAAACTTATTTGATTCAGATGGTGTCAAGCGTGTGTGATGGCAACCAGGTGAGGAGTACAAAGACAAGTGTGTCTTGCCTACAGTCAAGCATGGTGGTGGGAGTGTCATGGTCTAGGGCTACATGAGTGCTGCCAGCACTGGGGAGCTACAGTTAATTGAGGGAACCATGAATGCCAACATGTACTGTGATATACTGAAGCAGAGCATGATCCCCTCCCTTCGGAGACTGGGCCACAGGGCAGTATTCCAACATGATACCGACCCCAAACACACCTCCAAGACAACCACTGCCTTGCTAAAGAAGCTGAGGGTAGAGGTGATGGACTGGTCAAGCATGTCTCCAAACCTAAACCCTATTGAGCATTTGTGGGGCATCCTAAAATGGAAGGTGGAGGAGCGCAAGGTCTCTAACATCCACCAGCTTTGTGATGTCAGTGGAGTGGAAGAGGACTCCAGTGGCAACCTGTGAAGCTCTAGTGAACTCCATGCCCAAGAGGGTTAAGGCAGTGTTGGAAAATAATGGTGGCCACATAAAATATTGAAACTTTGGGCCCAATTTGGACATTTTCACTTAGGGGTGTACTCACTTTTGTTGCCAGCAGTTTAGACATTAATGGCTGTGTGTTGATTTATTTTGAGGGGGCAGCAAATTTACACTGTTATATAAGCTGTACACTCACTACTTTACATTGTAGCAAAGTGTCATTTCTTCAGTGTTGTCACATGAAAAAATATAATAAAATATTTCCAAAAATGTGAGGGGTGTACTCACTTTTGCGAGATACTGTATATTTCACATTATTATAATATCATTTTATTAATATACTTTTTTTTTTCGTTAACCCATACAAAGCTTAAATATAAGCAATTTTATTCCAGCTGATTGATGGCCAATGGTATGATCCAATATTGACTAGTGGTCATCATTTTCTTATCCCCCATACTGGAATAAACTGAATTTCTGTTCTATACCATGCACTGCATGTGAGCATCTTTTCTAGCCACTCAAATGCTAAATGCAAGATAAAGACTGTATTCAGTTTTTGAACTTGTTAAAGCATAAGTAAATGCTAGGGCCAAACTGGCACACACCGACCATCTGGAAAGATCTTATTCCACAGGAAGTCTGGAATCCCTCAAGACTTTGCTAATGTTTGCTGAACTTGGCAGTTTTCTGCCATTTTCTACCAGTTTTCAGTGGCAAAAATAGTGGATCAAGGCAACCGACTAATAAAAATATATAACTGTGCAAAGCCGACAGATTGTGCTTGTGATAGGCTGCATTCATCCATCTGCTAATTTTTGTTGGTGAACATGGCTGAAATTGCCTTGTGTGAGTGCTCATCATTAGTATAGGCTTGTCTGCCCAACTACCAGCCACCTGGATTCACGTATTAGTCACTGAGCTGGACTAAGTGTGTATGCATGTATCCCAGCACTTCATTTCATGGATACATATTTGTTCCAGGTCAGAAACTCATCAAGCAGTTAAGCAAGAATAAAGAGCACAGGTTGCAACTTGAAATGTAAGGCAATGCCCGCTCCCATATTGTGTGCAAGAATTTTATTAAGCCAAATGGCTTGGTACAAATGCAAATGCTTAGTGTGTTGTGGTGTGCTGCATTTGGAAAAGTTTGAAGAATCTCAGTTTTTTTTTTGTGGCGATGCGTTACCAGCCTACCCAAAATGAAGGGTACTGGCTAATGTGCCTTGGCAAACATATATATATATATATATATATATATATATACATATATATATATATATATATATATATATATATATATATATATATATATATATATATACATATATACAAACATGCATGCATGAAGAGCTTGCATTGCAATGTGATTGGATCCTTAATAATTTATTACACAAAAATTAGTACAGATTTCACCAGCTGTAGTTTTGGAAGATGTGGTACAAGTTAATAGCCTTTCCTAGGGTATCAATGTTATAATTTTAATGCAAGTATTCAGGTATGATTTACCTAACATGTTGTTTATTTCTCTATTCAGTCCAGAAAAGAAGCCTTGTCAGCAACTTTCCACAGACTCTGAGGCAGATATTGAGGAATTTGCGATCTATGAGTGTCCTGGACTGGCACCGGTATGTATAATCAGTGCATATGGGTCAAAGGTACCTCTAGTTATTAGATGGATACAGACATGCATGCAGGTACTGGCTGCTTGAAGGTGGGTGCAGCCTACTTTCTCCACTGCAAGTAGCGCTCAACCGCAGCAGCATTGTAGGTGGAGGGGGAAGTCAAAAGAAACATGGTTCCTCTATGGTTTCCTGGGGCAGCTAACTCATTGGATGCTGGCCCTCCATGTGACGCTGGTGACCATCATGGGTCGGGCAGAGTCTATTTAAGACCCTGGCTCCTAACCTTGGGGCCCATTTCATGTGTGGGCAGGTCACCTGTCTGTCAGGGAAAGAAATGAGCAGCAAGGAGAAGTTCCAGATGAGTAGAGAGAGCGAGCAGAGACACACCATCCTTCCTGAAAGCCTCCCCATTTGGGTTCAGACTGGCCAGGCTCAAGACCTACTGGTATACTCTTCACTGCGACATTGCGTGAATGCTCCTGCAACTGTACTCTGAAGTTTGAACTGATGTCGGGACGCTAGGAAACAATTAAAAACAATAAGACATTTACATTTTTCTAGTGTATCTACAGATTTTACATAAAATCTTTGATTTGGCTTTATAAGTTCATATTTGACAGTATTTCTCTTTTAAGAAAATGTGAGAGCAGTGGGTAATATTTTTTTTATCATTTTTGCATATTTTGAATGAAGTTTTGCAGAGTACAGCCATTTTTCTGTATTTGGGGTTTTGTGTAAACATTGACAAATGAAAGGGTTGCTTTAAGCCTGCAGTACCCTCTCTATTGGTTGAACCAGACGGACTTGTGTCTTTTTTTCAACCAGACTAACTATGCAACTACTATACTTGCCATTAGCTTCTAAATTTTGCATACAAATTTCAAAGCAGACATTGGAAAATAGTGATTGATATTAACGGCTTATAGCTGAATCTTGTGTTCCTCTAAAAGTTAACCACAGGCATGGAAATGGTGACTGGACTATCTGACCACTGCACATTATTTCCTGTAGAACAATTGAACATATGCATAAAATAGTTTTAGCTAAATGTGCTTGGTTTTGTACCCATCCAACATTCTTGACACTGGTCATATCTCTGGAGAATCAAAATTAACATCAGGCTAGCCTTCCCATAAAATTGGTGAAGGGTTAAATTAGTCTTTTAACTTGGAAAAACCCTAAAAATAATTATACATACAGCTCATGGTACATCACCATGATCCATAAGTTGTAGAAGGTTTTAAATTAAAGTATGAAGTTATGTACCTACCATATTTGACATCCAAAGCAGACACATTTTTACCACCCTTGTTGTATACAACAAAACTTTCAGTGATAATTTTGGTTTTAAATGAACAGTAACAGAAAAGAAAAGCAGACAGAAAAATTGGGGTGTCGGTGCTAAGTAAAAAAGTGTCCCTTCACATTGGTGGTCATTGTAGGTAGCAGATGAATTCGCTGTTGCTGACTGCTCAAGGAACTCCTAATAACTTCAGAAGAAACCCTAGGGTTTAAATGGTTTTTAATGGTTAAATGGGTTGTAATAAACTTCTTTTCAACCCTGGTGGTTAATCCCATAATTTTCTAGTGTGCACCACATATTAGCATATTATAACTGACTTACCTGTGAAATGAAGGCCCCCAGCGCTGAGCTGTCACTGCTCCCATCTTCTCCCAGTCTTCCTTCTGGGTCCATGCTTTCTGGCCATTTGAATAGCAATAACAGATCACATGTACAAACCCAACACATATTTGCAAATATTAGTAAAGTGCTGAACAGTGCAAACAAATAAAAATAAAGTGCTAAATCAGTCCATAAGGAGTCTTGTGCTGTACGTGATTCTTCTTCACCAACTATGACCCAGCAACCTCTAGTGCTCCTCCACATGCCCCCTAAGGGGTGCTCACTCTCCAATAGACATATGCAGTTTGCTTAGTTCTGAATTGAAATTCATACAAAATTTTCGTTATTTGGAAATAAACAGTAACGAAATACACAAAATGTGTTCCTTTCATTCAGATGTTTAAAGCATCTGAATGAAATGAATGATTCAAATTCATGGCTGGTTGTTAAGGAGCGGGATGGCCTTCTGGATGCCGCATCCTTAGCAACGATGACTCATCTGCTGTCAGCTGGATTCCCTTTAACAAGGGGGCCCCCAGATCCTGGCTCCCCCCTATGAGAATTAGTATGGGGTACATTGTACATTTTTCATCTCTGGTTCAAACCGACGTTAAATAAACAAAGGAGCAGGGTCAACAATGACAGCGTTGGTACTGGGAACCAGAGCTGTCAGTTGGCGGATGCCTAGGGACACTAAATAAACAAAGGGGCAAGGTCATCCACTGTGACCGGTGACCCCGCTCCTTTGTTTAACGTCTGTGGAAATCGGACGCCATCGGAAACAGGGAGACAAGTGAAAGATTCAGAGCTTTTTTTCAGGTCACCGGCAGCATTCATCATGATTGACATTTTTTTAAAAAAAATATAAGGAGTTGTCAAAATGTAATTTTTTACACTTTTTTGAATGAGTAGAGTTAGGGGAACAATGCACTCCATACTCATTCACATAGCTGCTCGGATAAGTGTAAGGTATGGCTTTTGGGGGGAACCCACGTCTTTTTTTTTCTATTTTGGTGTGGGGTTTTCACTAAAATTCTCACCGAAGGACATGGTATGGATTGGGGGACCCCATGCTGCCTTTTTTTTCTGTGTAAAGAATAGCTGGTTGTTAGGGAGCGGGGCAGCCTCCCTGCCGCCGCGTCCTTAGAAACCATGATTCATCTGCTGTCAGTGGGATTCCCTGCTGAAAGCAGAATATAAACAAACCAGTGCCGGCATTAAAAATTGAAAAAATACAGCATGGGGGTCCCTCCCAATCCATACCATATGAATTTTAAGAGGAACCCCATGCTAAAATAAAAAAAATGTAATGTCTTCACTGGTTTGTTTATATTCTGTCAGCTGGGAATCCCACTAACAGCAGATGAGTCATGGTTGTTAAAGCAGAGTTCCGCCCACATTATTATTTTTTTTTTTGCTGGCATCCACCTAGTTAGTATTCATTACACAAATAAAATAATTGATAGCTTTAAATCCGGGTAGTCTTCCTATTTATTTTGTACTTACATTGCTGATTTTTTTTCTTTACTGGGAGTTCCCATCTTAGCTGTGAGAATGTGAAGCCCACTCGCACCCTCATCGAGTCTCTTTCTGGATAAGGTGCATGCTGGGTAACCAGCATGCACCTCTCAGTCTCAAGAGTGTCTCCTTGCCCTAACAATGAGCAGCGATGGAGGAAAGTCCCGGCCCGTTGTTATGGCAACATAGATAACATGTCTCTCCCCCACAAAATCGCATGATTTCCTGTCTGGAAATAACACGATTTTACAGCTCAAGGATGCCCACTGATTCATGGGAAATGACATCTCCCATGAGCCCAGGCGAGGCAGGAAGTAATGCAGAGTGCTGCGCATCAGGAAGTGGAAGATTACAGGGACCACATAGCAACAGGGCACTTAGGGTGAGTATAAATTTTTTTTTTTCCAAAGGCGATTTATCATGCATAGGAGGATTTGAAATATATAAAGATTTATTTGTTGGTGGAACACCACTTTAAGGACGTGGCGGCCAGGAGGCCGCCATGCTCCCTGCTGCTTAACCAGCTGTTCTTCACGCAGAATCCAGATTGGATTGATATTTTCAATTCAATTTCAAATCTGTCTGAATTTGCTTGAGGACGAAACAAATTCCAAAACGAATCAACAAAACAAAATTAGTAACATAACAAATGTATCCGAAATGAAACTAAACGAATGTTTCCGTTCTTAGATCTTAGATTTCTAAGCTACCACCCCTAAAGAACTAACCAACGTTTTTCTTTTTCAGACTGGAGAGATGGAAGTCCACAACCCTTTGTTCGACCCATCGAGGACCAAGCAGTGATGAAATACGCCACTGAAAAATCTCTGTATCTTATAATCTATATTTATTATAGCTGTATATCTAAAAGTATCCTGTGTGGTTGTTGTGCATTAAACTTTTGAGCTAGCTGTGCTGTTAGTGAGCACTGTCTATTAAGAGAGGCTTGCAGATGGCCTTTGACTTTGGTTTTGACTAGGATCAGCATGGGGCTTTTCACAGGAGCAATTGTTTAAATAAGCCACTTGAGTTCCTGCGCACCAAACTTAAACAGTGTCTTTATAAAGCTGGCTTTGTGCACAGAGGAAGTCATGCTAGAACAGAAAAGGCCTTTCCTTAAACTTTTGCCTCAATGTTAGAAATGCACAATTGTGAAACATTTCTTTGTATGTAGCAGCAATAAAGCTGAACTCCAGCTTTACTAGTCTTGCACAATTGTACATGCTTTCAATACTGAAATTGGATACTCAGATTTTGCTGAATACTGTGAGCTTCTTGGGGAGGGTTAGTTACTAAAGGCAAATACACTCTGCACTACAAGTGCACTTGGAAGTGCAGTTGCTGTAGATCTGAGGGGGACATGCAAGGAAAATAAAAAACAGCATTTTTGATTGCACATGATTGGATGATAGAAATCAGCACAGCTTCCCCTCATTTCAAATCAACCCCTCAGATCTACATGACTGCACTTCCAATGCACTACTGCAGAGTGGATTTGCCTTTAGTAAATCAACCCCATAGTGTGCATTAGAACCTGCGGCAAGTCATATAGAGCCCACCCCATTTTCTGGCTAAAGGGCAAACCGTGCCATCTTGCCCTTTTCTCCTCAGCCTGACTGTCATTGGCCTGCTCCTTTCATTCATTTAAATTTCAGTTTTCAGTATCACACATAGACATTAATTAGGGCAATGATGGCTAACCTTGGTACCCCCGTTGTTTTGGAACTACATTTACTATGATGCTCATGCACTCTGCAGTGTAGTTGAGCATCATGGGAAATGTAATTCCAAAACATCTGGGGTACCAAGGTTCACCATCACTGACCTAGAGCAACCTGCATGTAAATATAGCCTACTTAGGAACACCCACTCCTCCAGATTGACACCTGCCCCAGCTTTTTCATTATTCTACAAAACTCCCAAGAGTCAGCCCAATGCTTGCATCATGGCAGAGAGCTATTAAAGCAGTACTGAGGCAGGGTGCTGTGATATTTTTAGGAAGAACCCTGACGGCTTCTCCCACCAGCCATGATCTGCTTGCATTGGTTTTAGTGAAAATGAATTTAGGAAGGAACCAGGAGTGGCAAAATGTAGGCAGGTTAAAGCCTCGTACACACGGGACGACGATCGTACACAACAGGTCATATGAACGACCGTTGTATGCGAAATCGATCGTTCGTATGCGCGATTAGAACAGCCGGCATACGACGGTCGTACAAGGGGAGTTGTATGAGCAGACTAGAAAACTTGGTCGTACCAACAAGCGATCATACGACCGTTGTATCGTGTGTACAGAGCAGTTGGTACAACAAGTTGTATTGTGCAAAACACGCATGCTCCGAAGTCAGGAATGGGCGGATGCTAATTAC
>BLSH010395938.1:781110-793246 GCA_018402905.1 Glandirana rugosa
GCGATATTCTTGACGTCTTTAAACCCTCTTTATATGGGTGTTAAGATACCGTACGGTGATACCTAATTACATGCACCTGAACGTTCTTTCTGTGGTCGTACGATCGTGTAGTGCAGTCAGTATGCAAGTTACATTATCCAACATATGATTTGAGACGATCGTACGTACGATCGTCGTCCCGTGTGTATGAGGCTTAAAACATCAGCTTCAAAAGTACTGTATCTTTAATTGAAAAACACCAAAACATAAAATGGAAACCTCATAAAAACGAGGGAGGAGCGCGGGGTGTTTGAACCTCCATATCTGAAAGTGATCATGGGAATAGGTGTCCCTATAACAAATAGTGAGATTAGATCTCCACAACAAGGACACAACAGCAGTAAAGCCTAGCAGAGCTTCTAACCCTCCCACGCTCCATCCAAAACTACAATGTAGTTTTGTCTAGACATATTTTCTTACGTCAGAATACCCAATGGTATATGCCATAGTGGCATGCCATAGAATTGTGGGTATATTTCTCCCAAATTTCTGCAGTTCTTATAGCGGAACTAAACCCTCCTATGCTTTACAGCCAATCATGCTGCAATCTTATCTCTGTTTGATCTGCAGTTGTCATGGTACTGGACATGTAATCAGTTATGATACCAGCCATTTGATGGCACCACAGTTTGGTCAGGTTTAATTCCTCCTTAACACAATAATTTTGTGGATATTACATGTCTAAACATTTTTGGCAATTTAGTGTACATACAGTGTTGTTTCCTTGTGGCTAACAGGCAGATGGGACAGCAATCACATACTCTTTAAAGAATTTGCCTGCTGCCATTTTCAATTTAAAGAATTTCTAGGTGTTAAACTTTCTCATGAGACCGAAGCCTTGATCATTGTCACATAAAAATTGCACTTCTCTCAATGTAAGAGCATACTTCCCAACTTTCTGAGATGGGAACGAGGGACACCTATTAGCAAAATTATGCAGGCATAGAACACACCCCCTGCCACGCTGTCCTTCAGCCCCCGTTTACATTGGCGCGATTTGACATGTCAAATCATAGCCTATTGCCATCAACAGCACTGTCCCAATCAGTGCGGCGCCGCACTGATTTCCAAAAGTAGTTTCTGCACTGCTTTTGGCGACTTCAATAGACATCTGTGCATGAACCTGCACAGATGTCTTTCAAATCGCCCCCCCAAACTCGCATTGAAATGTGGGTTTGAACACACGTTCCGTGTGAACGAGGGCTACAAGAAAACTGTACAAAAAAAAAAAAATGCACAAGTGTATTTTTAACCACTACTTTCTCCTATCGTTCACTGACAGACGCAGCTCATATGACATGTGGGGTTTATGCTTGTCCCACTAGGAGTTAACTAGGCAGGAAAAAGAAACAGCTGGCCCCTCCCATGGGAGCCGTCCTCTCTTCCTACATAAACCCCCTCATAGCATAGCTCTTCAGTTCTTATGCCTAGTTTGCAAGGAGTTGACCTGGCATCGTGCCCGTTCCGTGCGGGCAGCCTGGGGTGACCCCCCCCTTGCGCCCAGCCCCGGATGCGATTCGGCAAGGGCGATTTTCTGGCCTGCAGCATACCGCCCAAGAGAGGGTGGAAGGTCTGCGACTGGTTGGCTACCCACGGCGCTCGTCGGAGTGGTGAGTGAGAGTTCCTGCCTTTCCCCCCCTTTTAGGGGCGGAAAGGGGGACCGACGGCTGCATAAAAAAATTTTTTCCTTGCTGGGTAGCCGCTGGTGGGACGCGTGGAGCTCCCGTTCACCTGCACCGATCGTCTTGGCCGTTTGTTTCGTTTTTTCACCGCCATGCGGCGATTAGCCGCCATTTTGCGGTGGGCCGCCGCCATTTTGCCGTAGCCGCGGACATCTTGGGCCTATGGGGCTTTCCCTCTAGCGCTCAGAGCGGCCGTTTGTGGTACTGCACGTTCCCTGAAGGTGTCTTTTGGCCTCTAGTGTTTAACAGCGGCCATTTTGATTGCATACCTCTGCAATACACGTGTCATGCAGCGTTTTTTTCCTTCTCTGTGGAACAGTGATCTGGCGGCGCGGCTCTTCAGACGATACATCCAGAAGTTACAGGCAGCGGAACAGCAAGTATAGCTGGGCTCCCTGTGGGTGCTGGTGGCAGTGGGTGCAGTCCTCCTGGTTTTCCTGGTGCACTGTGGGCTGTGGTGTGCGACAGTGTGGGGGTGCCTCATTCTCCTTAGTCCCCTGTGTGTTTTTCTGGGGGAAAGCGATGGCAGATTACACTGCTGACCCTGCTGAGGAGGCATCAGCGGCGGCGCAATCTGCGCAAGGGGCTTTTTTGGACCAACTGCGGGTGGTCTTTAGCGAATTTCTCCCCCGGGCGGAGGTCGCCCTACAGGCCCCCAAGAAGCATCACCCTCCTCCTCTTTATTCATCAGGGGAGGATTCTGAGCCGGAAGTGGCCTCAGGGGTCTCAGAGACCCCAGTGGACCTATCCGATGGGGAACTGGGCCCATCGGACGGCGAAGGGGATCAGGGGGCGACAGCTGCGCACGAGAAAGCGTTGGTTGCTACCATTATCGCTGGCATTCGCACTAAGCTGCAGCTGGGTCAGGATGGTAAATCGCAGTCTGCTGCGTATGTGTGTGGGTCCTCTAGGCCCCCTAGGGCCCCCAAGGCTTATCCCTACAATGACTTTTTTGATCATTTTCTTTATCGTGAATGGTAGCGTTCACAGCACTCTTCTTCGCTGTTAAAACGGTTCGCTGCTCGCTATCCCTTTGAGGAAAGCTTTTTGAAAAAATGGGAGTCGCCTGTAGTGGACCCACCGATAGCACGCCTTAGTAAGGCGACGTCCATCCCTCTGGAAGGGACTCCTTCTTTTAAGGATCCCGCTGATAGAAAAACAGAGGCGCTTTTAAAGTCGCTCTTCCTGGTGGCAGGTTCCGCTGTGCGACCGGCCTTGGCGTCCGCCATGGCGGCGCAAACATCTGTCCGAGTGTATGGAAGAGCTCCTGAAGGACCTGGAAGGTGGTCGCCTGATGGATGCGCCGCAGAAGGCTGAGTTTTTGCTCCAAGGTATTAAGTACCTTTGTGATGCGGCCGTTGATTTACTGCCAATGTTATCCAGAATAACGATATTTGCCGTCATACTCAGACGGATACTTTGGTTGCGTTCTTGGTCCGGTGACCACGCTTACAAAAAAGGTCTTGCTGACCTCCCTTTTCAGGGTGGACGTCTATTTGGTCCACGTTTGGATGAAATTATTAAGGACTTCACAGTAGGTAAGAGTACCTTCCTTCCAGAGCCCCGCAGGCATGAGTTTCGCCGTAGACAGGGGCCCCCTCCTTCGGGTCAGAAGTTTTTTCGCGCCCCGGGCGCAGCAGGTAAAGGGACCCGCCCCGGTAAGGTCGCTGCACGGGCCGGAAGACGGCAGTGGCAGTGCAAGACCGAAAAGGCGGAGGACAATTCCTCCTCAGCCTGATGGGTTGCCCCCACCAGGTTTTCGGGTGGGGGGCATCTTCTGGGGTTCGCAGACCGGTGGCTGGCTCACGTTTCCGACCGCTGGGTCCGGGAAGTGGTGTCCACCGGGTACAGGATAGAGTTCAGTTCTCTACCCCCAGACAGGTTCTTCCCATCGAATTTAGGGCTCCCGCAAGAACGCTGGGAGGCTCTCTTTGGGGCTGTACAAGCACTCTCAGACCAGGGGGTGATCGTGCCAGTGCCCCCAGTAGAGAAGTTTCGAGGATTCTACTCGAATCTATTCGTGGTTCCCAAAAAAGGGGGGGGGTTCGGCCCGTACTGGACCTGAATGCCCTGAACCGGTATGTCAGGGCGCGGAAATTCCGGATGGAATCTATCCGCTCGGTCGTGGCCACCCTTCATCAGGGGGAATTTCTGGCGTCTCTAGACATCAGGGATGCATACCTCCATGTACCCATTCGTCCACGACATCAGCGCTTCCTACGCTTTGCGGTGGGAGACCTCCATTTTCAATTTGTGGCACTCCCCTTCGGTCTGGCCTCAGCACCCCGAGTTTTCACAAAACTGCTAGCTCTGGTGTTGGCGTTGCTACGACAGAGAGGCATTGCGGTAGTAGCCTACCTAGACGACCTGCTCTTGCGAGCGGAGTCCGCCGCGTCTCTGGAGGAGAATGTGGGAATCACAATGACCTCACTGCAGGACTTCGGCTGGTTGATCAAGCTGCATAAGTCGTCGGTCTCTCCATCCCGTCGCCTGGAGTATCTGGGTCTAATTCTAGACACAGTGCAGGCGAAGGTGTTCCTCCCTCCGGCCAAGTTGCTGTCTCTGCAGTTGGCAGTACGCACCCTCCTGTCGCACCGTCGGTCTTCATTACGGTTCTGTATGCGGGTGTTGGGGCTCATGGTCTCGTCGTTTGAGGCAATACCATTCGCCCAGTGTCACACTCGTCTCCTTCAGCGAGCAATTCTGACTCGGTGGGACAGGTCCCCTCGGTCATTGGACCTTCTGATCCGTCTGAGCTCCCAGGCCAGGGTGTCTCTGACCTGGTGGCTTCGGGACTCGGCCCTGATTCAGGGGAAGTCGTTCCTGCCTCTTCAGTGGGTGATCATCACCACAGATGCCAGTCTTTCAGGCTGGGGAGGGATCCTGGGGCAGCTGTCTGCCCAGGGCCGTTGGTCGGCACAGGAAGATCGCCTCCCCATCAACGTTCTGGAGCTGAGAGCAATCAGATTGTGCCTTTTTCACTGGACAGTGAGATTGCAGGGTCGTCCGATTCGAATTCAATCGGACAATGCCACAGCAGTGGCGTATGTGAACCATCAGGGCGGCACAAAGAGTCCAGCAGCTGCGGCGGAAGCAGCTCTGATACTACGTTGGTCGGAACATTACGTTCCGGTAATCTCAGCCATTTAAATTCCGGGTGTGGAGAACTGGCAGGCGGACTCTCTCAGTCACCAAACGCTGGACCAGGGAGAGTGGTCTCTCCACCCGGAGGTGTTCAACCAAATTTGCCGCAGATGGGGGACACCGGACGTGGATCTCATGGTGTCCCGGTTCAATCACAAGGTGGAAACCTTTGTGTCCAGAACGAAGGATCCCTTGGCAGTGGCCACGGACGCTCTGGTGGCCCCCCCGGGGCCGTTATCGTCTTCTGTACGCCTTCCCTCCGATAAAACTGCTTCCGCAATTGATACGCAGGATAATGGCGGAGAGGATACCATTAATCCTGGTGGCTCCAGATTGGCCTCGGCGCACTTGGTACGCTAGCGTGGTGCAATTGGTGGCAGACGCCCCTTGGCGGCTCCCGCTGCGAGACGATCTTCTGTCTCAGGGACCCATCTTGCACCCTGCTTTACTCTCGCTGGCTTTGACGGCTTGGCTATTGAGTCCCAGGTGCTGAGAGACAGGGGAGTCGCCGACTCTGTGATCCCTACTTTGTTAAAAGCTTGCAAGTGTACTTCTCGCAAGATTTATCACCGCACCTAGAAGGCTTATATTGGTGCGAGGCGGAGGGCCATAACCCTCGCTCTTATGTCGTGTCCAGGGTCCTGATTTTTTTACAACAGGGCCTGAACAAAAAACTGGCTTTGAGTACTCTCAAGGGCCAGATATCGGCTCTGGCGATTCTCTTTCAGAAACCTTTAGCTTCGCATTCGTTGATTCGTACCTTTGTACAAGGTGTGCGACACGTGGCGCCTCGGGTAAAGGTTCCGATGGCTCCGTGGGATCTGAATTTGGTGCTTTCTGTTCTTCAGAAACCGCCTTATGAGAATCTGGGAGATTCCTTTGTCATTGCTGTCGCAGAAGGTGGCCTTTTTAGTGGCCATCACTTCCGCCAGACAGGTGTCTGAATTGTCAGCACTATCGTGCAAGTCTCCCTACTTAGTCATACATAGGGATAAGGCGGTCTTGCGACCTTCTCCTTACTTCCTTCCGAAGGTGGTTTCATCCTTTCACATTAATGAAGATATTGTTCTTCCTTCGTTGTGCCCTCGTCCATCGCACCCAAAGGAGTTTGAGTTGCATGCTTTGGACGTAGTGAGGGCCTTATGGGTGTACTTGGCTGCTACAGCTTCTTTTCGACAAGCTGATGCTTTGTTTGTATTGCCTGAAGGCCCGCGCAAAGGGTTGGCGGCCTCGTCGGCTGCGATTTCTCCTTGGATCAGACAGACCGTGACCCATGCGTATTCTGTTCGGGGCAAGGTCCCCCCTTTTCCAGTCACGGCTCATTCTACCCGGGCTGTTAGCACTTCCTGGGCTTTCGGACACCAGGCTTCGGTGTCACAGGTGCGCAAGGCGGCCACTTGGGCCTCGGTTCACACTTTCAGTAAGTTTTATAAAGTTGATGTGTTTGCATCTTCGGATGCTGCTTTTGGCCGCAAAGTTTTGCAGGCGGCAGTGTAGGCGCGTCTGGCGCCTCCTTAGAGGTTCAGTTGGGTACTGTTGTTAGCATTTACCCACCCCTCTTTTTGACACAGCTTGGGGACGTCCCCACATGTCATATGAGCTGCGTCTGTCAGTGAACGATAGGAGAAAAAAGGATTTTATTAAAACTTACCGTAAAATCCTTTTCTCCGAGTTCACTGACAGACGCAGCACCCACCCCTCTGTGCTCTGTTTTTGTATGGCTTGTGTATGAACTGAGGAGCTATGCTATGAGGGGGTTTATGTAGGAAGAGAGGACGGCCCCCCATGGGAGGGGCCAGCTGTTTCTTTTCCCTGCCTAGTTAACTCCTAGTGGAACAAGCATAAACCCACATGTCATATGAGCTGCGTCTGTCAGTGAACTCGGAGAAAAGGATTTTACGGTAAGTTTTAATAAAATCCCTTTATTCCTTTATATTGGCTTTTAGAATTTACAAATACAGCAATTAAGTAATTAGATAAAAATGTTTGACACTGTAAAACACTTTTTGACAAGTAAGTAGTGCATTTTATATACAACTATACAGGGAGTGCAGAATTATTAGGCAAGTTGTATTTTTGAGGAATAATTTTATTATTGAACAACAACCATGTTCTCAATGATTCCAAAAACTCATTAATATCAAAGCTGAATATTTTTGGAAGTAGTTTTTAGTTTGTTTTTAGTTGTAGCTATTTTAAGAGGATATCTGTGTGTGCAGGTGACTATTACTGTGCATAATTATTAGGCAACTTAACAAAAAACAAATATATACCCATTTCAATTATTTATTTTCAGCAGTGAAACCAATATAACATCTCAAAATTCACAAATATACATTTCTGACATTCAAAAACAAAACAAAAACAAATCAGTGACCAATATAGCCACCTTTCTTTGCAAGGACACTCAAAAGCCTGCCATCCATGGATTCTGTCAGTGTTTTGATCTGTTCACCATCAACATTGCGTGCAGCAGCAACCACAGCCTCCCAGACACTGTTCAGAGAGGTGTACTGTTTTCCCTCCTTGTAAATCTCACATTTCATGATGGACCACAGGTTCTCTATGGGGTTCAGATCAGGTGAACAAGGAGGCCAAGTCATTTGTTTTTCTTCTTTTAGACCCTTTCTTGCCAGTCACGCTGTGGAGTACTTGGACGCATGTGATGGAGCATTGTCCTGCATGAAAATCATGTTTTTCTTGAAGGATGCAGACTTCTTCCTGTACCACTGCTTGAAGAACGTGTCTTCCAGAAACTGGCAGTAGGACTGGGAGTTGAGCTTGACTCCATCCTCAACCCGAAAAGGCCCCACAAGCTCATCTTTTATGATAGCAGCCCAAACCAGTACTCCACCTCCACCTTGCTGGCGTCTGAGTCTGACTGGAGCTCTCTGCCCTTTACCGATCCAGCCACGGGCCCATCCAGACTCACTCACATTTCATCAGTCCATAAAACCTTAGAAAAATCAGTCTTGAGATATTTCTTTGCCCAGTCTTGACGTTTCAGCATGTGTGTCTTGTTCAGTGGTGGTCGTTTTTCAGCCTTTCTTACCTTGGCCATGTCAAGTATTGCACACCTTGTGCTTTTGGGCACTCCAGTGATGTTGCAGCTCTGAAATATGGCAAAACTGGTGGCAAGTGGCATCTTGGCAGCTGTACGCTTGACTTTTCTCAGTTCACGGGCAGTTATTTTGCGCCTTGGTTTTTCCACACGCTTCTTGCGACCCTGTTGGCTATTTTGAAAGAAAACGCTTGATTGTTCGATGATCACGCTTCAGAAGCTTGGCAATTTTAAGAGTGCTGCATCCCTCTGCAAGATATCTCACTATTTTTGACTTTTCGGAGCCTGTCAAGTCCTTCTTTTGACCCATTTTGACAAAGGAAAGGAAGTTGCCTAATAATTATGCACACCTGATATAGGGTGTTGATGTCATTAAACCACACCCCTTCTCATTACTGAGATGCACATCACCTAATATGCTTAATTGGTAGTAGGCTTTCGAGCCTATACAGCTTGGAGTAAAACAACATGCATGAAGAGGATGATGTGGTCAAAATACTCATTTGCCTAATAATTCTGCACACAGTGTATATATATAAAACAAAGAGAAGGTTTGGGACTTTGAATGAGGAGTGTACAAGAAGCCAAAGACATAGTAGATGAAAAAAGTGGTTTTATTGCTACAATTTTAACAATTTAAACAAATCACATGATATACGCCCAAGTACCATGGGCTAGACAGTCAGATAATGTGATACATGGTTGCATCAGCATATCATCCATCAAGAGGTATAAAGCAATGCTTCTTCATATATAAAACCATAAAATGTACATGAAATGAAAACATACACAGGAATGATATTCATATAAAAATGAGTAACCAATATAGGTACATATTGTAGGCCCGACGCGTTTCAAGTAACAAAACAATCTTCAGGGGTTGTTACATGAAACGCGTCAGTCCTACAATATGCACCTATATCGGTTATTCATTTTTTATATGAATATCATTCCAGTTTATGTTTTCATTTCATGTACATTTTATGGTTTTATTTATGAAGAAGCATTGCTGTACACCTCTTAATGGATGATATGCTGATGCAACCATGTATCACATTATCTGACTGTCTAGCCCATGGTACTTGGGCGTATATCATGTGATTTGTTTAAATTGTTAAAATTGTAGCAATAAAACCACTTTTTTCATCTACTATGTCCTTGGCTTCTTGTTTCCTCCTCATTCAATGTCCCAAACCTTCTCTTTGTTCTGTATCAGATAAGGATGGAGACTTTGGTCTCATTTAGGCCTCATACACACGGACGTTTTTTGACGCCGGCGTTTTTTGCAGCTCTCCATGTTAGTCAATGGTCCCATAAAAACTTCAGCGTTTATGAGCTGTAGATGGCGTCGGTGTTAGTGAGCTGAAAGTAGAACCCACAGCCATCGCATTCTGAGGCTGTAACGTTTTGCCATTTTTTGACGCCGACGCCGCAAAACGCCAACTAATATTGTATCGGCGTTTTCCGGCATTTTGATGCCGATGTTTTTAGGTTGAAAAATAGCCTATTGACGCCAACGCTCACTTACGCTCACTAACGCCGATGCATAACGCCGAAAAACGCCGATTTTTTTTCCTTGACGTCGGGCCCAACGTTTTGTTTATTTTTAAAGATACGCCCGTGTGTATGAGGCCTAAGTCCCAAACCTCTCTCCTGTATCTATCTATATATATATATATATATATATATATGTGTGTGTGTGTGTGTGTGTGTATATATATTTTTTTTTTAAATGTATAAATGTAATATTAAAAAAAATATAATAATATAAAAAATGTAGTTTTCCCAATATTATGGCAATCTCTCTTAAAAAGAAAGGGCACACTTTTGAAAACATAACTTAGTATTCCAATCACTAATAATAAACAGGACCTTACTTTGCAAAGAGGCATTGGATTAAAAATAAAATCCACCTTTTATTCCAAGCTATCTGTATGTTTATTTATTGATGCTTCTCTAAATCCTTATTAAAATGAGTTTTGAAAGCTTGGGGTGAATTCATCCAAGAAGAATGCTTGTTTAAATATACACAGTTTATTTTAGCTGCCCTGTAAGGTCAATAATTACAGATTGCCAAGACCTGAAGGAGAAATGTGTTCTAGTATCAGATTCCAGCCCTGACAATAGCTGCATTGTGCAAATTTTCTTTGGAAGCCAATAATGGTCACAGTACAAAACCAAGAAGGCTTGCGCAAGCCATAGCCACACCTCTTCTAGGGAAAACAAAGCCGCAGTCACTAGCAAGTTCAATCAATGATGTACAATTCCAGAGCAAAATGGCTGGGGAGAAAAACATGCACTGCAATTCATAATACTTTATTGTGATCAGTCAGATTACATCACTGTCATTTTGTCAAACAAGTGTAAACATTTTGCATGCATCCTTATAATTATATGAAAGCTGTGATTAGAATTTCACATAGATTAGCAAACACTTCATTAATCTGATATTGCACACAGATTTTTTCATAACGTAGTGATGAGATGTGAGAGTTCTACTAAAGCATATCCAAGCACAAGAACAAAAATTTGATATATTGTAGAGTACTAATCTTTAAATGTGGTGGCTGCATTTGTTTTCTCTTTTTAGACTTTTTTTCCCTTTATTTTCACCCAGTGATCCTGCCAGTAACACCCTTCCGGCCCTAGGACAACAACGCTCACTCACCCTTCTGTATATAGGCAGGAGCAGCATCACCCAAGAACAGGACTACAGAACACTACCACTCTTTCTTATCCATAACATAGGAGGAAGGTGTTATGTGGTCTGCAGAGATAGCTGGGAACAATGTAACTAGCAGAGAGCACAAGAAGATATCAGCTTACTAGATTTCTGTCCAGAATAAACAGGTTTTTGCAATGATCAAATGAAACGCATTTAAAGGTAAATTTATAAAACAAAGTGTAAATCTGCGCAAACGGTAAAAATAAAATAAATAAAACAGAAGCTGTGCACAATGTCTAGATACTTGACAAATGAAATATATAAAACAAATAGTACAGCGCTAAATTAACCACTTCAGCCCGGAAGGATTTCTCACTGTAGGACCAAGGCACTTTTTGCGATTCAGCACTGCGTCGCTTTAACTGACAATTGCGCGGTCATGAGACGTTGTACCTAAACAAAATTGACGTCCTTTTTTTCCCACAAATAGAGCTTTCTTTTGGTGGTATTTGATCCCCTCTGCATCACTTCTGATCACCACTATAAACAAAAAAAGCGACAATTTTGAAAAAAAAAACTATGTTTTTTACTTTTTGCTGTAATACATATCCAAAAAAAATATATAAAAAAACAAATTTATTCATCTGTTTTGCCCAATATATATTCTTCCTCATATTTATGGTAAAAAGAAAAATCGCGATCAGCGTATATTGATTGGTTTGCGCAAAAGTTGCCATGTTTACAAACCACGAGAATTCCTTTATGGCATTTTTATCCTTTTTTTTTACTAGTAATGGCGGCGATCTGCGATTTTTATTGGGACTGCAATATTGCAGAGAACATGTCGGACATTTTTGACACTCTTTTGGGACCAATGACATTTATACAGCGATCATAAATTGAAATAGTCACTGATTACTGTATAAATTAAATATCAAGTAAAGGCGCATCACCTGGTACAATGCTAGTCTGATAGGGTGTTAGTCCATAGAGTCCAAAGCTATCTCTGTGTAGAGAACAGTGTCCAACACTAAGAGCTGCACTCCTGTGGGAGAAGCCGGTTCAGCCACTAAAGGGAGGAGAGACAAGGAAGAAGGCGCCTCTAAGCGTAAACTGTAGGTAAGATTAATTTATTAAAGCAGCCAAATGGCAATTCACATGTAGAAGAATAAAATCAGGCACATCAGGTGCCGGGAACGATGTCCCGCCAATAGATGACTGTAATCCGCCCGCAGTGTGAAGTCTGTGTCTCGCGATAGTAAGGGGCATCCTTAAGCCGGCAGGAGGGGACACCAAAGTGAGGCTCGGAACGCAGGCTCACCAGGTCGGGGTTGGATGATGTCATAAAGGTGCGACGCGTTTCAAGCGTCTGCTCTGCGGCTTTATTGCAGTCACGCTCTTTCATCAGGCGTGTAAGATGAATGTGCCGCCATCTTCTTATAGCCCAACCTGTATGACCAGCCCAAGCGTGGACTAGGGCAAGCGGCAGACTCTAGTAACAGGATACAAGGTCGGCTATGTTCCGTGCCTAGTAAACTGTGTACA
>BLSH010395938.1:795699-810068 GCA_018402905.1 Glandirana rugosa
ATAGTTGTTTTTTTCTGTCATATCGTTGAATTCATCCTGTCTTTACCGAAACGGATTTAGGTACGTTTTTTAACTGATAATATTAGTTTGGTCGTCTAGTTCCGTCATCAACACTATCTAATATTTTGCCTTTTAACATATGAATGGACTGCCATTAAAAGGAAAGGACTACGTTTCGTGCTGTCGTATATGCATACCCGACCGAGGCGGGGGTGCGGGTCAAGGTCCTAGGCCAATGTGATATTTCAGTTTGTGGAGGGTGGTCCGGAGTAAGAGCAATGAATAATAGTGACGCTTCGGAAAACTACTGCCTTGATCTGCTGGTTTGATTATAATAGTCAATTTTTTGCATGGATTTAGGCAAAGCCATTTCTGTCCTACTTAAGTTGCTATACTGTCTTTTTTTGTTGATAGACCCATTTTATTGTCTTGATACAGGATTTAAAGGAAGGATAATGTTTGGGTGGTATGAAAGTATTCCTGTAGATCTCACCATCTGGTGGGCTCTGCTCAAATTTATATATCTCCACTTAAATTTGGAAATCATTATACTTCGAATACAGCAAGCCCCTGGCCAGGTTTGTCTCACCATGCACCAATATCCTTGATGAGAGATTTACTACTAAGCTCTCCTTGTCCCCCCCCATTGCCAGGTTGTGTACTGGAATGTGAGGTCTTCATTGCCTTATTGGTCTCCTGGTTCTTTTCCACCTGGGCCTTTGGAACTGAAGGGTCCTGCATAAGCAGCAATACATCCTCAACTTTTCAGAACAAGTCAACTTGAATGTGACTAAATACTACTAGGTATATCATGACCTGGATATATCAGAACCCCTACAATCAAAGCTTGTCATGAAAAATAAAAATATGGAACCATCATTACCTATTTTCTGAAAACACTAGTTGCTTATTGCAGCTCAGTGAAAGGATTAAAGTCAAAGCCAGCAAAGCAATTTTTTTGTTGAAGGCCAGCAATGGCAGCCTACATTTTTACTGATCTTGAAATGGGCTGCCCCAAACTGAAGAAAATCATCAGTGGATTGCTGGTATAATTCTAGGCTCCTACAGACTCTTCCCCCAGCTTTCTGCAGAGCTGGAGGAACTGTCAATGGACTACAAGTCCAGTGATTACCGCACTCGTGTTCCAACAAGAGGTCTGCCGTTGTAGAGGACAGGACTTGTAGTTCATTCACAGATCTCTGAATAATCGACGCAGCCCTGCAGACCAATCAGCAGTTGCAGGGGAGAGGAACCCCACCACAGGGTTTGGAGGCCCTTTGCACTGTTACATGGTGCAAAAGAGGAAAGTATACTTTAAAATGTCTTTACCAATGAGCGGCACCATCCCTGGCACTACATAGCCTTTTCTGGGAATGTGGTGGCCCCATTCATTCCTAAAGATGGTCTGTACTCTGCTGGATGGCTCAAGGCTACATGCAGTAGACTATGCATGCAGTGGCATGTATGCACATTTAGCACACCCATAGCCAGCTGAGACTTTTTGGATACAAAGGCTTTGCAACACAAGGAAGGACTGAACAATTATGAACATGGATGAAGACGTATTTAAATATGCCTATTTAGAACAACTTTAATAAAAGTTACATTTTTCTTCATAGGCCACTGAAGCTACAATTGCTGGCTTAGGCTCTGGTGCCCTCATCCTCACTTTACTACCTACTGAGTTGCTGATCAGGAACAAGCATACAACCAGTGAACTGCTTACCTGCTACTTGCTTCAGGTCACTGTCTTAATAAATAGTCAGAAAAATATTACAGCTGCACTCCAAAACTTCCACGTTTAGAAAACATGATCGCTGGCCACTCCAATATTTATGTCCTAACAGGGTCCCTTTATAGTTACCAAGGTTGCCACTGCTAATTTACATCTGAAAATACAGTGTCTAGGTGTTACCCATGGCTTTAAATTGGAAAAAAAGTATTGGTATCCCCTCAGATATACTGCCTGTTTAGTCTAGGAGGCCTAAACAGAGTAGAGTACATCATACATAGTCCACATTCCCACAGGCTACTTCCACACTAGATGACCTGTCTACCAGCAATGCTTCTCTTCAATGGGTATTACACAATGCAGGGTCAGTGGTGCAGATTTGTATATGACGACATTAAAAGCCCACTTATATGGTAGCCAGTAGTAAACCAGAACGCTGGCTGCCACAGGACCAAGGTGTAATTATTTGTCTCTTATTAAACCCTTAGACAAAATGAGAAGTATATTATGTACAGCATCTAAGGCAGCCTCTCTCAACCTTTTCAACACAGAGGAACCCTTGAAATAATTCTCAGGTCTCAGGGAACCCCTGCTTAAAATTAAAAATCTACAACTCATGATACATTAGTGTGATGGCCAATGGGAAGAATGCTCCTTACACTTGTGGTCATTGGGAAGAATTACCCCCTTACAGATAGCTAAAAAGATCAATGGTATCATTGGGAATTTATCTGAGAGGTATAAATTGACCATTGCTCAAGGAACCTCTAGAGGAACCCTAGGGTTCCACAGAACCCTGGTTGAGAAACCAGGATCTGAGGGGTGGGGGCAAGCAACATTTCATTTTTAGCTCAAAACCCAAAATCTGGCTTTAATACAGATTCACTGGTCAAAAACAATTTTTGGACTGTGTGTTGGGTCAAGGCGTGATCTTGCACCTAACCCAATGACACACCATTTCTGACTCCAGGATCAGGTAAACAAAACTACACAACTTAAAAGACAAACAAGCAATTTTCACAGTTCCCATTATATGAATAAGATACAAAGACTCAGCAATCAATAATTTAAACAGAACTTGTTTAATATACTTTAAATGCATACAAAACTCACAATGTAAGAAGTGCTGTTCTTTTTTCACTCATCAATATTTCTCATAATACAGATTTTTTTTCCTTTGCGTAAGGAGCACAGTGGTGCAAAATGCTAGCTGCTGCTGCTGCCTTTATATTTGATGTAGGAAACCAACAGCACCATAACCAGATAATTAAAAACACATACCCTTTCGTGCATCTGTGTGTAACTTCAGATGCCACATTTTGATGTGAGTGTTGTTCCTCTTTAAAGTAAATCTGTCATATTTAAATATGGGAGCTGAAAATACAATAATTGTGAACACAGTGGTCCTAGGCGCCCTTATACAAAAGGGTAGAAAAAATTAAGAGTACACTCCTCCGTTGACAACTGTCAGTGGACCTCCATTTGGCTCTATGGTAAAGATGGGCACTATAGGACAAACTGCATGCCAGCACAGGCCCTGCACCTCAGCAGGCAAAAAACACATACAGCTGCATTTTTGGTTTATTGGCATGTAAACCTGACCTGGCATGCAATGTGCCCTGCAGTACTTTTTGTTCCCAGAAATGGAGGTCCGCTGGCAACTGTCAAAGTCAGCAGATGGAAGAAAATCTTCAAGCCTAAACCTGACTACACACTATACAATCTTCTTTAGATTTTTTCCCTTAGATTTACTAAAACCATATAATGAGGCCAAACCTAAACACTTTCAATTTGTATGCAATCAGGACAGCCCTCGTGCTACATAGCTGAAGGTAAATCTAACGGAAATGGAACAACTAAAATGGCATAATGTGTATCCAGCTTAGGAATAAAATGTATTTGGATGCAGGGGAGGTTTTCTGCCTGTATAATAGAAAGGACAACCTTTGCTGCTCTCTGTAGCTCTCCCAGGAATCGGTATCTAATAGAACAGTTCTTGTTTCCAATTACTAGATTGTTCTGTTCTCATTTTCAGTGCAGATGAAAGAATAAAATCAGTTATGTGATGTGGACAGTAATTTCCTGACACTTATTTGTTTGAGGATTAAAGTGGTTGTAAACCTCAGACATGATATCTGAACAAAGCACATATTTCGATTCTTGCCACTCTCCAAAGCACTAAGGGCTTGTTCACATGTGTGTGTGTGAATACTGTGTTTATGTGGCATTTATTCAGCATTTTTTAAAGCCTCATCCCCACCCAAAAAGGTTTGCCATGAATAATACAATGGCCACCACACAAGAGTGGTAGTGTTGTGATAAAAATTAAGCAGCATGTTGCTTTCATGACGGATACTTGTCAGCCTCCTCCATTGATTTCAATAGTAATGCTCTATAACCACACTTTAACAGCACCTATAGTATTAATGGTGTGTTTGCTAAGCATTTATCCAAGGTTAGTTGGGTATTGGGGGAGAGACCGTGGAGGTTCCTGTATCCCAAAATGCTTTAGTAAATAATAGAGAACTAGGACAGAGCAGCTCCAGCCACTTCCTGTTTGTACAGAACAGTCATGTGGTAATATAATTTGTTTCAGCAAAGTTAAGCTGGAAAAAGCCACATGTCAAAAAAGGATTAAAGTATAAAATCTATCTTGCAGAAAATTCACAAAAACATCTATCACACCACAACCTAACCACGCCTGAAAGTAGATAATTCATCATATATCACTCCTCAATAGAAAATGAACCCTTCCGTGGGCATTTATCAAGCATTGTTGAAGCTTTTTCAACACTTCATGAACACAACTAAACCACATCACAAATTATAAAGGTGCGCGAACGAGCATTGCTTTGTTCTTCATAATCAAACGTGTGAATGAGCCTGTCATTTCTCTCTGCTGTCTTGTTCCGGTTATCAACAAGTGTCACATCTGACAAGTTTTCCTGACACCAAGAGCGAAAAGGATGACAGAGGGAATCTCCAGCACACAGCCTTAACTCTGTTACTGCGTGAAGGAGGTGTCCCTTCCCTCCAATCAGCTCTCAGAGCTCTTGTACAGTGTGCAACTGCAGCTCTCCACCCTCTGCTTTGTGAGTCTGTGAAAAGTCCTCTTCATTTCTGAGTTTTATAAGGATGTACAGGTCAAATGGCTGTGGATAAACAGGTACAACTGATGTGGGAGGATTTGTTTCATCTCTGTGAATCACCTGAGGCCAGTCACTTCACTAGGTATATGTAAGGGTTTATAACCACTTTAATTATCCCTGCCTCATTTAGGAAATAACTGTTCAAGCAAAACAAAGGTGGGTTCTGATTGTATCAAAATGGTAAAGCCCACCCTTTTATTTGTAACAAATTTCAAAATCCACTACATCAATTACATGAAAAAAAAATCTGGTTGCTTGCATATATCTAATGTAGAAGAATTATGTTGCTAAAGAGTACAGGAACAACAAAAGATACAAGACTGAAAAGTCATGAACAAGTCTATACTGGCACAATTGAGGAAGGGACACCAAAATACTGGAAAGACACGGAAAAGAGTGAGATGCTCTTTTAATCGTAATTTAAGCCCCTTTCACCAGAGTGACTTGACAGGTCAAAATTGTCAGCAATGTCAGTGTTCAAATCGGTGGAATGTCAACTTTGTGGTGCTGCATCGATTTGAAAAAGTAGTTCCTGTACTACTGTTGGCAATTCAGTCTGTGATTTGCATAGACATCTGTGCATGAAGCTGTACAGAGGTCTTCCGAGTCGCACCAACATGCAGCTTTGAAATTGTGCGATTTCAGATGAAGTTGCGTGATTTCAAAGCAGCATTCAATGTGAATGAGGGCTAAGAGGTCAGTGTTTGGATGATAATTCTACTTTAAATAGTCCCATCAAACCTAGATACAGCAGGACATCACCAAATTTCTACCAAATATCCAAAAGGTACTCAGGGAACTCTCTGGACAATAAACTGCATTATGAAGAAATATATTAAATCGTAAAAAACAAGCATTGTTGCTCAAGCTTAGTGCCACTCTAGGGAGGCTGTAAAGTAATAAAAGCAAAAAAAAAAAATCAATAAATGCTCTTATTTAGATTAGTGCAGTAATCTGTTAAGGTGAGTATGGGGTTTGCATACGTATATGAAGAAGCCCTGGATTCAGGCCAAGTAACAGGTTAAATAATGCAGGGAATTGAAGATTACAGCAACATCCTTACAGTGTTAACTTAAAATAGCTTTTTCACTTAGGAGAGTGCACTACCAGCTTTCTGTATTTCTCAGAGGCTCCAGAGGTAATATTTCCCTGCCAAATTGGCTAATTAAAGCCTTGCAAAGCCAGAACTTGCACCAAGAAAAATATTACAGCGTTTGTGGCTGTCCTTTTCTAAAAATGCTAGCTGCCTGATTGGTATGGTCAGCCAATAGCTGAATACTTTGTGACCCAAAACATCTGCAGACCAGGTGTTCCACCTTCACTGGCTGAATACTTGTTCCCAGGTTAGTGATCCTGATTGTTTTGCCTGTACCACTCCATAAAAGGTGCAAAGTACTGCTTCTGATCATCCCTCTGAATTTCTGATTATGGTCACCTGACATGAGGTCACCGACTATGTTCAGGAGACTGTAAAGTATTGATTAGGGCAGTGGTTCTCAACCTCAGAGAGATGAATGCCAAAAAATGTAATTTCTATATGCCTGCATAATTAGTACTTCCTGTGTCAGATTAATACATTTGGCATATGCCAATCTGATATATATTGGTGTGCCAGATTCACATATGCTTATGCCACATGCACCAAAATTTTGACACTAAACTGAAGTCATGTTCACTACAGTATTTACACCACTCTTGGTAATGTTATATATTTTAGAAATGTTTTAACTAGAACATCGGCATAAGTATGTCATTATTTTGCCACATGTGGCCAGTCATTTATAGAATTCGCATAGCACTTAAAATTGGCATGGCTGGAGCAACACAGCATAGAACTCATCTTATATCAATGTTAATTGGCGTAAATAACGTGTTTTCTGTATATCACAAAACTGACGTATTTCCTTGTGTTAATTTTCTCCTGTGTCCAAGAGTCATACACATGAAAAAGGTTCTGATCCAATCTTCCACTTCAAGAAGCAAAAATATTCTTTAGTTTCAATAGCAATGTTACAACTTCCTTTAAAATAACATTCTTCAGTACTTAAATTAAGCTAAAAGGAAAATCAAGAGAGACTGGCCATAAAAGTTAGGCAGTGTTGGGAATTTAGGTGCAAAGAGCTTACCAACAGAGTCCCTGAGAGATATTAAAAAAAAGGGAGATTTAAATCCTCCAGAATAAATGATCAAATTTAGGTGAACCGGCCCTTTTAAAGAGGTTGTTCGGGAAAGGTTCAACCCACACACCCCCTTACAAAAAGGGGCTGTTTGGTGATATGTAAGAAATATGGAAGCTGCCATTGCAGTCCTCCTTCTGGCAGTTACCTGGGTGTGTATGGCTTCAAATATCAGACCTGGACCAAGCATTTTATAAGTGTCAGGGAAGTGTTGGAACGCTTTATCACTATACTCACTCCAAATCAAAAGCAGAAATCAGCAATGGCAGCCATCATAATCATTCCATGACTGTTGTCCTTTGAAGTGTATTTCCACATTTGCAGCAAATGAGGCTAGCACCTACTTCTTAATTTGCTACAGATTCCCATTCACAAAAACATAACTTAAAGTGATTTTTTTTAGGTACAAATAACAAAGACCTTACAACCATGTTATACTTACCCGCTCTGTGCAGTGGATTTGCACAGAGCAGCCCTGATCCTCCTCTTCTCAGGTCCCTCCCTCCTGTTGAGTGCCCCCTCAGCAAGCAACTTGCTATGGGGGCATCTGAGCCAAGTCACAGCTCCCTGTGTCTATTCAGACATGAACCAGTGGCTCAGCCCACCCACTCTCTCCTCTCATTGGCTGACAGCAGTGGGAGCTAATGGCACCACGCTGCCAATGAGAAAGGGAGTCCAGGCAAGCCGAGTGTCTCATGCAACAATTGCTGGATCTAGAGGGGGCCTAGGTAAGTATTAGGGGAGGCTTCTGCACACAGAAGGCTTTTCATCTTTATGCATTAAGATTAAAAAGAAAACCTTCTGACTTTACAATCACTTTAAAGTGTATGTAAGCCCCAACAATAAAACTCTCTTACTTGCTTCATTTTGGTCTGTTAAATATACTATTGAAAATATCTGACGCCAGAAAAAAAAAAAATAAGAAATTTGGTTAGCCAATGGCTTCCTGTTCTTCTAGACCAGGGGTCTCCAAACTTTTGAAACAAAGGGGCAGTTTACGGTGCTTCAGACACTAGGGGGGCCAGCCGGTGGCCATTAGGCGTAGAAAAGGTTCTCATGTCAGTGGAAAAAAAAAACCAATGCCCGATCTTTGGTGTCATTGAGAAGAACTGTGTCCCATCATTGGTAGGATAGTGACTTACCATTGGGCCCCAATGTTGGTATTGGTGGATGAAATAGTGCCCCAAAGGCAAAACAACAGCATGCAATGGGCAACAGTTTGGAGACCACTGTTCTAGATCATCAGTAAGCATTATTTCCCGATATCGCTGGAGTATAAACCACCTCCCCTTGTTATGGAGAAGAGGGAGGTGTTAGAGAGTCCCAACAGTGTTAAGTGACACACACACACACACACACACTTTCTGCAGGTGACAATGCTACTGGGGGGGGGATGGGCAAAAATGGAATTAACTGCAGCCACCACATGCAACGACCAGTACGCTATACAATCAATTTATATTCTTGGGTCTGGATATACATCAAAAAGGTTTACAAATTACTACTTATGTTTTACTCGCTCTTTTCTGAAAAGGCAGAAACTTCCTATTGTATGCAAGGTGGGGAGTTATGCTTTACCAAAACTAATACTGTCTGTACTGTGCTGGCAGATCTTACTGCGAGTTGTAAACTAGATCTGAACATGGTCTGTCCTAACAGAGGGTTACAAATCTTAGGTATTGGAGCCGCATTGTAGTGCTCAAAAGGTCTGCTTCAACAAAACTACTGAAATTAAAAATATATATTTTTTAGGTATACTATGTGAATGAAAAACACAAAGTGGGGATTTCTCAAATATGACTGCAAAAGTGGAAATACGTTAAGGTTCTTTGGACGATTACAGGCTACATGTAAGGTATGGACTAGGTTCTGAATTCACAACTGCTGCAAACATTAGGTCAGGGTTTGTCAGGTATACTAAAAGAACTGGCTAGAGCAGTGGTTCTTAACCTCGGGCCTCAAATACCCCCAACAGGCCATATTTTGGGAATTTCTTAGATTAAATAGCTGTCCAAAATACCAAGCCATTGCCTCTGATTTAAAGCACCTGTGCAACATAAAGGAAAACCTGAAAACATGGCCTGTTAGGGGTACTTGAGGACTGAGGTTGAGAACCATTGAACTAGAGGACCATTGCAATAACGTCATGACATGGCAGCTGAACTCAGATAAGGGCCCAGACCTTACACAACCTTGGCTCGTTAGTGGAAAAATGAAGGTGATGGTTGTAAACATGGATAGAGTACAATAGCTTCCAGGACATCCTCTTTAAAAACCACAGACAGCTCTTACAGCCTTTATATAATGCAATGGCTTAGGATCAAACCGTTGAGAATAAGACCCCATACACACACACTTTGATTTTCTGCAGATTTTTGTCTTCAGATTTACCAAAACCATGTAGTGCAAGGGCCTGCCTGATTACATACAAATTGAAACTCTTCAGATTTACCAAAACCATATAATATGAGGTCAAACCTGAAGACAAAAATCTGCAGAAAATCTAAAAGTGTGTATGTGGTCTAAAAGGTTGTAACATGGTTTGTAGTAAAGCGGTAAAGGGTTGCACCTGTGGACAGAAGGGATTTATAAAACAGATTAAAAGCCAAGACAAAAGAAGAATAAGACAGAAGGCTGGTCACGTGCAACCACAATGAAAGTCTGTATCCTGCAGGGAGGTTAGACTACGTCCAATGCACACCACGTGATACCACGAGTCACAGTGGTCACACTGCACCCAGCTGACTGTGTCTTCCTGTGGGAGGCAGCAGGAGCGCGAAGCACAGGGTTCTGCGCTGGACACGGTTTGCGATATCACCAGAGGAGGGGCTGGATTCTTTCTGGGACGACCACGAGGCTTTCTGAGGAAAAAAAAAAAAAAAAGAAGGAAGAAGGATATATAGTTAGCATAAGCAACACAAGGTAACAGGAAAAGCTGAGTAAATATTGGAAAATAATGCAAGTAAAATACATCATTGCATTAAAGCAAGACATTATGGTATTCCACAGCAATATACATTACATGTCCTGAGCAGTGCATGGCTATCGTTCCATCAGTTGCATCACACAGATAAAGCGTCAAACTATACAACACCCAATTTATGTTATTAGCTCAGATCCATTTTTCTGTTTGCTTAAATAAGCAACTAACAAGCCAATGCACACAGTAGAAGGATCCAAGCACATTAAAAATAGCCCCTGGAAAAATGTAATCTGTAGTTCTTTGGACATTTTCTTCTTTTTAAAAGTGCAATAAAATGCTGCGCGTGTTGCGGTTTGGACCGGGCCAACCATGAACTTTAAAGTGATCGTAAAGGGTTTTTAACCACTTCAGCCCCGGAGGGATTTCCCACCTTTAGGAGCAGAGCACTTTTTGCAATTCTGCACTGCGTCGCTTTAACTGACAATTGCGCGGTGTTGTAGCCAAACAAGATTTGCGTCTTTTCCCTACAAATAGAGCTTTCTTTTGGTGGCATTTGATCACCTCTGTCATTTCTGATCACCGCTATAAACAAAAGAGCGACAATTTTGCAAAAAAAAAAAAAAAAAAAAAAAAAAAAAAATGCATATCAAAAATAAATAAATATAAAAAAACATTTTTTTCATCGGTTTTGGCCGATTTATATTCTTAATTTTTTTGGTGGAAAAAATAAAATAAATCGCGTTTATGGATTGGTTTGCACAAAAGTTGCCGCGTTTTCGAATGACAATTTATGGGGTTTTTATTTTTTTTAGATTTTACTAGTAATGGCAGCGATCTGTGATTTTTAGCGGGACCGCAACATTTCGGCAGACATGTCGGACCATTTTGACACTTTTTTGGGACCATTGGCATTTATACAGCGGTCAGTGCTATGAAAATGCATTGATTACTGTGTAAATGCCATTGGCAGTGAAAGGGTTAACCTGGAGGGGGCGCTCTAAGGGTTAACTGTATTCCCTCAGTGTGTTCTAACTGTATGGGGGCTGGGCTGGCTGGGGGGGAAGGGAGTGATCACAGCTCCCCTATACAGGAAGCCTGCGATCACAACCCTTCCCCCTCTGTCAGAACGGAGATCAATGTTTACACATACACTGACCTCCGTTCTCTCATTGCGGGGGGAGACATCGCGGGTAGCCGGCGGAGATGGAGTCCGCTCTACCCGCTCCCTGCCCCCCCCCCCCCCCGGAACACAGTGAGCATGCAAGCGCGCTCACAGTGCAGGATCTCGCAGCCGCCATCAGGTGACGTCGATTTGCAATATCGAACCACTTTGCCACCGTCATGTGGTCAGAAAGTGGTAAAGAAATAAAAAAAATCATGTTTTACTTACCTGCTCTGTGCAAGGGTTTTGCACAGAGCGGCCCAGATCCTCCTTTTTTGGCTCCTCATCGGGTGCTCCCATATAGCCGATATCCATGGGGGCACGGGTGTACTCCCGAGTCCTGCTGCTGCAGCCATTGATAGACAGCAGGACTCGGCCCCACCTCACTGGATTTGATTGACAACAGCGGGAGCCAATGGCTCTTGCTGCCATCAATCAAATGGAGGACCCGAGACAGCAGTCGGAGCTGCTGGGCTTGTGTGCATCGCTGGAAAGATCAGGTAAGAAAAATAAAAAAAAAAAAAAGGAGGGGGGGGGGGCGCACTGGGGGCAGCTGCAGCACAAAAAGTTTTTCACCTTAACGCATAGAATGCATTAAAGTAAAAATCCATGAGACTTTAAAACTACTTTAAATTTTAGCAGACATGCATTTTCTTTAACCAATTCAATACTGGGCACTTTTACCCCCTTCCTGCCTAGGCCAATTTTCAGCTTTCAGTGCACTCACACTTTGAATGACAATTCGTCAAACTACCCAAAATAAAAAAAAAAAAGTATTTTTTGAGACAGATAGCTAGCTCTTCCTTTTGGTGGTATTTAACCACTTCAGCCCCGGAAGGATTTACCCCTTTTCTGACCAGAGCACTTTTTGCGATTCGGCACTGCGTCGCTTTAGCTGACAATTGCGCGGTCGTGCGACATTGTACCCAAATGAAATGGACCTCCCTTTTCCCCACAAATAGAGCTCTCTTTTGGTGGTATTTGATCACCTCTGTGGTTTTTATTTTTTGCGCTATAAACAAAAGAGCGACAATTTTGAAAAAATTCTTTTAACTTTTTGCTATAGTGAAAATCCCAAAAAATTCTTCCTCAGTTTAGGTCAATATATATATTTTTCTACATATTTTTGTTAAATAAAAATCGCAAAAGGCCTATATTGATTGGGTTACGCAAAAGTTATCGTGTCTACAAACAATAGGAATAGATTGAAGGCATTTTTATTTATTTACTAGTAATGGCGCGAACTGCATTTTTTTATCAGGACTGCGACATTGCAGCAGACTGATCAGACACTTTTTTGGGACCAATGAAATTTATACAGCGATCAGAGCTAAAAATAGCCACGGATTACTGTATAAATGTCACTGGCAGGGATTAAACTGTAGGGGGGCGCAGGAGAGCCGACTTTTGTGATAAAAGCGAAAGAAAGACCGAAAATTAAAAAAAAAAAAAAAAAGTGTGTTTTTCTTAAGGAAGATTATAAAGTTTTGCAAATTAGTAAACTTCTCTTTTCAGTAGGCCAAAATGTAAACCTCTACATCTTTGGTAAATCTAACCCAAATCAGTGTATATTAGTATGTGTAATAGTTAGAATCTACAAACTATGGTACGTATCACTAAAATCAATCCTGATGCACTGGCGTGTCCATCTCATTTCTGGCTGTGGCGGGTATATCGATAAGCTGCACGGATGGCGGCTGTGGCGGGTACACTTTATTACAGGGCATTCAGGGCAGTGCACAGTAAAGAGGGGGTTAAAATGGCGACTCAATGTTCCCGGTTTCTCCTCCTCACACAGGATCGGTTTGTGAGGAGAAGCAGCCAGTAACAGCGAGTTAATCGGTCTTTGTGTACACTTGTGATTGGACACAGCTATCACATGGTAAAGAGCCACTGTCACTGGCTCTTTACCAGTGCTAATTTTGGCAGCAAATTTCGATTTGGTTTTAGTCTTGGGACTAAAATGGCATTTTAATCCCATTTTAGTCTTCTGCAATTATTTTAGTTTCAGTCGGATATAGTCGACTAAAATGTACTGGAAATTTTAGTTGACTAAAACCTAATGGGTGTAGTTAATTTGTAATGCATTTAAGCATTTCTCTACAGTTTCCAAACTCATTATATACGGCTAGAGTGAAAAAAAACGAATATGGTATTGAGTTATGAACATGCACTACAGGTCAGTGTTAATTTTGACGTCAAATTTCAATTTAGTTTTAGTCTTTTGACTAACATGCCATTTTAGTTTTAGTCCCATTTTAGCCATCTCAATTGTTTTGATCGTATTTTAGTAGACTGAAATGGTATTAAGTTAGCAGACTAAAATGTTTTAGTCAACAAAATTAACACTGCTCTTTACGCCGATCGGTGATGAGCTATGACCACCGATCACCACATTGTGCTCTCCCAGGAAAGAGGTACCCGGCCGTCTTGGTATTATAGGCCGGACGGGAACTGGTTAAATGTTGCACACAACACAGCTGGTATACACTTGTAGGGAACTATGCAGGAGCCATTCCAAAAGAATGAGCACAACAGAGAGGTTTATAAGCATGTAACTGCAAAGCATAGGGTCGATTTATAAAAAGTTTTCAACCAAGATTCACGCAGCTTTCTAACTGGATTCAGTGGGAAAAAACAAACATGTGAATCCCGAGTGAAGTCCCCATAGCGTGAACGTTGCTTTCACTTTTGAGAAAAATCGCCCTCATTGGTTTGAATATTCCTTTAAAAACGTGGACACGTGCAGGAACACCTGACAACGGAGATCTCTCCGCACATCTGGTGCCGAAAACGTAAAATGAAAAAACCTTAGTTAGACTTACCGGTGACGGTATTTCTATAAGCCTTTCAGGACAGCACAATGGAGAGAGCGTAGCTCCGCCTCATCACAGGAAACACTGCCGTATCACGCCCCTTTAAAAACGTCAGCTTCCACCATGCCGTCAGTCAAACCTCGCGGATCCTCCGACATGCTGGAAGACATAAACACATCTAATACCCCAAGTTAGTCAATAACATATATTAACACCTAGGGAGGGAAGTAGCTGCTGTCCTGAAAGGCTTATAGAAATACCGTCACCGGTAAGTCTAACTAAGGTTTTTCTCCTTCGCCTTTCAGGACAGCACAATGGAGATGATAACCGAGCACTTACTTCAGGGTGGGACAACAGCTTGCAGAACTTTCCTGCCAAAGGATTGATCCGCTGCCGTCAACAGATCCAGT
>BLSH010395938.1:861653-879948 GCA_018402905.1 Glandirana rugosa
CCTTGTAAACGTAAGTAGTCCGTCCTTCGACGCGTACCCCGTGTGAACCTGTAAGGTTGTACTGTTACTAGGTTTTGTGTTCTAGTTCAACTGGCCAGTAACCGATGTCGTCTTATTTCACTTCTAGTCAGAGGACTGGAGTTTTAGTAACTCGGTGAGTCCCCTCTAGAGTTTTGCACGTCACGTTCTGTCGGGTTCTTAAAGGTCCTTGACCTCCGAAAAACGGTAGAATCTTCTATTTCTTGGAGTAGGTGTTTATGGTGTATTCTGAAGTATTGGCTGAAGCCATGTATTATCAATCAACTGTGTTTACTCTTTTTAAATCATAATGACAACAGAAACTACCCAAATGACCCTGATCAAAAGTTTACACACCCCAGTTCTTAGTACCATGTATAGCCCCCTTTAACATCAATGACAGCATGAAGTCTTATGTGGTATTTGTGGATGAGGTTCTTTATCTTCTAAGATGGCAAAAAGCCTCCAGTTCCTGGAAATTCTTGGGCTGTCTTGCACTGCACGTTTTGAGATCTCCCCTGAGTGGCTCAATGATTTTGAGGTCAGGAGACTGATCTTCACTTTATTCTGCTGTAGCCAATGACCGGTCAACTTGATCTTGTGTTTTGGATCATTGTCATGTTGGAATGTCCAAGTGTGCCCCATGCGCAGCTTCCTGCCTGATGAATGCAAATGTTCCTCCAGTATTTTTTGATAACAAGCTGCATTAATCTTGCTATCAATTTTGACCAAATTTCCTGTGCCTTTTGTAGCTCACACATCCCCAAAACATCAGCGATCCACCTCTGTGTTTCACAGGCTTTGTTGACTCCTCTCCAAATGTAACATTTATGGTTGTGGCCAAAACACAGTTTTGGTCTCATCACTCCAAATGACTTTGTGCCAGAAGGTTTGAGGCTTGTCTCTGTGCTGTTTGGCGTATTGTAAGCACGATACTTTGTGGCATTTGCAAAGTAAAGGCTTTCTTCTGGCGACTCGACCATGCAGCCCATCTTTCTTCAAGTGCCTCCTTATTGTGCATTTTGAAACAGCTACACCACATGTTTTCAGAGAGTCCTGAATTAATTTATTTGTGGGTCTTTCTTTGCATCCCAAACAATTTTCCTGGCAGTTGTGGCTGAAATTTTAGTTGGTCTACCTGAACGCGGTTTGGTTTCAACAGAACCCCTCATTTTCCATTTCTTGATTAGAGTTTGAACACTGCTGACTGGCATTCTCAATTCATTGGATATCTTTTTATATCCCTTTCCTGTTTTATACAGTTCAACTACCTTTTCCCGCAGATCCTTTGACAATATGTTTTGCTTTCCCCATGACTCAGAATCCAGAAACGTCAGCGCAGCACTGGATGAAAGATGCAAGGGTATGTCAGGAGTCCAGAAACTCATTGACATTTTATATACACACACACTCCCTAATTACAAGCAAACAGATCACAGGTGAGGATGGTTACCTTTTTAATAGCCATTCAAACCCCTTTCTGTCAACTTGTGTGGATGTTAACGGGCCAAATTCACCAGGGTATGTAAACTTTTGATCAGGGTCATTTGGGTGTTTTTTGTTGTCAGTAAGAGTAAACACAGTTGGTTGATAATAAATGGCTTCAGCCAAACACTAACCATAAGTGAAATAAATGTTTTTGTGTTCTCATTCATACTCTCTGAAAAATGGCCAAGAAATCATAAATTCTGCCAGCGTATGTAAACTTATGTACAACTGTACCTGTCGTAAATAGCTCAATCCACATAGAGTACAGACAAATTAGTCGTAATAATTCTGAAACTTCAGCATGTTTTATAACTTCCAAAATAATAATAGCACAGCCATAATATGGACATATTTAGTTTCCTCAGATAATTTGTAACGTTTCAAGCCCAGACATGTCAGATCATATGGGGAACCACTGGTACCGCTTCTTCCTCTTAGATAATTTAGACATTGGAAACCTGTCATGTTTATATTTGTTTTGACGCAAATTTCCTGCTGGACCATAATATGGATGTTGGCAGTCTTTAAACAGTAGAGATGCAGAGATATGAATATTTATCACAAACTGTACCTGGGACATGGTCATGAGTGGTGACCTCCCAGCGACCAACCCTCTGAAGATTAATTGGTCAAGAGGCCATCAGTCAACACCCCTTTGATCCCAAAGAAAAGAGATTCCAGGACAGTTTGAAGAGTTCTCTTGTACCATCAAACCACGAACATCTGGCAAATTTGAGAACCATCATCGACCAAGCTCTGTTCAACCCAAGGACAATGATTGCAAGTATCCTTCCTCCTTAATCCTACCTTCTCTCTGTTGCTATATATTGTCTTTATTGCCTTGAAACACCTTTTTTCCGGAAAATATTTTATTTGCACCAATTTTGACATTGTTATTGTTAAAACCTTATTTTCAAAAGTGTTAACCTTGTCCCTGAGCTCTTAATGCAAGCTATAAATGAACCTGTTCCTTGAAGAGTGCTACTGTCCCAAATAAGGCCTCTGGGTAGACCTGTCTGTGGTGACAGTGTGTGTTACAGACGATTATTCTAAAATCATAATTGGTATTGCTAAATTGGTGGAAGTCCTAACCCTTCTGGATCAATGATCAGTGATGGGGTTAATTGCTTAAATTAGCCAGGGGACAATCGCTCTCAGGCTGCTTTTACCTGGATTGTGGTCCTGCATGCTGGAAAATCTTTGCTGGATGTAGCTGATAGTGCCATTGTTACATTAGTGACAGCAGCGCGGTGTGAGGTTGGCAGGTCCTTTGTCACGAGTTAGTGAGGAGGGCAGGGATCTGATACCCGCATTCGTCACATGGTAATATCCTGTTATGGGGGTGTTTCTCTGCAGCAGGGACTGGAGCACTTGTCAGAATAGAAGAAAAATGGATGGGGCAAAATACCGTCAAATTCTTGAGGAAAATCTGCTGAATCTGCCAAAAAGTTGTCAACGGGAAGAAGGTTTACCTACCAACATGACAATGACCCAAGACACACAGCAAAAATGACCACACAGTGGTTGAAGGAGAAAAAAGTGAATGTCCTTGCATGGCTTAGCCAGAGCCCAGACTGAACCCCATTGAAAATCTTGGGAATCACTTAAAGACTGCAGTCCACAAATGGTCACTGTTGAATTTAACTGAACTGAAAAGTGAGCAAATATTGCAAAGTTAGTAGGGACATATCCCAACAGACTAAAGCCTGTAATTTAAAGCAAAAGGTGGTTCAACAAAATACCGGCACAAGGGGGTGATCTTTTTTCCAACTCAGTGATTCTGTTTTTGATTATTTTCTGACATGTTGGTGTTATATCTTTCACTTGAATGTTATAAGTAAATACAGCTGGATAAAACAAAAACTGTGTCTGTCGGCAAAGCAACAAAAAGTGATTATTTTAAAGGGGGCGGGCTGATTCTTTTCTATGCCCACTGTAGTTGGTGTTGATGTAGGTGGTGCTTAGCTGAGTTGTAAAGTGTTGAAATGATACCTATGATCTGATCTTGATATGTCTTTTATCACCTGTAGCCAATCTCACATGGAATTGCAATCTCAGAATTCTTTAGTGCAGCAGTTGAGGACATACATAGGAGAGCTCGTACCAGATAATCGCCAGGCCGAGGAACAGAAGAGGGAGATAGCAGAACTCAAGAGTACAATTGAGGTTTGGCCCTTCTGCTGTTGTCTGATGCTTCCTTTGAGGATATCTGGTTGGATGCAGTAGATTTCCACTAATGTCTGATTGTGTAATCTTGTTAAACCATTTAACTTAAGTGCTGAATCTTACCATATTATCTGCCTTGGTGTAATTATCACCCAATTGCCTAACACTAATGTATTCATTTTGTGCATGCATAGTCTGACTACTGTCAAGGTGTGCTCTCTCCAGAGAGGTTCATAAATTTAAAGTTGGCCTTTTCAAATGTAAAAGTTTATACAAGGGAAGAAGGAAAGCAGGTGGAGTTAAAAGCAGTAGGCCACCACAGACTTACTGGGGAAAACAGAACAGGTTCTTTTTTCCTCCTGACTGTGGCAAAGTTGGATCTCCAAAAGAGATTCAATCATCGCCTAATCAGATACAAACAAATGTACATTGCTCTCTCTGATAACTGGCCTTTGCAGCAAGGAGCACATTGAAGGGCAACGCATGCAAAGCAAAACCAGAGAAATTCCCAGCTCAACTTACCGACCAGCTTGCAAACAACCGAATTATCCGGTCTAACAGTATGTATTAAAAGCAGGGTTTTAGTCTCCACCAAATTGCAAATACATGCGTAAGCTACAGAGCCCCGTCAAGGCACCCCGGTATTTTCTGCAGTCCTAAATACATTTTAAGAGTATTGTATTTGCAAATGTGGGCAGACTAAACCCCTGTTTTAACACATACTGTTAGATAGGATAAATTGGTTGTTTGCAGGCTGGTCGGTAAGTTGAGCAGGGAATTTCTCTGGTTTTGTTTATCACCTAATCAGATGACTGTCCTCTTTTTTTGTTTATAGAAAAAAGAGTTCTAAAAGAAGAGTTGACATGTCAGGTATTTTACAGGTCTGCTTTATTTATCTTAGGAAAGTGCAAATGTGTTTTAGGGGTCAGGCACATTCCCATCATCAGAGCCATGGTAAATCACTAAAGCCAGACCTAGACAAATTAAAATTAGGTCGATTCAGCAGGAACCGGACAAAATTTGGTCCATCTATGGGCAGGCTAGTTGTACTGAAGCCAATCTACCAATCATCTTCAGTACAACCAGCCTGCCGGGTTTTTTTCTTTTCATATGATCACTGCCGCTGGCTATAGCCGGCTGGAGTGATCATTGCATTCTGATGCGATGCCAGGGAAACCTCCCACTGTCAGAATATAATAGTGGAGAGGGAGGGATTCCCCCATCAACACAGTCAGCGTGGTTGAAGGAAAGAAAATTGCATAATGTATGGTCAGCCTAAGCATAGTATAATACAGGGATGGTATCGCACCCAGAGTTCAAACACACTGTTCTGGTACCTATGGACAAAGGGTAGCCTTTGGGCCAATACAATTTTTCAGTACTAAGCTATCTAGACCATATACACTTCCGAACAATCCGATCCATCATCAACTGCCAGTAACCTCTTGATCTTATGTTTACGGAGTTCAGTGATCCCTAAACACTGGCCTTTCTTTAAACAGTACTACCCTGTGAAGGGACACAACTCAGATGAGGTCCTCTCCACACAAAGAATGGAAGTATAGAAGTTGCTGGATACTGATTTTTTTTTTTACATTGGAATGTTTACATATGTGTCTCTGGGTATTTCCAGACTCTGGAGAAGGAGCGAGAAGCTTTGCAGACCTCTATGTCTCTCCTTCAGACCCGTCTGTCATCTCTCACACACATATTGACGCTACAAGAAAATGATCTTTGCAAAAAGACAGTAAGTCGTTTTATGATTTATATATATATGACAATATAAACCAGTTAATAGTCTATGAAGGCTTTCATGTAATTGTAATGAGCTTATGGAGGCTGCCGTTGTCAACCACTTCTGAAAATAACCGGTGTCATGCTGACACTTTGGCTTAATGTTTTACAGTCAGGGATGGATAAGCCTCAGGTTGCTGCATCTAATTCTTTATTGAATGCATTGCTTTTAAAAGATATGTGAAGCAGATAGAAATGAGGAACACCACCACTGAATTGGTGTTTAGCATCCAGTACACACTGCACATTTCAGATAATACAACCCTGGCGAAGAGCAAGTACGCAGATAAGGATGTCCTGATCTGCATATGTGTTTTGGGTTTGTACATTAGAGCAGCATGTATTACATACCATTATCATGTTCCATCATTTGGACTGCTTGTGTGGTTGTCGGGTCCGTTGATTCTGTCTTTGTTCCTCTGTTAGGGAACCCATATTGATGGACAAAAGACACAGATGCTGCTGAAGCGATGGCGAGAGAAAGTGTTTAGTTTGATGGTGCAACTAAAATCAGAAGAAATGAACAAGGAAAGCGATGAACGGAAGATGCAGCAAAGGGTAAGTTCCATGTGTAATGTGTGGTGAGAGAGAAAAAAGGATAAATTAAGGTAAAGTTGTGGACTGTTAAACATCTTAAACTGTCCAAGGAAGTGTCCTAGGATTACACATGGTTGCAGCATGGTCCCGATACATGGGCTACATCCAGCGGGCAGTATTGCCTGACAAATGTGACGGGGGGATAGTCTGTGCTGTGAAAGAACACATTACATCACCAGCGCCATACAGTACATACTCCCCCCACCCCCTGCCTTTGCAGCTTAAGGGAGGGCAGTAAAAATGCTGCCCCAATGGCCAGTGTAAACAAGGCTATAGGTAGTCAATGGAGAGTTATGACGATCCTTTATGTTTTAGGAAGTCTAATGGTAAAATCTCAGTAGCTGCATTTGAAGGACTGTACACTTGCTGTTGCCATTATAGGGAGACAGGAATAATGTTTGCACTATGGTAGGGAGATGTTGCATTCAGACCAGGCTCTTCTAAAACTTAAATATCTCTTTTGATGGGACTAACCCTTCCAGATCTTTGATCTTTCCACAGATATACTTTGAGTATACTTGGGCAAACGCTAAAATTAAATCTTGTAATTCCTACTGGGCACACAGCCCACCAGGCCACTGTTTATACTTTATTTGGGTTTAGCTATTGTACATCAGATGACCTCCCTGCTTAAAGTTGCCTTCTTGACCATAACCAGGTGTTTTGGTAACATTGGTTGTTGAGCATATAATTTTTTGGACTGTTTTCAACTCTGCTTATCATTTTTGGTTCTTTACTCTCTTAATGCAAAAGAGATTGTTGCATAGAATCCAGTGAGAAGACGCTGCACACTTCCCTAGAAGCACTTATGAGAGCTTGCTGAAGCTGACTGCAGTGCATACAGTGTTCCCTGAATAGCATTATCACCATACTGCTTTACATCATATGCTGCTTCCAATTATTCTTTAATATTTGGGTTGTAAGAGGAGTAAGAATATTCTTAAAGCGAGAATAGCCATAAACTTCAGAAAAGATTACATGGGATAGGGTTTTCTTTGTAGGCTTATCTTCAGCATGTATTATTTTTTTCCCGTATTAGATATATTCTCTTGAAAATTCTTTGCAAGAGAGTAATCAGCAGTTGGTCCTTCACTCGCATGCACTGCAAGATCGGACAGCCGAGTTAGAAATGGAGAAACTTCACAGCAAGGTGAGGAGGAACTAGAAACATGAGAAATTAACACTGAACTGATAATGTATAGTTAACGTAACAACCAAAGAGACCCTATTGAGAGATCTGCCAACCACAGGGTGGAGACTGGGATACTGGCATTTATTATATAAAAGCTAATATAAGAAAGTATGTTGTCTACACCGACTGAACATATGCAGTGATTTTCACACCTTCGCTAGAAATATCAATAGAATGGTTGCTATGGCAACACCACTTTTCACACATGGCACTCTTACTTATAAAGTGCCTTTTTTTTTAAATTTTTTATAGAGGATGGTATTCAGTGTTATGTGTATGTGCATGAATTAAACTAAATTCAATTTCTTCTGTAGTCTCTGCAGAATAAGCTGTGTGCCACACATATTACATCTACCCATCTTACCAGTCGAGCTGAGAAAGCAGAACAGACTTCGCTTAAGCTGAAAGAAATGATTGATTGGTATGAATATTTCTCTGTCCACATTTCCAAGAGTAACTTGTAGGTGGTTAAATCTGTTGTCATTGTTCAATATATTAAAAAAATAGAGATAAAAGCTGCATTCCAGTATTCACTCTTCTTACTCTGTCTTGAGCAATTAGCAACTGCATTCAAAATATCTCCACCCAAAACTGACCACCTTTTGACGTGTTTCACCTCTCCTGACTCGCTCACAAGGATAGAGGAAGTCGGGAGGGAAAGGAATGTAAACATCCACTAATCAAAATAGCCATGACTCTTGAGCACTCGCCACAGGTGCAGCATTAAGTAGCTATTTATAGTGTGGTTCTGGGGTGGCCCTTTCCAGAGACAATCATCTTGCCCTGCTTGGGCAAGGTGACCATGTCTCTAATCAGCTTCCTTTAAAAATTGGCCCTAGTTTGTGCCTGCTTGATTGTGTTGGGGAAATTAGACAGTAAGCTCTTTGAGGCAATGTCTAATATGAAAGATTTGTTTTTGTATTCTGTGGAACATATCGGTGCTATATAAAGAGTGAAATAAACTCCCGGGTGACTATCCCCATTCACATGCATTTCCATGATATTCACAGTCTATTTTAAGCTTCCGGGGTTTTTTTTGTAGCTGTGCCCCCCACACCCCCCAAATAAAAAGGAAGCTCTTTACACTCCAGTGCTGCCGTCCAAGTTCTTTTCTATGATCCTGATCCTCTTCCTCATTTGGATGCCCAGCCCAGGGCATCATAGACAGATAGATGGGCATTGTGGTACCCCTCCAGGGCCCTGGGTTCACAGGAAAATGTTACAGAACAATAGCGCTCAGATAACTCCATAAGTGCAGCATAGAGGACCCCTCATCAACACCTCAGGCAGATAACGAAGAGAACCCTGGGCAGGCATGTGATTGGGCTGAAATATATAAAATAAATGACAGGGATGGAACTGCAGTCAAATTTTAAATACGCCCACATATTTCATTTTATTAATTGTGGATGTTGGTAGTTTTGTACAGGTAATGGAATTTCAGGAAAAGAACTTCAAGGGTGCTCTGCAGCGGCTGGTTACCCTGGGCCAGAGGGTCTCTTTTGCTACCAAGAGAGTTGATACTATACAAGGTAAGAAACTGTGCAGTACTGGAAAATAAACACTAGATCTATTTCTCATTTACATGGTGCCAACATATTCAAAATTTTATTTTTAAGAGCGCATAAAACACTATTCATATTTGTCCCAGCAACCAAATATGATTTAAAGTGTAATGTCCCTAGCTCCGTTACACACAGTAGGTACATTTGGGAGGAAGCTAAACCTACCTGGGTGGAAATTAGGGCATTGTGTGAGAAGCCATGTAAATTAAGCACTTCAATACCAAGGACGTCATATGACGTCCTTGACTTTGAGTGGCAATATCTGAATGGTGCCTTCAGTTACAAGCACCATTCAGATACCATTTTTTTTAGAGCCGGCCATTCTGTGTGAGATAACAGTGGTGCGGATTCTCCACAAGATCACTTTTATCGGTGGCGGGAGAGGTGCCCCTCCTCCCGCCACTTTCCCGTAATCTCCACCACTTACCGGACAGCGGCGGAGATGATCGGGTCCATCCCCCGCACAGGAAGCCGAGTGAGCGGAAGATGCCGCCCACTCGGCTTCATAACATTGCAGGGCAGAAGCAACGTCACTTCCGCCCAATGCTCTTACATAGTTACATAGTTAGTCAGGTTGAAAAAAGACACAAGTCCATCTAGTTCAAAAAAAAAAAAAATTGAAAAATGATATATAACCATACAATCCCATATACAATCCTTCACCCACAGTTGATCCAGAGAAAGGCAAAAAACCCTAGCAAAGCATGATCAAATTTGCTATAGCGGGGGAAAACATTCCTTCCTGATCCCCCGAGAGGCAATGGGATTCACCCTGGATCAACTTTACCTAAAAATGTTAGTACCCAGTTATATTATTTACATTAAGGAAAGAATCCAGGCCTTTTTAAAAGCAATCTACCGTGCTGGCCAAAACCACCTCTGGAGGGAGTCTATTCCACATTTTCACAGCTCTTACTGTAAAGAAACCTTTCTGTGTTTAGAGATTAAATCTTTTTTTTCCTCTAGACGTAAAGAGTGCCCCCTTGTCCTTTGTGATGACCTTCAAGTAAATAACTCAACACCAAGTTCACTATATGCTACCACTTATGTATTTGTACATGTCGATCATATCCCCCCTTAATCTCCTCTTCTCAAGAGAGAATAAATTCTAATCCTTCCTCATAACTGAGCTCCTCCATGCCTCTTATTAGTTTGGTCGCCCTTCTCTGCACTTTCCAGTTCCCCGATATCCTTTTTGAGAACTGGTGCCCAAAACTGAACTGCATATTCCAGATGTCTCTTTCTCTGGAGTCAATACATCTTTTACTACAAGAAAGGATTTTGCTTGCTTTGGAAACCGCAGCTTGGCATTGCATGCCATTATTAAGCTTATGATCTACCAAAACCCCCAGATCCTCCTCTACTATGGATTCCCCCAGTTGTACTTAGCCTAGTATGTACGATGCATGCATATTCTTAGCCCTTAAATGCATAACTTTTACATGTATTAATATCAAACCTCATTTGCCACATAGTCGCCCAATTAGGCAGTGCATTGAGGTCTGCTTGTAAGTTGGAGACATCCTGCAAGGACGTTATTCCACTGCATAGCTTGGTGTCATCTGCAAACACTGAAATTGTACTTTTAATCCCAGACCCTATATCATTTATAAATATATTGAAAAGTAAGGGTCCCAACACTGAACCTTGGGGTACACCACTGATAACCTCAGGCCATTCAGAGTAAGAATCATTAACCACTACTCTGAATTTGGTCTTTTAGCCAGTTTTCTATCCATTTACAAACTGATCTTTCCAAACCTAGACCTTACACATTAGCCGTGTGTGGGGAACGGTGTCAAATGCTTCTGCAAAATCCAAGTATATCACATCCCCAGCCACCCCTCTGTCCAAGGTTTTACTTATTTCCTCATGGGGTTTGTCCTACTATCTTTTGCAATCTGTCGTTCGTTTTGAATTTTTGCATCCTTGATTTCTTTTTTACATATTCTGTAATATTCTTTGTAACAATAAAAAGATGATAGCGTTCCCTCATTTTTATATTTTTTAAATTCTCTTTTCTTATCATTTATAACTTTTTTTAACTTTGGCCGTGAGCCACATAGGTTTTATTTTTAGCCTTTTAAACTTATTGCCCATGGGAATATACTTTACAGTGAGTTTGCATACAGTTTTTTGAACAATTCCCATTTCTGTTCTGTGTTAATCAATGCCAATATTCCCTCCCAGTCTAAGTTCTGGAGAGCAGCCCTCATCCTTGTAAAATTTGCTCTCTTAAAATTAAGTGTTTTTATCTTTCCGTATGTGTTTGTTTGCTTGCAGCTTACATTAAATGAAATCATGTTATGGTCACTGTTACCCAGATGTTCTTTTATATGAATATTTCTAATAAACTCTGCATGGTTTGAGATTACCAGGTCCAGCAAAGCGTCATTCCTAGTTGGAGCCTCAATAAACTGGACCATAAAGTTGTCCTGTAATAGGTTTTTTAATTTTTGCCCTTTAACTGTCCCAGCAGTGCCATTACTCCAGTTAATTTCCGGGTAGTTAAAATCCCCATTATTATCAGTGTCCCAGCCCTTGCAGCTCTTAAAGGGGACTTTTTTTTTTTGCATTTAACTGTAAATATGAGATTTGAGGTCTTTTTGACCCCAGATCTCATATTTAAGTGTTCCTGGCATGCATTTTTCTATTACAAGGAATGTTTACATTTCTTGTAATAGGAATAAAAGTGATCAAATTTTTTTTTTTTTTTAAAGAACAATGTAAAATTAAAAAGTATAGGAAAAAAAATTTAAAGCGCCTCGTCCCCGCGAGCTCGCGTGCAGAAGCAACCGCAAACGCAAGTCCCACCCACATATGAAAACGGTGTTCAAACCACACATGTGAGATATCGCCGCGATCGTTAGAGCATGAGAAATAATTTTAGCACTAGATCTCCTCTGTAACTCAAAACTGGTAACCTGTAGCAAATTTTAAACGTCGCCAATGGAGATTTTTAGATTGCAAAGTTTTTCGGCATTCTGCGAGCGGGCGCAATTTCAAAGCATGACATGTTGGGTATCAATTTACTTGACATAACATTATCTTTCACAATATAGAAAAAAATTGGGCTAACTTTACTGTTGTCTTATTTTTTTCACTCAAAAAGTGAATTTGCAAGACTGCTGCGCAAATACGGTGCGAAAGTTTTGCAACGACTGCCATTTTATTCTCTAGGGTGTTAGAAAAAAAATAAAAATAATATATATATATATATAATCTCTTTTTTTTTTTTTTTTTTTTTTTTTTTTTTTTGGGGGGGAGGTTTAAGTAATTTTATAGCAAAAAAAAAAAATGGTTTTAACTTGTAAACACCAAGCCCAAAAAATAGGCCCGGTATTGAAGTGGTTAAGAAAGCACATATGACTTACAGTCATGGGCAAAAATATTGGCACCCCTGCATTTCTGTCAGATAATGCACCACTTCGCCCAGAAAATTGTTGCAATTACAAATGTTTAGACATTCTCGTGTTTGTCTTTTGTTTGTATTGGTATGACACAAAAAAGTGGAGAAACAAAAAGACAAATCTGACACATTCCACGCAAAACGCCAAAAACGGACTAGACAAAATTATTGACACCTTCTCACAATTGTTAGAAATAATTGCATTCCAAGTTTGTGATGCTCCTATAATTTCTCACCTGTATCAATTAACAGGTGCTGACAATAAAGAAATCCCACCGGCAACCAGTTAGAGCTCTTTTACACGGGCTGATCGATCAGGTCTTCCTTTCAGTTTTTCAGGTGGACCTGATCGGACCCTTCAGTACCCCCTATGGAGCGGTGGATGTCAGCAGACACATGTCCTTTGACATCTGCCGCCATATGATCTGATCCTGCCTGCAAATAACACACGGATGGTGGTCCTATTTTCCATCCGTCCAGCGGATCAGAACAAATGGAAACGGACATGCGGTCAGTTTTCAACAGATTTCCCCATAGAGGAGAGTGGGACTGTGTCCTTGTCCGCTCTGCACAGTGGAGCAGACACAAACCTGTCATCCGCCTGCTCAGCGGGGATCAGTGGAGTTATCCCACGCTGAGCAAGTGGAATCCGCTACACGGAGGCACCCCTGTGAAAGAGGCAAAATGGTGAAGAATTGACTCAAACTTTCTGTTGTGTATTTATGTGTGCCACAAGGAGCATGAAGAAGAGAAAGAGCAGCAAGGAATTGTATGAGGATTTGAGAACAAAAATTGTGGAAAAGCTTGGACAATCTTTAGGTTATAAGTCCATCTCCAGAGATCTTCCTGTGTCCACTGTGCGCAACATTGTCAAGAAGTTTACAGCCCATGGCATTGTAGCTAATCTCCCTCGACATGGACGAAAGAGACAAAATTGATCAAAGCTTTTGCCAAAACTTACCAGAGAATGTGCTGTGGACAGACGAAACAAAATTTACAGCTTTTTTGTAAAACTCATCATTCTACTGTTTTCAGTAAAATAAATGAGGCCTGTGAAGAAAATGCGTAAGCTGCAAGGCCTCTCCATGGCACCCTGTGTATCGCTTGCAGTCCTAACACTACTGAATGAGTGTATCCACACACTGGATGTCTTGACCGTGTGCATGGCATTATGAAATCTTAAGACTACCAAATAATTCTGGGGTGCAATGTAGGGCTCAGTGTCAGAAAGTTGGGTCTCCGTCAGAGGTCATGGGTCTTACAGCGGGACAAGGACCCAAAGCACACATCAAAAAGCACCCAGAAGTGACAATGCTCTGGAGAGTACTGAACTGGCCAGCAATGAGTCAAGATCTAAATCCCATAGAGCACCTGTGGGGAGATCTCGAAACAGGAGTTGGGAAAAGGAACCTTTCCAATCTGAGAAACCTGGAGGAGTTGGCGAAAGAAGAGTCGTCCAAAATTCCATTAGAGAGGTGTATGAAACTCATTGATTATTACAGGAAGAGATTGATTTCCGTTATTTTTTCCAAGGAGTATGCTACCAAATATTAAATTTAAGGGTGGCAATAATTTTGTCCAGTCCATTTTTGGAGTTTTGCGTGGAATGTGTGAGATTTGGCTTTTTGTTTCTCCACTGTTTTGTGTCCATAACAATATGAACAAAAGAAATAAACCTGAGAATGCCTAAACATTTGTAATTGCAACAATTTTCTGGGCGAAGTGGTGCATTATCTGACAGAAATGCAGGGGTGCCAATATCTTTGGCCATGACTGTATACATACTGTATACAATGTCCTTGGTTGCACTAAACCCAGGAAACCAGTGCTAACTACAGGCAGTCCCCTAGTTACAAACATCTGACTTACAAACGACTCCTACTTCCAAACGGAGGGAGACAACAGGAAGTGAGAGGAAATCTACCCCTGGGAAGGGAAATTCACTCCTGTAAGAGTTATTATGGGAAAAAGGTGTCTCCATTGATGCTTTATCACCAATCCTTGTTTCCACAACAACCCAAAATTTTCAAAATCCAATTATCATTGGGAAAGGAAGTGATTTGAAATCTTCTGAACAGAAACATAGACAGCAAAACAGACGTTACAGGGGTGTTAACCCTTCCTTGTGCTATCCCAAAAGCTTAAAAAATATTTTTTTGTCTGAAGCTACACTTAAAAAAATGTACCTGTTCCGACTTATGAACAAACCTACAGACCCTATCTTGTTTGTAACTCGGGGACTGCCTGTATTTGGCTTTTTCTGAATACTCCCAGCTGAATAGAGCATAAGCTCATTGGTTTGAATTTATATCTGTCACTGATCTAAACCATCTTTAATCCAAACCCGTAAAAATCAGATAAGTTTCCGGATTTCAAACGTTGCTTGAGATAATCGGGCTGTTTTTTATGTCCTATGAGATACTGCCTGTATCAGGGAGTTGAAGGCACTAAATATAACACAGGGAGACTTACGGCTTTTTGGGAAAACTCCTACCTGTGAGCAAGTAGGCCAGATCCTTCATTGTATGGAACAAGGATTGTAGATATTCCTGGGCATCATAGCGCTCAAGGAGAGGTAGATATGCACTCGTTCCTCATTCTTGGAGTGATGTTCTGTCTATGGCCATCCTATAACATTGTGTAAGAGTATGAGATAGCAAAGTGTTAGCCGAATAAAGGATAGTTAGGTGGAATTTAATTACAAGTGACAAGGAAAAGGCAACTGTTAATCACATTCTTCTTGTTTTTTTTATGAAGGAAATGAGTATAATAGACAAGACGGTATTGTTAGTAACTCAGCATGGAAAGACTTGAAAAACCTAATTAGAATACATTGCCAGGACCAGATAGCTTACACCTGAGAGTCCTCAAAGAACTTAGCCAGGTTATTGCTGCACATGTAACATTTTCTCAAAGGTGAACGTATCCTTTAAGAGGACATATGACAGTGATATACAAATATCTAAATGGTGATTCTTGCAACGAGAGAAAACGAATCAGTTTCCGGTCGCTTAAGATGACACATGGCCACGCCGTGAAATTGGATGAAAAGCAGCTTAAGCTTAAATTGCAGAAGTGGTTGTATACTGTTAGAGCAGAAAGGATGTGGAACTCCATTCCACAACTGGGGGCGCATGGAGTGTCAATAATTTTAAAAGGCTTTTAGATGGCATCTAAAAGTGATACCTTAAATCTGTTATACTTACCTGCTCTGTGCAGTGGTTTTGCACAGAGTAGCCCAGATCCTTCTCTTCTCGGGTCTTTCTTCAGCGCTCCTGTCCCCTCCCTCCTGTTGAGTGCCCCCACAGCAAACAGCTTGCTATGGGGGCACCCGAGCCACAGCTCCCTCTGTCCATTAAGACACGGAGCCGCGACCCGGCCCCTCTGTCTTCTTATTAGCTCACTGACTGATTGACAGCAGCAGGAGCCAATGGCACTTCGCTGCTGTCTCAGCCAGTGAGGAGGGAGAGTCCCAGACAGCCGAGTCTCTTGTGCAACATTGCTGGATTGAGATGGGGATCAGGTAAGTATCAGGGGGGCTGCTGCACACCAAAGGCTTTTTATCTTAATTCATTAAGATAAAGAAAACCTTCTGCCTTTACAACCACTTTAACAAATGCAATATACAGGGATATGGGAAATGGTAGAGACCATAAATATATACACACACATGTGTACACATGTTGAACTGGGTGGACTGATGCCTTTATCCAACCTTCCAAATAACTATATGTTTTCATCTCATCCATCTATAAAAAGTGGCTGAACTTTGTTTCCTACAACAGTCTCAGTCCACTTCTGTCATTTATTTAGTGCAAGCTTCACCAGCACTCTGTCTTTCAGACAATAATATTGTATGTCCTTCTTCCCTGGGTAAAAGATGGAGGGAAGGGGGAGGAGGCCTTGCTCTGGCAGCAATAACCTCAATGCCAATCTGCACTTTGTAAAACCTACAAAAAAAACGACAGCCTTGAATTCTCATCTTCAGTAGTTTAATTCTAAGCACCACATGAAGTGCAAGTCCAGTGAAACCATTTTCTTTTTATCTTTTATGGTTTTAGAGAGGATGTCCCGTCACTTGCTACTCCAGTGTTGTGGTCACTGAGATGGAAAGTGAGATGAAATCACTCCATACAATCCGCTTTAAAGACACCTTTGTCTTTTATTATTTGTTTCCCCATTAAGACAATTCTATGCTTACTTCTGGTCCCAGTGACTGGTGAAAGGTACAGGAGGGGGAACTATCCTCATTGAGAACACAAGAGGATTAAAAGCCCTACAGAGGTTTTAAACCTTCCCCACTCAAAACAAAAAAATGGATGGAATTATACTTTAAAAAACATGTAACTATAAAAAGTAAAATGTATCAATGTAATCTAATTCACCTTTTTTCATTGCTTGGTCTAAGCTTGACTTGCTTATACGTTGCTTCTGTCAGGTATGGTAGCACAAAGACTGACCCTTGTAAAATTGGCACAGGAGGACAGACCTAAAAATCCAGCCATAGAGGATGACCTGTAAGTAAAATTAAACTGTATTGTAGCTTTTTATTTTACATCCTGTATTTCTAGAACACCAGCAATGCACATTTTCCAGAATACATTGTAAGTGTTGACATCAACACCTGTACTTGTAGATCTTGCAGTCCAGTGTCACAGTCCTACAAGTGCTTACACACTAGGGGTCTGCTTTATATAATGTAAATGGGGTAGAGAAAATGGGAGCATCTGGAGAAAACAAAAACTCCTTACAATATGCAGTACATATCTATCTTGTATAAAATTATGAGAGAAAGGCAGTACTCCTTTCTGTCAGTGTTTGTGGAGGTTTCTTGCACACATTGGCCTAACACCCTTGGGGAACAACCAATTGCGAAGTGCACGCAAGGTTGTGGACCTATGGCTGACTACTGCTAAGTAGTACCAGCTGATACTGGAAGAGGGCTCCCTAGAGCACGGACACTGAAACTCAGGGAGCTAGTGCATCGGTTTCCCCAGGGCGCGGAGTCTAAGAGCCAGTGGGTGTTCACCAGAGCCTGTAGTGGTGAGGATGGATTTGGCTGCAACAGGATCCAGGTCGCAGCCCCCAGGGTTCCTTAGCTCACGCTCGGCTGGCCTCAGGTGAGAGAGGGGAAGCAGCAGCACAGGAACAGAGAGGATAGTCAGAAGAATATCGAAGGGTCAGGACAACCAGAAGACTGGAGAAACCGAAGACAAGCCGAAAGTCGAGGTATCAGGCAGAAAGGAATAGTCAGACAAGCCAAGGATCAATACACAGATAAGACTACAGAGAAACCAAGGGAGACAATCACACACAAGCCAAACACGGACAAACGTTGATCAGCAATGAGGCCTTACATTGCCAGGTATATATCCTGTTACCAATTAAGGCGTGGGGTGGAGGCCAGCTGAGGAGGGCCTACAAAAGCTTACAGGTGAGGAAAGCCCGACCTTTAACTGGCAACAGATAAGACATGAACGTTTGCTTAGGTTACATGACAGAATGTTTATGGTTTTATGACACAATCATTAAGCCCCAGCACTATCGTATGATAGTGGGAATTAAGTAATCTCTCCATTAGTGTCTGGCATCAACCAACACTGTGGCTTCTGGTGCTGGCTGCGATGGAGGATGAAGCAGCGGGTGAGCACCTGCAAGGCAACTTTTAGTGGGTTAGGAGTTGTAGGGTGACCTTTACACAGGGAGTGCCACTTTGCCCTGAATCGGGGCCGCCATCAGAGGGTGACAGCCCATACACTTGTAGGGGGCCCGGGCATCCCGAGAGACCCAGTCACCTGGCAGGGCTGGGAAAAGACAGGGGTGGGTGCACGGGTGCTTTGTGGCTGTGCTGGCTTTCTGTATGTGTCTGCTGCATGCTCTGTCATTAAGCCCACCTCTGGCTACTTCCTGCATTTGCACTCCTCGTGTGTGTACTGTATTGTGGACTGTACTCGGTGAGAGGCGGGGGCTGAGTGCGTACAGGTGAGAGGCGGGGGCTGAGTGCGTACAGGTGAGAGGCAGGGGGCTGAGGGTGTACAGGTGAGAGGCGGGGGCTGAGAGATGTGT
>BLSH010395938.1:880457-896195 GCA_018402905.1 Glandirana rugosa
AGGGGGGGGGGGGGGGTTTAGATAGGAGGGGATCGTCTTGTTTAGGGGAGGATAGATTTGGGGGGGGGGGAGGGATATTGAAAAGGTAGTGCAGTTAGTGTAGGGTCCTGCTCAAAAGAGTCCACCTTGACATGGTGGCCGGCTTCATATTTTCCTTACTGTTAAATCTTGAAAGCACTGATAATTTGTGATACACTTTTCATTGTCATATATTACGTTGTTAGAGTGTTAAAATAAATTTGGGTGCACTGAAGGACTCGTTGGGACAGGCAGTGGGCAAATATGGTGGCATGGCCAGTGGACGGGCCCTGGGGAATGTTGGTGGTCAGGACTGGGGGGGGGGGGCGGCAGGGGCAGGCTTTAAGCTGTGTAAGGGGCCCCAAAGTCTTCTGTTGCATATAGAAGTTAATATTTGAGATATTTTTTTTTTTTTTTTTTGCGGTATTCCAAACAGATCATCTCAAATACTTTACGAATAAAGATCTAGTGCTGTCTCTTCTTCATGTGGTTTATATTAGACAGTTTCTTGTAGGTATCCATCTTATGAGGACCTGAAGAATGAGGTACAGCTCTTAAATGAAGAGAGAGACCATCTGAGCACCGAGCTGAAGCGCAGTGCTCTCATCCTGGAGGAAAAAGTGAAAGAGACCAGAGAAAAATGTAAGACACTGGTTCTCTGATTTCTAGGATATGCAATTTTGAAATGTCTGTGTTTTGTTCTTTATCCTAATATTGACTCTCTGTGCTATTTCTGCAGTGGAAGTGGAGATAGCAGAGTGTCATGACACTGTCTTGCTTCTCCGCCAATCTCTCCATGAGACAGAAGGGAGAGAGAAAGTCCTGGCAATGCAAGTGATGGAGCTAGAAAGGAAACTACATGAAGCTTGTGAAACTACTGAACAGCTGAAACAACAACTGCAGGATCAGAAGGGGGAATATGAGAAAGGTACAGAGGCATTTTCAGCATGCTGCTTCACAAGAGAAGAATGTCCTATTCATATAAAATTTAGTACTTAAGAGTCAGTTATAGTCTTCTTGCTAAGATGTTAGAAGTAGCGTATGCCCTTTTAAGATTCAGGTTAACGTTTTTCAAAGGTTTCCTTTGAAGTGTGTACTAAGGCTGATGTCACACAGGCAGATCTGTACTCATAGAGAAAGTACAGGGAGATCTTAGGCAGAAATAGGTTGACTTAAAGCGGTTGTAAAGTCAGAAGGTTTTGTATCTTAATGTATTCTGTGCATCAGCCCCCCTAATACTTACCTGAGCCTCATCCTTGTCTCCAGCGATGTCCATGAGTGTCTTTGCTGCCTGAGACTCTCCCTCCTGATTGGCCGAGACACAGCAGCGGGAGCCAATTGCGCCGCTGCTGTCAAAGTCAGTTAGCCAATCAGGAGAAAGAGGGGGCAGGGCCGCACCACATCTCTGTGTCTGAATGGACACAGGGAGCTGCAGCTCGGCTTGGGTGCCACCATAGCAAACTGCTTGTTGTGGGGCAGTTAACAGGAGCGAGGGGCCAGGAGCAGCGAAGAGGCGGATCTGGGCTGCTCTGTGCAAATCCACTGCACAGAGCAGGTATGTTATAATGTTTGTTGTTTTTATTTTTTTTAAAAAGAGACTTTACAATCCCTTTAAAGGCTAAGTTCACCTTTCATAGCAGGTTATGTGTTCCATTTGGATCCAGGGTGTATCATGGAACATGATCCTAAACGAGCACCCTCCGTTGTGACAGCGGCCTGGGGATCCTCTCCCCCCCCTGCCCGCTGTCACAGTTTTAAAAAAAAATGTGGCTGTGCGAGGCTCTATCCCACCCGGCCTCGTCATTCATTCAGAGTTCTGTAAATGGAATCTCTCATTTAAATTGTGCCCCTCTGAAGCCCAGGCAGCTAAATACTTTCATCCTGGACCTCCCACTGGATCTTATGGGTAGGGCCAATATTATTAAAATGATCTGTCTTCCCAAGCTACTTTACGTCCTGGCCAATGCACCTAGCAAGGTCCCCAAATCCATCTTTAAACACATTGACTCCATATGCACAACATTCCTCTGGCGAGGTGGGCCCCCTAGAATAGCCCTTGAGACACTCCGACTCCCCTCCCAACTAGCTGGCCTAGGCTTCCCTAATTTTTACTTATATTACCTAGCCTCTCAATTAGTGTACATCCACGACTGGTTACATCCCAGCGACAATAATGCTTGTACTAGCACGGAGGGGGCTATTGTCTCTTCCATGGAAACGCTTCATAATGTGATCTATAGAAACCGTGTTCCAGATAGACCAGGAACAACTCTAATACACATGTCCCTTTCTCTATTCCGGACAATTAAAACCAAATTCGCTCAGGAATCGTGGGACGCATCACCGAACATGCCCCTATGGTACAATGGTGTTCTAGGGGAATTAGAGTCTATACCAGACCCTGTAAGATGGTCATCAAAAGGAGTTAAGTACCTGTGCCATCTTGTTGATGTTAGGGGTTTTAAACCCTTCCAACAACTCCAGCAGGAGTTTGATCTTCCAAACTCTTACCTATTGTTTTTATTACCAATTAAGACATGCAATAAGGGCACAATTTGGTAACCTAGACAACATACCCCACATGCCTCCCCTAGAAAAATTGCTTAGGGATCCAGCCGATACTAAACTCATCTCAACCTACTATATAGCCTTAGCTTCCGACATCAACCCCAGATTTCGAATTGCTCAAACCAAATGGACGAATCTAGATATACAGATCGCGGAGGAGGATTGGTCAGAATTCTCTGACACCTTCAAATCATCGGTAATCTCTTCTAGAGACCGAGTGATTCACATTAAAGTTTTTCACCAGTCCCATCTTACCCCACACAGACTATATAAAATGGGCCTGTCATCCACGGACACATGCTTCAGGGGATGTGGCCAACAGGCAGATTTTCTGCATTGCTTCTGGTCATGTCCAATAGTACAGCATTTCTGGCGAGATATCGGCTCATTCATCTCAGCGGCCTTGGGCCTCACCAATATTAACCCCAGGAACTGCCTTCTGGGGATTTTTAGACATCTGTCACTGTCTGCCTCGGCGAAGAGACTCCTCCGAATCTTATTCTTCTATGCGAAGAAGTCTCTTCTACTGACGTGGAAAAGCTCACAACCATTAAATAAAAATTTATGGCTGAAATTGGTGAATGAGGCGCTACCCCTATACAAACTCACCTTTTGATCTTCGAAAAGAGATTCTATAAAATTTGGGGTGGGTGGCTAGCCAGTCCTCTTACACTATGCCCCACCCTACCATAAGGAGCAATGCCACTTGATCTGCTTCAGTCCAATACCGTCCCAGCGGGCATGTTATAAATTCCAATATTCTATATACCTGTAGAACTATGTTATGAATAAATAAGCGATACCTAAATGCCATTGGTAGAAAGCTGTAATTGGGAAAGATTCTGTTAACACTACGAAAGCCATTCTCGGGTGGGATGCCCGAAGGTTTGTTGTTGTTGCTTTTTTTTTTTGTATGTTTGTATGTCTTTATAATTAATAAAAATATCTTAAAAAAAAAAAAAAAAAAAAAAAATACTTTCATCCTCATTCCTAAGATCTTCATTGTGTGACTTGCACGGCACCAAACAGCCTTTGCAGCAAAAGCTCACAGCCATGCCCAGTCCTACCATGCATATGCGTGGCTTGCTCCGATAACTTCATATGGCTTGACCAATAATTCTCTGGATGGCTGGGGATACCCATGAGTATGGACCACACAGAAATAAACAAAGCAAAGTTGCACACATGTGCAGTAGGATCTGGATTCAGTCCGGTGTTTTTAATGCAAAGGAGATGTGCTGTACAGTGCAGGATCACACAACAATGATCTAAGGAGAAGGAACAAAGAGAAAAGTTTTACTACCTGGGCTTCACTGAGGGGGTATAGTAATATAAAAGTAGTCCGCTGTATTACAATTACCCACAAGTTATTTCTTTGTTTTTTTTTTTGTGTTAAAATTGTTGTTTTGTGGCTCTGTACCAGCCTAGTCTAGGGTTTGTTTTTACCTTCAGTGCATCTAACTGATCCTCATTGTTTGCTATTAAAGGCTTAATTTCCCTAATTTTGGCATTAAGGCCCACCCTTAATAGCTGAAAGTGCCACCACAGATTGGGATGTGCATTGCCATCATCCCTATGATAAATTATTTTTAAAATACCCCTTGTAAACTGATGGGATTTTTAAGGCAATTCAAAAAACTTTTTTTTTCTTTTTCTTAAAAAATTATACAAATTTATTGAAAAATATAGACATCATAAATAAGCATTAAGCATTTTCATAGATTTTGAAACATTTTCACAAACGGCATAGATACAGTTGATTGTACAATAGTGTGCATTTTGACAAAGAGTGATATCACCCGGCCCTGGTGGTCCCTTGGATTTGGGGTGACCCCAAGGCACGGTACATTCCAACGCGTTTCGGATTAACTTTATTACTTCCTTCTTCAGGGACTGATATCACCATCTATGAAAATAGACAATCAATAAACTAGTACCTTACATATATGTACCTGAATCATCTCTATTTATACATAGAATAATACTCACATAACAACAAGGACTCAACCTTCTTAGAGATCAACAACCTGGGTAGATCCCCCTCCACCATAAGTCCTATTTCCCCTGTATCAGAAATGCAGGCCGTGGGGCCAACAGCCGGTATACAAATATCTTCCAAAAAATCTCTATATAAAGATCAAAAACACATGTATATTATTACCCAAAAAGGGAAATATAAACTCCATTTGGAGAAGTCCAAGAGATTATCTATGACTTACCCCTCAAAGGAGGAATTGTAACTGGAGTGCAGCGCAGCCCCTCTATGAGCTAGTGAACCGAAGATGGTTCTATGGTTCTATGGTTCAAAAGGGAAGAAGTTCTCCTCCATAGTTCGCTCACTGTTTCAGAGTTGCGTCCATTAGTCGACCTGTGTGGTTAACACCACACAGGGGAAAGAAGAAATGGCGCCGGCTGCCATTCCCGGCGTCCTTATAAGCCGCATTCGCAATCGCACTTCCGGAAGTGCGTCACCGCGTGCTGACGTCATTTCCTGGCCTCCGAACGTCCGTTCTGTGGGAGGTGGATGACGGGCCATGGACTTTAACCGACAGCACAAGACAGAGCAGCGCCATCCAGTGGGGGGAGAGAAAATGACATACATCTCCCCTCATGTATGGCGCCGTTCAAAAAAGGGCCCCGGGCAGCACAAAGCTAAGCCATCAGGGCCCTTCTTGTGCTGGATGCAGGGGAGGACAAAGAGGCGGAGGGGAAAACATTTCCCAGAGAAGGATCTCCAAGTACCATAACTACATTGGTTGAGTCCATAGTTTAATTTTTTACAAAAAGAGGAGAAAAATTGTAAGTCAGAGAGAACAAAGACATTACAAGAGTCTCATCTCGACAAGCACAATTTCATTACATTTTCAAGTTATGTTTTGTAGATCTCCAGGTTGTGCATCGGTGTATCTAGGGTGGGATCTCCCAGGGATGGGGAGCCCCAGCCAGGAGAATCCAGGATCCCAATATTGGAAACCTGGGAATCTGTATTGTAAACCAGGATCGAACATATATGAGACCAGACGGAGTATGGGGAGAGGAAAAGAGGGGCAAAGATGGAGAAAAAGGAAAAGGAGATAGAGGTAGGGACTGGTCAGTAAACAGAGATGATTGAATCAATTTTAATCAGTTTTACCAGAGCTATAGCCCTCCAAAAAGGGCCTGTAGCTTTCCATTTCATTTAAGCCTGGGGGGGTGGTGGCCCTAAGCTGTCTAATCCAGCGCATTTCGCGCTGGAGTAGAATCTTATTCCAGTCACCCCCTCTGGTGGGAATGTGTATCCTATCTAATGCTATGAATGCAATTTTGGGCATGTGATAATTATGAACTTTAGCTACATGTCTCCCCAGAGGGAGATACAGATTGCCCATTCGCATGCCCTGTAGGTGCTTGCTTACCCGTGCATGAAATTCCTGCTTAGTTTTGCCAATGTAGAAGGAACCACATTGGCAATAAGCCAAGTAGACCACCCCTCTCGTATGGCAATTGACAAAATGTCTAGGGACCAGTGTCTCGCCATTAGGTAGGACCATGGATCCCCTTCCCCCTATATAGGGGCAACACGAACATGACCCGCAAGGGTAAGTTCCCCTATCCCTACAAGGATCACTTCTGCTTATTCGCTTTTTAGTGCGATCGCGCATGCAGCTTATAAGGACGCCGGGAATGGCAGCCGGCGCCATTTCTTCTTTCCCCTGTGTGGTGGTAACCACACAGGTCGACTAATGGACGCAACTCTGAAACAGTGAGCGAACTATGGAGGAGAACTTCTTCCCTTTTAAACCATAGAACCATCTTCGGTTCACTAGCTCATAGAGGGGCTGCGCTGCACTCCAGTTACAATTCCTCCTTTGAGGGGTAAGTCATAGATAATCTCTTGGACTTCTCCAAATGGAGTTTATATTTCCCTTTTTGGGTAATAATATACATGTGTTTTTGATCTTTATATAGAGATTTTTTGGAAGATATTTGTATACCGGCTGTTGGCCCCACGGCCTGCCATTCTGATACAGGGGAAATAGGACTTATGGTGGAGGGGGATCTACCCAGGTTGTTGATCTCTAAGAAGGTTGAGTCCTTGTTGTTATGTGAGTATTATTCTATGTATAAATAGAGATGATTCAGGTACATATATGTAAGGTACTAGTTTATTGATTGTCTATTATCATAGATGGTGATATCAGTCCCTGAAGAAGGAAGTAATAAAGTTAATCCGAAACGCGTTGGAATGTACCGTGCCTTGGGGTCACCCCAAATCCAAGGGACCACCAGGGCCGGGTGATATCACTCTTTGTCAAAATGCACACTATTGTACAATCAACTGTATCTATGCCGTTTGTGAAAATGTTTCAAAATCTATGAAAATGCTTAATGCTTATTTATGATGTCTATATTTTTCAATAAATTTGTATAATTTTTTAAGAAAAAGAAAAAAAAAGTTTTTTGAATTGCCTTAAAAATCCCATCAGTTTACAAGGGGTATTTTAAAAATAATTTAAGGCCCACCCTTTTACCTATACTTTACCCACCATCCCCTTCTCCAATGAGTGTGTAATAGTCACTGGGGAATGATGTATGTCTGTATGGGTTTGAGGGAGTGGGGCTTGATGCTGCATGGATTGTGAGTTCTTCGTTTAAAACAATAAGATCATATGGGTGCATAGAAGAGGCTTTTCAGGTGAATAAATGTCTTGTGGAGACTGCTGTTAGCCAGGACTTTACTTTTAAAAATGTAAAATGGCTAAAAATTTTGCTTTTGAGGAATTGGGCTGATAGCGTACTGCACATATACATTTTATACACTAAATACATTATTATTATGTATTAATAACTTTTATACAGTTGCAACACACGCTGTTTTGCTATTACTTTTAATTTCATCTGCAACCAGTATTCATTTAAAATGCCATGGCTGGCAGAGGGGGCTCTCTTGGTATAATTGTCACAGTTGTTGGTTACGCACTCTCTATAGTTCATCAAATTGATTTGCAACATCCCAGCTGTTACGGCTGTAATGTAGGGGGAGACAATCCAGAGATCATAAGAGGGTTCCGCTGACAGCTGTGATGGTCTATTAGGAACAATTGGGAGAGATGTTAGAGTATCAACTCTGTGTATGAACAGCAGAGAGGACTTTGATATATTCTGTACTCAGTCTCCACTCTGTGTATGGCTTGTATAGGAAAAGAGAGGTCTTCACTATATTCTCTGCTTTTTGTATACAGCTCTGTATATGGCCTGAAAAGGGACAGCAAAAAAGACTGATACATTTCAGCTTAGTGTCAGCTCTGTGTATGGCCTGTATAGGAAGAGCAGAAAGGTCTCCATTACATTATCTGCACACTGTCAGCTCTTTCTAGGGTCTGTACAGGAAAAAAGAGACCTTCAGTACATTGTATCAGAGCAAAGTGAGCTTTATTGTATAGCAATGAACTAGATTTAATTTTTTTTTCTAACTAGAGCTGCAGCACAAGGTGAGGGAAGTAGAGGAGAAGACAACTCAGCAACTGGCTGAGATGGAGAAACATCTGCATGAGACAAGGAGAGAGCACACCAAAGCAGGTACCTTACTGTGTTTTATATATACTAAACCGCAAAAAGTATTTAATTACCAGCTACACATCATTTTTTGTATTAGGAGCCAGTAAAGCATTGCACCAGTGATCAGCAGATCGCTGATGCTATGCAGGTCTCCTCCATACTGTCAATGTATTTGCTTACCCGTACATCCCGTGGTAGTTCATTGAGAACTATAAGGTGACAGCTGCTAAGACTGCCGGGACTTGTAGCTTATTTAGCTACAAGCCGACACACAGCGTGCAACGGCTACTGCAGCACTGGGAACATGTTCCACACTAAAATCGGGTGGCACTTGTTCCCAAAGGTGAACTTGCCCTATAAGTTAAGAGACTGTTGCAATGGTTCAACATATCTCTAGATAACCTGTTTAGTGTATTTACTTGCAGTTAGAGATCAACCAATATACAGAACCATGTCTAAAGTTTCTGGTAAATTGTGTCTATGAAAGTAGTGCATGCATAATTATAAACATGGGGGGGGGGGGGGGATTGGGAAAGAATGAAAAGAAGGGGATATGAGGAGAGAATTTTTCCTACTCATAATAGTGGGAAACCTCACATTCAAAATTAAGGCCTCAGGTAGCTGGGTATTCAAAATAAAAATCCAGATTACCTTGCAGCAACAGATTTTGGAAAACCTATCTCCTCCTCCAATCAACTTGTCTATACATTAGATGACTTGTATTTTCAGGAAATCTACCTCCCGCAAGATTTATCATCGTACAGGTAAGGTTTATTTTCAGTGGTATGTAGCTTTGGGGACTTCCCTAAATGTCTTCTTTTTGGTGGGTCGTATTCTTCCCATCCTTCAATTGGGGGTGGTTTACCGTTTAACCCTTAGCAATGTCAAGGATCGGGTATATGCCTACCTGTGCTTTTTCAACATCCTTAGGCTAATTATTCTTTATGTTGTACTTTCATTCAACGGGTTACTCATGTTGTCCCCCGTTCAGCTCCCAATGCAACCGTGGGATTTAAACCTTGTCCGTTTTACAAAATCCTACATTGGAGCCTATTGAGGACATGCCTTTAACGTTATCCTGTAGGGTACTGTTCTTTGTGGCTGTCATTTTGACTAGATTGGTCTCTGGCTTTAGCTTGTAAGGAGCCCTGTTGGCTCTTTTGAGACCAAGGACTTTTTTTTTTTTTTTTTTTTTTTGTAACTTAAGGAGTCTCTGCTTAAATGTGGGAGTGCTAATGTGACTAAAATAGATCTCTTCTAATATAGTGATCTTTTTGATCATTGCTCTGCCAGTTGGCGCCTGTGTCAGATCTAATTACTATTTGCTCTCACCAGCACTGGACTGAGAAACTGAGGGATTGTGGGATATATAGTTTAACTATTAAGTAAAGATGGATAAAGTGTGGGTAAAAAATACAGTGCAGAAAGTATTCACAGCACCTCACTTTTTCCTCATGCTCTTATGTTACAGCCTGAGGCTGGATTCACACTAGTGCCGTGTGAATTCCAGCTCCGATCTGTATGAGAAGGAAACAAGCTGTTCAGCGGCTTGTCTCTGTTCTCACACCGCATCGGCTGGGTGTGGGGGGGGAGGTGCAGTAAGGAGGGGGAAAGGATCCCCGTTCAATGCGGAACACATCTGCGAATTAGATGCATTCCTATTGAACGAAATGGGGCTGTAATTCACACCGCACTGCACAGAAAATGCACACGTTTTCTGTGCAATGAGGAGTGCGAATGCACTGCACATATGTGAACCGGATACATTGAAAACATGTTTCTCCTATCGTTCACTGACAGACGCAGCTCTTCATGACGTGTGGGGGTTTATGCTTGTCCCACTAGGAGTTAACTAGGCAGGAAAAAGAAACAGCTGGCCCCTCCCATGGGGGCCGTCCTCTCTTCCTACATAAACCCCCTCATAGCATAGCTCTTCAGTTTTTATGCCTAGTTGGCAAGGAGTTGACCTGGTTTCCCTTTTGGGGAATTTGTGGTCCTGTTTGTGACCATTTTTTTATTTAAATTTTCTTTTTGACTTCTATCAAGACATTGATCTGCTATCAAGAAGCCGGTCGGGGCATAGAGGGTCCATGGACCCTGTACTTTCCCCGACCTGGCCAACCGATGCGAGCCAGTCCCGACGTATGGGGACCCGCCGCATCATGCCCGTCCCGTGCGGGCGGCCTGGGGTGACCCCCCCTTGCGCCCAGCCCCGGATGCGATTCGGGGGACAAGTCCTCCTCAGCCTGATGGGTTGCCCCCACCCGGGTGGGGTGACGTCTTCTGGGGTTCGCAGGCCGGTGGCTGGCTCACATTTCTGACCGCTGGGTCCGGGAAGTGGTGTCCACAGGATAGAGTTCAACACTCTGCCCCCAGACAGGTTCTTCCCATCAAATTTAGGGCTCCCGCAGGAATGCCGGGAGGCCCTTTTTGGGGCTGTACAAGCACTCAGACCAGGGGGTGATCGTGCCAGTGCCCCCAGAAGAGAGGTTTCGAGGGTTCTACTCGAATCTGTTTGTGGTTCCCCAAAAAAAGGGGGCGTTCAGCCCGTACTGGGCCTGAAGGCCCTGAACCGGTATGTCAGGGCGCGGAAATTCTGGATGGAATCTATCTGCTCGGTCGTGGCCGCCTTTCATCAGGGGGAATTTTTGGCGTCCCTGGACATCAGGGATGCGTACCTCCATGTACCCATTCATCCACGACATCAGCGCTTCCTGCACTTTGCGGTGGGAGACCTCCATTTTCAATTTGAGGCACTCCCCTTCGGCCTGGCCTCAGCACAAAACTGCTAGCCCCGGTGTTGGCGTTGCTGCGACAGAGAGGCATTGCGGTAGTGGCCTACCTAGACGACCTGCTCCTGCGAGCGGAGTCCGCCTCGGCTCTGGAGGAGAATGTGGGAATCACAATGACCTCACTGCAGGACTTCGGCTGGTTACTAAACCTGCAGAAGTTGTCGGTGTCTCCATCCCGTCGCCTGGAGTATCTGGGTCTAATTCTGGACACAGAGCAGGCAAAGGTGTTCCTCCCTCCGACCAAGTTGCTGTCTCTGCAGTCGGCAGTGCGCACCCTTTTGTCGCACCGTCAGTCTTCATTACGGTTCTGTATGCGGGTGCTGGGGCTCATGGTCTCGTTGTTTGAGGCGATACCATTCGCCCAGAGTCACACTCGTCTCCTTCAGCGAGCTATTCTGGCTCGGTGGGACAGGTCCCCTCGGTCATTGGACCTTCTGATCCGTCTGAGCTCCCAGACCAGGGCGTCTCTGACCTGGTGGCTTCGGGACTCGGCTCTAATTCAGGGTAAGTCGTTCCTGCCCCTTCAGTGGGTGATCATCACCACGGATGCCAGTCTTTCGGGCTGGGGAGGGATCCTGGGGCAGCTGTCTGCCCAGGAAGCCCGCCTCCCTATCAACGTTCTGGAGCTGAGAGCAGTGGCAGTGGCCACAGACGCTCTGGTGGCCCCCTGGGGCCGTTATCGTCTTCTGTAGCCTTCCCTCCGATAAGACTGCTTCCGCGATTGATACGCAGGATAGTGGCGGAGGGGATACCAATAATCCCGGTGGCTCCAGATTGGCCTCGGCGCACTTGGTACGCCGACGTGGTGCAAATGGTGGCAGACGCCCCTTGGCGGCTCCCGCTGCGAGACGATCTTCTGTCTCAGGGACCCATCTTGCACCCTGCTTTACCCTCGCTGGCTTTGACGGCTTGGCTATTGAGTCCCAGGTGCTGAGAGACAGGGGAGTCGCCAACTCCGTAATCCCTACTTTGTTAAAAGCTCGAAAGTGTACTTCTCACAAGATTTATCACCGCACCTGGAAGGCTTACATAGCTTGGTGCGAGGCGGAGGGTCGTAACCCTCGCTCTTATGTTGTGTCTAGGGTCCTGACTTTTTTGCAACAGGGCCTGAACAAAAAACTGGCTTTGAGTACTCTCAAGGGCCAGATATTGGCTCTGGCGATTCTCTTTCAGAGACCTTTAGCTTCGCACTCGTTGATTCGTACCTTTGTACAAGGTGTGCGACACGTGGCGCCTTGGGTGAGGACTCCGATGGCTCCGTGGGATCTGAATTTGGTGCTTTCTGTTCTTCAGAAACCGCCTTATGAGAATATCAGGGAGATTTCCTTACAACTGCTGTCGCAGAAGGTGGCCTTTTTAGTTGCCATCACTTCCGCCAGACGGGTATCTGAATCGTGCAAGTCTCCCTACTTTGTCATGCATAAGGATAAGGCGGTCTTGCGACCCTTTCCTTCTTTCCTTCCGAAGGTGGTTTCTTCTTTTCACATTAATGAAGATATTGTCCTTCCTTCATTGTGCCCTCGCCCATCGCACCCAAAGGAGTTTGAATTGCATGCTTTGGACGTAGTGAGGGCCATACTCGGCTGCTACAGCTTCTTTTCGAAAAGCTGATGTCTTGTTTGTGCTGCCAGAGGGCCCGCGCAAAGGGTTGACGGCCTCGTCTGCTACAATTTCTCGTTGGATTAGAAAAACCATGACCCATGAGTATTCTGTTCGGGGCAAGGTTTCCCCTTTTCCGGTCACGGCTAATTCTACCCGGGCTGTTAGCACTTCCTGGGCTTTCAGACACCAGGCCTCGGTGTCACAGGTGTGCAAGGGGGCCACTTGGGCCTCGGTTCACACTTTCACTAAGTTTTATAAAATTGATGTGTTTGCATCCTCGGATGCTGCTTTTGGCCGCAAAGTTTTGCAGGCGGCAGTGTAGGCGCCTCCTCCTGTTGTTAGTGTTTACCCACCCCTCTTTTTGACACAGCTTGGGGACGTCCCCACATGTCATGAAGAGCTGCGTCTGTCAGTGAACGATAGGAGAAAAAGGGATTTTATTAAAACTTACCGTAAAATCCTTTTCTCCGAGTTCACTGACAGATGCAGCACCCACCCCTCTGTGCTCTGTTCTTGTACGGTTTGTGTACGAACTGAAGAGCTATGCTATGAGGGGGTTTATGTAGGAAGAGAGGACGGCCCCCTTGGGAGGGGCCAGCTGTTTCTTTTCCTTGCCTAGTTAACTCCTAGTGGGACAAGCATAAACCCCCACACGTCATGAAGAGCTGCGTCTGTCAGTGAACTCGGAGAAAAGGATTTTACGGTAAGTTTTAATAAAATCCCATTTTTCAAGTGTCCTGCGAATTGGATGCAGTGTAACCCGCATTCAATTCGCATAGATGTGAACCCAGCCTTATTCTAAAATGCATTAAATTCACTATTTTCCTCAAAATCCTACAAACAGTACCTCATAATGGCAACGTGAAAGAAGTTTTGTTTGAAATATTTGCGAATTTATTAAAAATAAAATCGAAAGAATTCACATGTACAGAAGTATTCACAGACTTTGCCATGACACTCAAAATTAAGCTCAGGTGCATCCTGTTTCCACTGATCATCCTTGAGATGTTTCTACAACTTGATTGGAGTCCATCTGTGGTAAATTCAGTTGATTTGGAAAAGGCACATACCTGTCTATGTAAGGCCCCACATTTAACAGTGCATGTCAGAGCACAAACCAAGCCATGAAGTCCAAGGAATTTCCTGTAGACCTCCAAGACAGGATTGTATTGAGGCACAGATCTGGGGAAGGGTACAGAAACATTTCTGCAGCATTGAAGCTCCCAATGAGCACAGTGGCCTCCATCATCCGTAAATGGAAGAAGTTTGGAACCACCAGGACTCTTCCTAGAGCGAGCCATCTGACAGAGCTCCAGCATTTCTCTATGGAGAGAGGAGGACCTTCCAGAAGAACAACCATCTCTGCAGCACTCCACCACTCTGACCAGTATGGTAGAGTGGCCAGACGGAAGCCCTCCTGGGGTTTGCCAAAAGGCACCTGAAGGACTCAGACCATGAGAAACAAAATTATCTGGTCTGATGAAACAAAGATTGAACTCTTTGGCCTGAATGGCAAGCGTTATGTCTGGAGGAAACCAGGCACCACTCTTCAATCAATACCATCCCTACAGTGAAGCATGTTGGTGGCAGCATCATGCTGTGTGATGTTTTTCAGTGGCAAGAACTGGGAGACTAGTCAGGATAAAGGGAAAGATGAATGCAGCAATGTACAGAGACACCCGTGATGAAAACCGGCTCCAGAGCGCTCTGGACCTCATACTTGGGCGAAGGTTCATCTTCCAACAGGATAACGACCTTAAACGCACAACCAAGATAACAAAGAAGTGGCTACGGGACAACTCTGGGAATGTCCTTGAGTGGCCCGATTGAACATCTCTGGAGAGATCTGAAAATGGCTGTGCACCGACACTCCCCATCCAATCTGATGGAGCTTGAAAGGTCCTGCATAGAAGAATGGGAGAAACTGCCCAAAAATAGGTGTGCCAAGCTTTTAGCATTATACTCAAAAAGACTTGAGGTTGTAATTGGTGCTAAAGGTTCTTCAACAAAGTATTGAGCAAAGGCTGTGAATATTTATGTACATGGGTTTTTTTTTTTTTTTTTTAATAATTTTGCAAAGATTTCAAACAAACTCCTTTCACATTGTCATTATGGGGTATTGTTTGTAGAATTTTGAGGCAAATAATGAATTTAATCCATTTTAGAATAGGGCTGTAACATAACAAAATGTGGAAAAAGTAAAGCGCTGTGAATACTTTCCAGATGCACTGTATAAATACTTTTTTACCTTTTTTTGTGATCACATAACCTCTATACTCAACTGCATAATAGGCTTGGAGAGGTGGCGGTGAAGACTGCAGGGGAGGGGGGTCATCAGGAGGTAGAGTGAGCAATACCCTGACCGTCCCAGTGAAGAGCTGTGCAGTTGAGTGTTTCAACTTAAGTTTTGGGGAACACCACATCAGTAGGAGTCAAAACAGTCTGAATTTGGGAGTAATTGCAGAAGCCTGTGATTCCTTGAAGGCAGGCTTGTCCGGTTGAAATTGGAAACTCGTAATCAGGCAATCTTAGTGACTGATGGTTTAGAGGCCACCAATGCCACACAGGTCATATACAGAATTATAACACTACCCTGCTTTAGTAGGGTAGAGAGGCATCTTGATTAATCAAATAAATCAATGAAGAAAAGGATACTAGAAAAAATACATTATTCTTTTTTTTGTTTCAAAATACATTCAGCCTCCTAGAACACTAGCAGCAATGTGAGGCATGCTGGTATTAGGAGGGATGATCCTGGGCTGGGCTACAGTTTGTTTGTGAAAGGAAAAATCTCTTGTACGACCACCCAAATATTCAGGTAATGCAGGTTCACTCCAGAGATCCACAGATCTGTGAGACACCCAATAATACAAAGTGAAACAGTGAGCAAATGTATTCTCAGGTGTCCGAGGTTTATTTGACAAGCAAGGTTTTTTTATACATTCTAGGGAACAAAGGTGGGGCTTACAAAAGTGTGTACGTGTTACAAAAATACTGGTCATAGTTAGCATCACACGCTGGTCAGCAAATAAACTTTGCACCTATACACAGGTAAAAACTGGTTTTGCCCTAACGAAGCATTTTGCTGTTGACCAAACAAAATGTGTTTGACCAGACATAATGTGTAGGTCAGATAACAAATATAGCCAGCCATAAACATGAGTCAATAGGGCAAAAGTCTTATGCAAGTTAAAACAACAGCTCAAAAGTGCTGCCTTCA
>BLSH010395938.1:914866-933567 GCA_018402905.1 Glandirana rugosa
AGATAAACCTCTCCGCGAAGTGGGTAAGTAGGTTCTCCACAGTGTCCTCCTTGGGCTGATCTTCTGCTATGGTAGTAAAACCTTTCCTCCTGTGACACCTCTTGGATGAATGGGTGAAGCGCCTCTCCAAATAGAAGTCTTCTTTGAAAAGGCGCTTCTTTTCTCTTTTTTTACAGACAGCCTCAGGTTTTACATTTTAACGCTATAGTCACTATAAGCAAGAGCTATCTGAGTTTCTGTGCTTGGCCATAGAATTCCTGTTAAAACCCAATTATTTTATGTTTGACTCTGTTTTATTTACAACGCTGTGGTGCCTCGATGGGCTCAAAATTTTCGGCCTCTTTGGCGAATCTTTATATGGGTTGGTGGGAGGAGATTTGTCTCTTCTCCCAAGAAACAAATTCATTAATTGGTACTGTCGCTTTTATAGATGATTTGATCTTTGTATGGATGGTTCATCTCAATGCCAATCAATTGAATTTGGAGTTCACTCACACTTCGGACCCAGTTAGTAATGATTATTTGGATCTAACTTTGGTGGGATATGTACAAAACAATGTGCAGGTAATTCACTTTTGCTGGCATCAAGTTGTCATCCAGCCCATACCATACGGGCATTGCCAGCAGGTGAATTTATCAAATTAAGAACTTGCTCCTCCCATGAAGATTTTGTTAAAGAATGCAACATTGGGGGTTATTTACTAAAGTCAAATCCACTGTGCACTACAAGTTTCTGAAAATATGAGGGGAAGATCTGAAATGAGGGAAAGCTCTGCTGATTTTATCATCCAATCATATACAAGCAAAAATGCTGTGTTTTTTTTTTTTTTTTTAATTTTCTTTGCATGTTCCCCTCCTCCTATCATCAGCGTCTGCACTTCCTCCAAATGCATTTCTAAGTGCACTTGTAGTTCAAAGTGGTTTTGTCTATAGTAAACAAACCCCATTGTGTCCTATAGGTTAAGAGAGCGGGGATACAGTAGACATTTGATAGATAGGAGCAAAAGGCTGCCAGAAAATAGAGATCGCAGTGAGTTCATAGGAAATTCCTCCAATTCTAGGAGTACACATTCCTGTGAGAAGGGAGGTGTTCATTTTGTGACTACTTTTTCACAGCAATACAATCAGATTGTCTTTATTATTAAACACTGCCTCTCTGTCCTATATGTGGACAAAAGTATGCATGATATTCTAAGACAGGGTTGCAGTTTCTCCAGCAGAAAAGCCCTACCTTGGGCACTATGCTCTCTCCTTTATTTAATTCCTGTAGTACTCTGTCCTCCAGTACTTGGTTAGGGACAGTTGGTTCTTATCCTTGTGCCTATACCACCTGCAAGCAGTGCAAAAGGCACAGGAAAAGTAAGTCTGTTGCCTACTTTTCAACAGCGAAAACATTTCCAATTAAAAACGACATTCACTGTAATTCAAAGATGATTGTTTATCTAATTGATTGCAGTGCATGTAGAGTGCAATACGTGGGATCTACTGTCCGTAACTTGCGTACTAGAATATCTGAACATTATAATGACACTCTTAACGACAATGCAAAATATATTTCAAATGTTTCTAGACATTTAAGATAAGTCCATTTAGGTCATTTGGAGTCTTTCTTTTTGTTGTCTGGAGCAGGTGAGGAGATGTCATTAATCTGCAGTAATATTCATGTCCTGTCTGTCTGCTTACCTCTCTGCTTGTGTTCAGCTTAAAGACTGTGCACCTCTCATCTGTGTGCTTAATTAATCTTTCCTCACCAGGGCTCCACCCCAGCCTCTAACAGGGAACACTATATAACACCGTGCACTGCAAGTCAGCACTGCCGATCAATATTAGTGTGTTAGGCTCCCTGTGAGTGTGTGTGGTTCCTGCCGTGTGCACTATGGTTGATTCCGTTTACCATCCTTAGCTTGTTCTTTGACTATTCCTGTCTGCTTGATACCTGACCTTTGGTGTGTTCTCCTGTCTGCTCGTTGCCCCTACCTTTGGCTATCCTCCTGACTATCCCTTGTTGTCCTGAACTGATTTTGCTTCTCTATCCACCAGAAGCCAGCCGTGAGCTGGGAGAGCCTGGGGGCTGTGACCTGGTGTCCGCTGAAACAAAGTCCATCCTCACCATCAGAGGCTCTGGTGAAAACCTGCTGGCTGTTAGACTCTGTACCCTGGGGAATCTTATGCTCTAGCTCCCTGTGTAATCTGTCAGTGCTCCAGTGGACCTGCTTTCATTAACCACCCAGAGCTCAATCCGCAGCAGTCAGCTAAAGGGTCTACAACCTTAGTGGTGCACCCCTAACCCCAAGGGGGTGCATCTGTCATCTGGCCTCAGGTGACCTGACAGATTTGTTAGGTGGGATACACACCACATCCTACTCAAGTGGGAGGAGTGGTGGCTAGCCTTTTGATTCTGCGCATTTGAATGGAACATTTTGGATATCTGTCTTATGATATGTTCTAGGCCTAGGGCATTCATACAAAAGAATGCAAGGAATTTGCACAATCCTGGAAACATGGTCATTTATTGTCCTAGTTCAGTTAGCTGCAGCTTGACATACTGAAACTGCAGCGATAGCTGGTTTCAGGGCTGGATCTGCAAGAGTAAGGCCTCATACACACGGGCGTATATAAAATAATAAACAAAACGTCGGGCCCGACGTCAAGGAAAAAAAGTCGGCGTCTTTCGGCGTTATGCATTGGCGTTTTTGAGCGTTAGTGAGCGTCGGCGTCAATAGGCGTTTTTTAAAAAAAAAAATCATCCCTCTGCTATTTTTCAACCTAAAAACGTCGGCGCCGGAAAACGCCGGTATAATAATAGGTGGCATATGGTGGCATATGTTGGCGTTTCTTGGCATATTGTGGCGTCGGCGTCAAAAAACGTCAAAATGTTACAGCCTCAGAACGCGATGGCCATGGGTTCTACTTTCTGCTCACTAACGCCGACGCCACCTACAGTTCAGAAACGCCGACGTTTTTATGGGGCCATTGACTAACATGGAGAGCTGCAAAAAACGCCAGAAAACGCAGGCGTCAAAAAACGTCCGTGTGTATGAGGCCTAAAGAGGACCTTTGAGAGCCTCTCAATTTTTTTTTTTTTTTTTTGCAGAAACTTTGAACGAATGAACATCTTCTATAGATACAGTGAGATGTTTGTTTAAGATGGAAACAACAGGATCAAACACTTCTTCATTAACTATTTTTTTTTCCCACTGGTTAGTGTTCAGCAAAGGTTTTGTGGGGAGTAAAAATCCTGCCTGGAGCGATCCAATCATCATAGACTGCACAATCTATATGATCATGCAGAGGGAATGTTTTACAGGTCTCTTTGTACCCAAAGGGGCACAGTGAAAAGGAGTATAAGGCTTTGTGTACACTGGACATTTTTCTAAACTTTCCTAGACTCATTTCCTCCTGGCAGCAGAGTTTTGGCAGAAAAACCACTTGACCCCTGTAAACTCATGTAACACGTTAAGGATCTTCAAGCACTTGGGTGTTAATTTAATTGGCTAGAATAGTTTAACCACTTGCCGTCCGCCCACCGTCAAATGACGGCAGAGCGGAATGGCTATTGTTCTGGGCGTCGTCATTTGACATCGGCCCTTTAAGCCGGGATTGCATGTGATCGTGCACGCGCATCCCGGCTCTGGCGGTGGCGGCGTGTCCCCTGGACACACCACGTGACTGACGGGGATGAACAGCCATTAGTCATGGTTGTTTACCATTTGATCAGCCGTGACTGAGTCACGGCTGATCACAAATGGTACTGCCCCCATTTGCACGGCGCATGCGCGCGATTGGGAGCGTGCTGCACGTGCGCGTCGGTGGCGATGTGTTCCCAGGGAACACTGCCTGTCACCGACACTGGTATCAGCTGCTGGTCGGTGGCTGTTACCTTGTGATTGGCTGTGATCTACTCACAGCCGATCACATGTAATGTAAACAGAGCAGTAACTCACTGTTACCAGCTCTTCTCTCCTCACAGTTTCCACTGTGAGGAGAGAAGAGCTAGGATCAGTGAGCTACTGATCTGTAAAACACCAACACACACCTGTCACTTCACTTCTACCCCCCCAATGCACCTGTCACCCAACAGTCACCCCCTCTGCCCTCATAAAGTGCACCTGTCATCAGCCTGCCATCATTAAGTGCACCTGTCACCCATCCGTGACCGTGGCGTGTCACCCATCCGTGACTGTGGCCTGTCACCCATCAGTGACAGTGGCGTGTCACCCATCACTGACCGTGGCGTGTCACCCATCAGTGACCGTGGCGTGTCACCCATCACTGACCTTGGCCTGTCACCCATCAGTGACCACCGCCAGTCACCCATCAGCGACCACCACCAGACACCCATCAGTGACCACCACCAGACACCCATCAGTGACCACCGCCAGACACCCATCAGTGACCACCGCCAGACACCCATCAGTGACCACCGCCAGACACCCATCAGTGACCACCGCCAGACACCCATCAGTGACCACTACCAGACACCCGTCACCCATCAGTGACCACCGCCAGTCACCCATCACCTATCAGTGAGCACTGCCAGTCACCCATCAGTGACCGCCGCCAGACACCCATCAGTGACCACCTCTAGACACCCATCACCCATCAGTGAGCACCGCCAGTCACTCGTCACCCATCGGTGACCTCCACCAGTCACCCATCAGTGACCATCGCCAATCACCTGTCAGAGACCGTCATCACCTATCAGTAAACATCACCTGTAAAAGTCTCACACATTGGTTGCCATACTCGGGGAGAGTAGTAGAATGTATTTTGGGGTGTCATTTTTGCTAGGTACATGCCATGTGTTGGAAATATCATATAAATGGACAACTGGACCCACATTTTCCAAAAACTACTGGGAAAAAAAGGACATGTTCAAAAGACTCATTATGCCTCATAGATTATATGTTGGGGTGTTTGCTTTCCAAAATGGGGTCATTTTGTGGGCAATTCCATTGTCCTGGTGCTCCAGGACCTTCAAAAGTGTAATAGGTGGTTGTGAAATGAGATGTGTAATTTATGATCACAAATGGTACTGCCCCCATTTGCACGGCGCATGTGCGCGTCGGTGGCGACGTGTTCCCAGGGAACACTGCCTGTCACCGACAATGGTATCAGCTGCTGGTCGGTGGCTGTTACCTTGTGATTGGCTGTGATCTACTCACAGCCGATCACATGTAATGTAAACAGAGCGGTAACTCACTGTTACCAGCTCTTCTCCACTGTGAGGAGAGAAGAGCTAGGATCAGTGAGCTACTGATCTGTAAAACACCAACACACACCTGTCACTTCACTTCTCCCCCCCCCCCCCCCAATGCACCTGTCACCCAACAGTCACCCCCTCTGCCCCCCATAAAGTGCACCTGTCATCAGACTGCCATCATGAAGTGCACCTGTCACCCATCAGTGACCGTGGCGTGTCACCCATCAGTGACCATGGTGTGTCACGCATCAGTGACCGTGGCCTGTCACCCATCAGTGACCGTGGGGTGTCACCCATCAGTGACAGTGGTGTGTCACCCATCACTGACCATGGCGTGTCACCCCTCAGTGACCGTGGCGTGTCACCCATCACTGACCTTAGCCTGTCACCCATCAGTGACCACCGCCAGTCACCCATCAGCGACCACCACCAGTCACCCATCAGCGACCACCGCCAGACACCCATCAGTGACCACTGCCAGACACCCATCAGTGACCACTGCCAGTCACCCATCAGTGACCACTACCAGACACCCGTCACCCATCAGTGACCACCGCCAGACACCCATCAGTGACCACTGCCAGTCACCCATCAGTGACCACTACCAGACACCCATCAGTGACCACCGCCAGACACCCATCAGTGACCACCGCCAGACACCCATCAGTGACCACCGCCAGACACCCATCAGTGACCACCGCCAGACACCCATCAGTGACCACCACCAGACACCCATCAGTGACCACTACCAGACACCCGTCACCCATCAGTGACCACCGCCAGACACCTGTCACCCATCAGTCACCCGTCACCTCTCAGTGAGCACTGCCAGTCACCCCTCACCCCATTAGCGACCACTGCCAGTCACCCATCAGTGACCGCCGCCAGACACCCGTCACCCATCAGTGACCACCGCTAGACACCCGTCACCCATCAGTGAGCACCGCCAGTCACTCGTCACCCATCAGTGACCTCCACCAGTCACCCATCAGTGACCATCGCCAATCACCTGTCAGAGACCGTCATCACCTATCAGTAAACATCACCTGTAAAAGTCTCACACATGTGGTATCGCCATACTCGGGGGGGGGAGTAGTAGAATGTATTTTGGGGTGTCATTTTTGCTAGGTACATGCTATGTGTTTTTGCTAGGTACATGCTATGTGTTGGAAATATCATATAAATGGACAACTTTGTGTAAAAAAAAAAAAAAAAAAAAAAAAAAAAATGCGTTTTCATTTTTTTCCCCACATTTTCCAAAAACTACTGGGAAAAAAATGACATGTTCAAAAGACTCATTGTGCCTCATAGATTATATGTTGGGGTGTTTGCTTTCCAAAATGGGGTCATTTTGTGGGCAATTCCATTGTCCTGGTGCTCCAGGACCTTCAGAAGTGTAATAGGTGGTTGAGAAATGAGATGTGTAATTTATGCTCGTAGAACGCCTGAAGGTGCTAGTTCAATGTTGGGCCTCTGTAGGTGGCCAGGCTGTGTAAAAGTCTTACACATATGGTATCGCCATACTCAGGGGGAGTAGTAGAATATATTTTGGGGTGTCATTTGACGGTGAAGGTGAGCCTATACCCTAGGGCAGGGGCGCCCAACCAGTGGCAGAGCCTTCTGATGTGGCCTGTGACCTCCTGCTCTCGGATAACTGGTTGGCAAGCCCAGACTGTGGGTTGCTGACCCGCCACCCCAGAGCATCAGTGTTTTAAATGAAGCCAGAGGTAAAGGAAGCAAGCGATTGTGGAACAGAGTCGCATAAACCGATGCTTCCTTTATAGCACCGCCTCCAGGCGGTGTGATACCAAATGCACTTTGCCAGGGAGAGCAATAGCCGGCGATACCTGAATGGAAGACTGTTATTAAAGGTCAGTTTATTACTAAAATGACAGTCTATATATAAGCATATCTGTTCTGCAGTGGTTACTGCATAGCTCCCAGCTGTCCTGACTTTGAAGGACTGTCCCTGATTTGGAACAAAGTCCCTCTGTCTCTCTTTCTTCCTCATTTGTCCCTCATTTTGGTCTGATCTATATAGGTTTATATAACATGCACTTTTTATCTTTCAAAAAGTGTTTCACAGTGCTAAACCTTTTATTCAATTTATAAATTGCTGCAATTGTAAATTTCAAAAGCCAGTATAAAGTAATAGTAATGGTAAAAAAAAAAACACTTGTGGGTTTAACTAATCATTTTTTTGAATAATTTTTCTGTAAGGGGGCGTGTCCTATGCCTACATACATTTGCTAATATGCGTCCCTTGTTCCCATCTCAAAAAGTTGGGAGGTATGGTTACTGGGCTGCTTTCAAACTGATCTGCAGGTGCAGGGTTACCTGCACTGAGCCATAGACTTCTGTTATTATCGGCGGGTTTGGTGCACTACACCTGCAGGATATAATAGAAGTCGATGGCAAAGTGCAACTAGCCTGCAGGAAAGCCCCAGATACACTACGCTGCACCCATGGTGTGGGTACCATAGGCTCCTTTCATACAATCGGTCCGACAAAATCGGGCTTTCAATTCACCTCTATGGAGATGCAGATGTAAATGGACTTGTGTTCTTTTGCACCCGCCTACATCCACACAGATCCGCTAAAAAAAAACAGAAGGGGATTCGTTGTCTTTGGTCTGATCGGATCGGATGGCCCATAGAGTAGAGCACTCTGTGTTAGTGTCCGCACTACATATGCATAGTGGACGCGGACCTGTCATCCACCCGCTCTGCCCATTGTGACCCGTGGACTGGTTACCAAGTCGCTTAAGTAGCCCTCACTCTTCAAAAGGTTGAGCACCCCTGCCCTAGGGTCTATGAATACTTTGTAACCTGTACATTAGTTAAGATTAGGCATTATTTTCCTTTGTCATACTCATGTTTATGATAGCAGTGATATCAGAGACGGACTGACAACAATCAGTCCCTGGCCCTGTCCCTACACTTATCACAAATGGGTGTCTCTATTAGAGAGAGTCCCCCTTCCAGGTACCATTAAAGACTACAACAGTCTAATGGGACCTGGAGGGGGCCCCTTTCTAACAGAGTTTACAGTGAACACCTTCATTCACTCTGGTCCTCACTACTTGTGCCATGACTCTCACCCCTACCCCAACCTCTCGCACTGCGTAGCGCTCCTCTTACCTTACCTATGGGTACTGAAGCTGTGGCTGGCTCCCGTGTCCTCTGTGGCTGGCTGGCACCCTGGCCCTGGTGTGGATGGGTCACCATAGGTGGCTGGTTGGCACCCTGCAGTGGGTGGCTGGCTGGCACCCTGGCCCTGCTGTGGGTAACGGGTGGCTGGCTGGCACCCTGGGTCTGCTGTGGGTGGCTGACTGCCACCCTGGCCCTGCTGTGGGTCACCATGTGTGGTTGGATGCCACCCTGGCCCTGCCGTGGGTGGCTGGCTGGAACCCTGGCCCTGCTGTCTGTCACTGCAGGTGGTGGGGTGGCTTTCTGGTCCCTGCTGCGGGTAGCTGGCTGGCACCTGGTCCCTGCTGTGGGTAGCTGGCTGGCACCTGGTCCCTGCTGTGGGTAGCTGGCTGGCACCCTGGTCCTGCTGTGGGTTGCTGGCTGGCACCTAGTCCTGCTGTGGGTGGCTGGGCTGGCACCCTGTCCTGGCCCTGCTGTGGGTAGCTGGCTGGCACTTGGTAACCGTCCCTGCTGTGGGTCACTGTGCGTGGCTGGGCTGGCACCCTGCCTGCCCTGCTATGGGTAGCTGGCTGGCATCTTGTCCCTGCTGTGGGTGGCTGGGCTGGCACCTGGCCCTGTGGTGGGTGGCTGGGCTGACACCTGGCCCTGCTGTGGGTGGCTGGGCAGGCACCTGGTCCTGCTGTGGGTGGCTGGATTGGCACCTGGTCCCTAGCCCTGTTGTGGGTAGCTAACTGGCATCTGGTCCTGCTGTGGGTCACTGGGTAGCTGGGCTGGCATCTGGTCCCGCTGTGGGTGGCTGGATTGACACCTGGTCCCTAGCCCTATTGTGGGTAGCTATCTGGCATCTGGTCCTGCCGTGGGTGGCTGAGCTGGCACCTGGTCCCTTGCCCTGCTGTGGGTGGTTGGCTGGCACCTGGTCCCTGCTGTGGGTCACAGTGGGTAGCTGGCTGATACCTGGTCCCTGCTGTGGGTGACTGGGTTTGCACCTGGTCCCTGGCCCTACTGTGGGTGGCTGGGCTGGCACCTGGCCCTGCTGTGGGTCACTGTGCTGGCACCTGGTCCTGGCTGGGCTGGTCCCTGGCCCTGTTGTGGATGACTGGGCTGGCACCTCGTCCTGCTGTGGGTGGCTGGGCTGGCACCTGGTCCTGCTGTGGGTGGCTGGGCTGGCACCTGGTCCCTGCTGTGGGTGGCTGGGCTGGCACCTGGTCCCTGGCCCTGCTGTGGGTGGCTGGGCTGGCACCTAGTCCTGCTGTTCCTGAAAGAAGATTGCTAAGGCAGACACCTGGCCCTTTATTTTACTCAAGGCCAACTTCTGCTCAACGCCCCGTTGAAGAAAGGCCAAGATCCGAGCTATAGAAAAGGAATGAGGATGAGTGACAATCGACTCACACCAAGAAACTTTCCACATACGATGGTATACCTTGCTAGGAGTCGACTTCCTCGCCTTCAACATAGTAGGGATCACTGATCCAGACAACCCTCTATCCCTCAGTACCTGGCTTTCAATGGCTATGCCATTAAAACCAGTGATTGTAAAGCAGGATGGAAGCTCAGCTCTTGGGACAACTGGTCCTTCCTAAGAGGTAGCCCCCAAGGGACGTTTACGGCCACCAGAATGACCAGAAGACTTCCGCCTTCGATTCTGCGCACAGCAGAAAAAGAGGAAGGTGTTGACTTCACAGTGGCACTAGGACAACTGCGGCATCTACCAGAGGAACCCGTGACCTCGCCACGAAACTTGTTATACTCCTGTGGAACCGCACCTGCTGAAGGAGCTCCATGCAGGTCTGTCCAAGCAGAACTGTCTTGAAGGTGGACACCATCGGACCCAGAACCTGTATGCGAGTCGGTACAGTGTGACAGCAGGCCGGTGAATCACAGCCTGTGGTTCCTGAAGTTTGTCCAGAGGAAGGACCTTCCCCCCGGTCAGAATGAAAATCAGGCCTAGGTAATCCAATTCCCTGCACAGGGATAGGGGGCACCTTAGGTAGTCCGGACGTCACTCGAACCTTTGCAGGAATTATATCCGCACAATGAGATTCAGGGACTAAAAAAAACAAAATGGACAAACTTTGCCCCACTTTCTGGGTATCTCTAAAAGAATCATCTCGTGGATCCCCTTGACGCTCGCGAAGGAGGTCCACGAGGTCAGAAACCAGAGAAGATGTCCCCCCCACCCCAGAAATGGGTGAGGGCAGACCTTCATGTTGAAGGGGTCTTGTCTGCGGGACTGGAGAAGTCCGCTCTAGGCTTATGAGACCAAGATTGCTTGGAACCTCCCGAGGAAGACTTGAGAGATCTGTTTCCCTTGTCTGCAGTCCCAGGGGCCCGAAATAATTTCTTATGGGCTGAGAAAGGCCCACATTTATGAGGCCCCTTCCCTTTCATAGACTGTGGCAGGAAGGTACTTTTACCCCCTATGACACCCTTAATGATGTCATTGAGGGTAGCCCCAAACAGACGATCGCCTTGAATGGGCAGATCAATGAGCGCTTTCTTAGAGGTTTGGACTGCAGACCAGCTCTTAAGCCACAGCACACGTCTAATCACTACCGCTGAAACTGAAAGTTTGGACAGCAGAGGAGTCGCATCCAAAGAGGCTTCGCATACTGCAGCCCTTGGACCAACTGGTCCGCCAGATCAACATAAGCAGTGAGAACCTGCTCATTCCCCAGATCTTGGCGCAAAAGCTTGGCCCATTCAGTTAGTGTCTGAGACACCAGGGCTGAGGCCAGGAGCAGTTGCATTGCCGAACCTGCCTTAGTGAACATGCTGCACGCCACAAACTCCACTTTCCTATCCGGGTCTTTAAAGGACGTGGAATCCTTGACTGGAATCATGGTTGCTTTATTCAACCTGTAAACAGGAGGGCCCACCACTGGTGGACTGGTCCACATTTTCATAAGCGATTCTTCAAAGGGGTAACATACTGCAAAACGTTTTGGGACCACAAAAGGTTGCTTTGGTTGCCCCCACTTCTTATAGACAAACTTGTCAAAATAGGGAAGGTAAGGGAACACCTTAGCTGCACGAGGTGCCTTGTGTGTACCAAAAGGGACATCCACCTCCGTGGCCACATTAGTTCCATCCTCCATCTTTAAAGTCTCACGCACTGCAGTAACAAGTGCATCCACCAGCGTTCGTTCCTTTGCTGCTGCGGCCAAAGAGGAGTCATTGTCGCTATCTGACGGTATCAAGTCCCACTGGACGAGCCATGTCCACATCAGCATCAGACTCAGAGTCCGATGAGACAGACTGAGCAGGAGTAGGCGGAGGACGAATCCTGCCAGACCTTTGCCTGCACGCCACTTCCACCCGGGATACTAGGGATTCTGGGACTGCTGTCAGTGAATTGATAGGGAGCTTGGTCTCCGACGGACCAGGCGCCCCCATGAGGGGATCAGAGGGGGGAGATGCGACTCTGAGGCTTCATAGAGGAACCCTGCAGCACAAAATGTTTTGCCACTGCTATGGACCCCCCCCCCACTAAAGGTGCTTGCTGTTAAACAGAAGGGACCCCAGGGTCTCACCACTAAGGATGGGCTCGGGCATGTTCGGAACTGCACGTGCCCGATCCCGTCAGGAAGTTTGCACTGTGCCGCGCTAATTACAGGCAGTGAAACATTTCCCGATGGGCGGTTGCAGCGATCGGGAAATATTTCACTGCCTGTGATTAGCGTGGCGCAGTGCAAACTTCCTGGTGGGATCAGGCACGTACGGGTCCGAACACGCCCGAGCCCATTCTTGCTCACTACACCAGACTGAAGAACGCCGGATCAGAGCACTCAGCATGCCATGTGCTCTAACATGTATCTCAAGAGGAAGAGGAGGAGCCCGGAAGTTCTGTAAATCATGTGACCTACTTGGCCTGTCTGCACAGCTCTGTTTGTCTCTAAACCAAGGGAAAATGGCCACCGACCGTGACATCAGAGACTACACCAACATGGCCGCCAGCCAAAGACCAAGCAGACTAAGGGAAAAAGGCTGCCAAATGCTAGCACATGGCTTCCAGAGCACACAGAAGCCCCACCTAGCAAGGCAGTATACACAGTTTACATAAGTTCAGTATTCTATTCCATAGTACATGACAGTGTGTTTAAATTGTAAGTCTGTAGTAACCAAGAATTTCTATTCATTACGTTGTTATATCCAGCCAATGTACATTTAAGCATTTTCTAAATAAATTATGCTATCCTTAACTACGTGCGTGTCTCTGATGCTTGTAACCACCTATCCCATATTTTGTTGGACATCCTCTGTTGATATATATGAATTTCTTGTAAGGTAAAGTGGTATTAACATCCTGTATCCAGTCGAACAGTGTAGGTGTAGGTGTATTTGTCTCATCCACTGTTTAGCTATGGTTTTCCGGGCTGCGAATAGTGTCTCATGTAGAAATACTTTAGTGAACTTATCTAGGCCTGAATCGGGGAATATTCCCAGTAAGCATACTTTGGGGCCCAGGGTCAGAGGTAATCCCATGGTATCATGTAGGAAGTCTACCACCTGTTTCCAAAATCCTTGCATGCGTGGACAGGCCCAAAGTAAGTGGTAAAAAGTGCCCGTTTCTTGTGTACATAGCAAACATGTATCTGACTGTCCCCTATTGAATTTAGCTATCCTCAATGGGGTAAGATATGTTCAGTTTATAATATAGATTTGGGTCAGTCTATCAAAGTCTGGGTGATACTAATTTACATGCATCCAAAGCATTGCTCCACTCCTCGTCCTCCATATTTCCCATGTCCCTCTCCCAGCGTGATTTCAAGTTATTAGCAATCTTGGTGGAGGAAGGGGTGAAGAGCATATTATAAAATATCAATATCAGTTTCTGAGGGTCATCACTTTTGACTATTTCCATTATAGAATTAGGGGTAGCTTGCTGTATGGATTCCGGGAACTGAGTGTTGATAGCATGTCGGACCTTTAGGAACCTGAAGAACATATAATTTGGTACAAATTCAAGTTTTAATTCGTCAAATGTTTTTAGGGTGCCTGCAATGAGTAAATGAGATAAGTAAAAGTTCCCTCGTTTACACCATATCTTGGCCTCAGGTATTGATAAAAATTCTGGGAGAGTTTTGTTATGCCATATGGGAGTATAGTCGTGTGGAGATATTTCAAGTTTAGTAGAAGCCAAATTCCATATTCACCTGTAGTGGTTTAGGAGAGAGCCCCCCTGATTCTCTTTCAAATCCTCACTGGTTGTCCCTACTGCTATAGCACTAAGTGGATCAGAGGTCATTTGGGTCAAATTAGAGCAAAGAAGTAAAAGGAAGCGTCTTCTATCCGTCTTGTCGATATGAAATAGTTGGGATAGTTGAGCTGGAATGTAATATATGTTGAAGTTTGGCATTGCAGTGCCCGCTAGGTCAGTGGGATTTTTAAGTAATCTCCATGCTAGTTTGTGCCTATTTTTCCCCCAAACAAAAGTTTTAAGGAGGGCTTCTATAGTTTTGAAATACTTTAGGGGCAGAGGTGTACTGGAGTGTGCCATAAAATGTACAAGATTTTGGGAAGAAGTACCATTTTAATAAGATTAATGTGGCCCAGTACCCCTAAAGGAAGTCTGGCCCACACCTGTGTTTTAGATTTGGTTAGGGTAAATAATGGTTCTATATTGAGGGCAATATAATCGTTAGGTGCTCTGGTTATAGATATGACTAGGTATTTAATCTTGCTCACTCGCTGCAGGGGCATAAGAGCTTGTGATTGGGTTGGGGCAGAGCAATCAATGGGTAAGATCTGTGATTTCTCCCAATTGATTTTCAATCTGGAAAAGGCTCTAAATCGTTCTATGGTCCATAGTGCTTCATCAAGAGAGGAGCCAGAATCTGCTAAGTATAGTAGTGTGTCGGAGTACATACTTATTTTTTGGACCAAGTCTCCTATTTGTAGTCCTCATATTAGAGGAATAGATCAGATGGCCATTGCGAGCTGTTCTGCTGCTAGGGCATATAATAGCGGAGAAAGAGGGCAGCCTTGCTTTGTGCCCCTGGTCAATTGGAACGCTTCTGATTGCCAGCCATTAGCTACAACCTTAGCTTCCGGAGCTTGATACATCATTTGCACTCATTTAAGGTATTTGGGGCCAAAGCCATATTTTGCCAGGCATTTCCACAAGTAGCACCATTCTAATGAATCAAATGCCTTGGCAGTGTCCAGTGTTACCACCACTCTTTCTCCTGCATTCTCATGATTGGCTTGTAGATTCATAAAGAGTGCCCAACTTATCCATGGACATCTAAGAGCTAATTGTAGAGATCCCTCCACATGAGTTTCAACCAGTACAGTAATATCTGTCTGCTGTTTCTTGAGGTATGACATTACAGCAGAACGTTTTATTTTGTCACGTAGCCCCCTAACATTCCATGCAAGAAGTTTTAAAGATGTCATAGCTAGCTAGTTTTATAGAAATTCAGAGTTTTTGTTATGTAATATCTTTTTCCCTCACAAGAGGATGTCCTTGCTCTGCAAATATTAGTGGTCATAGCAATTCGCATTATGTGCATTGGCAGTGGAAACACAATAAACTGACGAGCAACACATTCTGTAATAGCTTATGGTTATTAACCACTTGACCACTGGGCACTTAACTACTTCCACACTGGCCACTGTATATTCACGGCGGCAGTGTGGACGTGTCCCGCAAATCGCCCGCGATCTGCGCATGGCCGCTAGGGGGCACACGCGCCTGCCATACTCCTGAGGTGTGTGCCCGCGGCTCGGGCGGACCCGATGTCCGCCGGCGAGCCGTGATGAGTGGCCACAGCCAAAGAACGGGGTACCGCCGATGTAAACACGGCGGTTCCCCGCTCTGTTAGTGGGGGCATAGGAGACCTACTGATCCCTGTAACTGGGATCAGTTAGATCTCTTATGCCCATGGTAGCCCAGCCCCCCCCCCCCCCACAGTTAGAACACACCCAGGGAACACAGTTAACCCCTTCACTACATCCTGCAGGTTAACCCCTTCAATGCCAGTGACATTTATACAGTAATCAGTGGACATTTAAATTTCTGATCGCTGTATAAATGTCATTGGTCCCAAAAAAGTGTCAAAATGGGCCGACATGTCCGCCCCAATATCGCAGTACCGCTAAAAACCGCAGATCGCCACCATAACTAGTAAAAAATAAAAACCCCAGAAATGAATTCTCATCCGTAAATGCATCCACTTTTCCGCAAACCAATCAATAAACGCCGATTGCGATTTTTTTTTTTTCACCAAAAATATGAGGAAGAATATAAATCGACCAAAACCGATGAAAAAAAGTTGTTTTTATATATATATATATTTTTTTTTTTTGATTTGTATTTTAGCAAAAAGTAAGAAAAACTTTTTTTTTTTAAAAAAAATTGTCGCTCTTCTTTTGTTTATAGCGGTGATCAGAAATGACGCAGAGACGATCAAAGAAAGCTCTATTTGTGGGAAAAAAAGGACGCAAATTTTGTTTGCGTACAAAGTCGCACGACCGCGCAATTGTCAGTTAAAGCGACGCAGTGCCAAATCGCAAAAAGTGCTCTGGTCCTAAAGTGGGAAATCCTTCCAGGGCTGAAGTGGTTAAACCCCCTTAACAACCAGACCAATTTTCAGCTTTCAGTGCTCTCATATTTTGAATGACAATTACTCAGTCATGCAACACTGTACCCATATGAAATTTGCGTCCTTTTTTTCGCACAAATAGAGTTTCTTTTGGCGGTATTTAATCACCACTGGGTTTTTTATTTTTTGAGCTATAATTAAAAAAAGACCGAAAATTTTGTAAAAAAATGAATTTTTCTTCGTTTCTGTTATAAAATTTTGCAAATTAGTAATTTCGCTTCATAAATTTCGGCCAAAATTTATACTGCTACATATCTTTGGTAAAAACAAATTAGTGTATATTATTTGGTTATTTCTCACACCCAGCATATGCATACCACAAATTACACCCCAAAACACATTCTACTACTCCTGAGTATGGCGATACCACATGTGTGAGACTTTTACACAGCCTGGCCACATACAGAGGCCCAACATGCAGGGAGCACCATCAAGCGTTCTAGGAGCATGAGTTACACATATCATTTCTTGACTACCTCTTGCACTTTTGAAGGTCCTGGAGCACCAGGACAATGGAAACGCCCAAAAAAATGACCCCATTTTGGAAAGCAAACACCCCAACGTATATTCTAGGAGACATAATGAGTCTTTGGAACATGTCATTTTTTTCCACAAGTTTTTGGAAAATGTGGAAAGAAAATGAAAACCCATTTTTTTATACAAAAAGTTGTCCATTTATACAATATTTTTAACACATAGCATGTACCTAGCGACTTCTGTACAACCACCCTTTCGAATTTGCCCTACTCAATCGGTACTGCAGACTATAGCCAGTAGCATTGATCAATGTATTCTGGGGAGGATTCCCTCATCCACATCAATTGTGTGGATGGGGGATCAAGTAATTTTTTTGTTCAACCAACTGGTTGAACGAACAAAAAAAACAAACTCATCTATGGAGTGCCTAAATGGTAAGAAATACTTGTAGGGGTACAGACACATACGCTGTGCAGGAATGATCTTCACTTTGATGTCCTTGGCAGCATTTGGTGTAGTATTTGACAGCTTGTATTTCTTTTATGCAGGTGCTGCATCACTGGGTGTGGGAACAGAACTGGTGGAGTAAAGACAGCAAATGTAAGTTATACAGCTGCACACATGTAAACAATGTAAAATTGTAATCAATGCATTTTCATAGCACTGATCGCTGTATAAATGCCAATGGTCCCAAAAAAGTGTCAAAATTGTCCAACATGTCTGCCACAATGTCGCAGTCCCGCTAAAAATCGCATATCGCCGCCTTTACTAGTAATAAATAAATACTCCATAAATTCTCATCATTCATAAACGCGGTAACTTTTGCGCAAACAAATCAATATACGCCGATTGCGATTTTTTTTTTTTTTTTACCAAAAAATGAGGAAGAATATATATCGGCCAAAACCGATGAAAAAATGTGTTTTTTTTATATTATTTTCCCTTGTAAATCAACAGGCCTAGTAAACTAGGTACTCCCGCCTCAACCCCGTGTCAGGCTATCAACCATGACCCCCATTCTGAGACTGGGCATAGCCTGGGAGCTCTCTATGCAAGTTCTAGCTATGTAGTTTTTTTTAAACCCTCCTCTTTAGAAGGTATTGCATACTAATATGCATTCTATTTATCTTTTTTAGTAAAATTATGCACCAAACTCCTGATGAGTGGCTTTAAGCCACGAAATGTGTAGAGTTTTAAACCAAGGGTGCCTAGACAAGTTTGATTCGAATTATGAATTTTTCATGGATTTACCCATATCAGGGTGTATGAGTAACTTATACATACTCCTCGCTGATCAAGTTTATATATGTGGATCTGTATATATGTATATTCTTGGTATTTTTATATGTAATATGTCCATCGATTATATATCATGTACTGTTATCACTTTGTATATATATGACATTTTATATGATTTAATTTTACTATTATCGAATGATACATATGTACCTTGATTAACCACTTTAAGACCGAGTCTCTTTTTGGAGTTCGGTGCGTACGAGTTAAAACCATTTTTTTTTTTTGCTATAAAATTACTTAGAACCCCCAAACATTATATATTTATTTTTCTAACACCCTAGAGAATAAAATGGAGGCAGTTGCAAAACTTTATGTCACACCGTATTAGCGCAGCGGTCTTACAAGCGCAATTTTTTTTAAAAAATTCAGTTTTTTGAGTTAAAAAATAAGACACCAGTAAATTTAGGCCAATTTTTTTCCATATTGTGAAAGATAATGTTACGCCGAGTAAAATGATACCCAACATGTCATGCTTCAAAACTGCGTCCACTCACGGAATGGCAACAAACATTGCAGCATAAATATCTCCATTGGCGATGTTTAAAAAATTCTACAGGTTAGCAGTTTTGAGTTACAGAGAAGGTCTAGTGCTAGAATTATTGCTCTCGCTCTAACGATCGCAGCGATACCTCACATGTGTAGTTTGCACACCGTTTTCATATGTGGGCGGGACTTGCGTATGCGTTCGCTTCTGCGCGCGAGCTTGCGGGGACGGGGCGCTTTAAATTGTTTTTTTTTTTTAATTATTTATTTTACTTTTTAATTTTTAAAATTACACTGTTCTTTTTTTTAAAAAAAAATTTGATCACTTTTAGTCCTATTACAAGAAATGTAAACATTCCTTGTAATAGAAAAAAGCATGACAGGACCTCTTAAATAAGAGATCTGGGGTCAAAAAGACCTCAGATCTCATATTTACAGTAAAATGCAAAAAAAAAAAAATTTGAAAAAAATTACAGTGCAAAAAAA
>BLSH010395938.1:943469-954168 GCA_018402905.1 Glandirana rugosa
TCAAAGGCGTCACGTAGGTCAGTCGAAGGCCTACACTGACCATGTCTCGACGTCTAGAGTCTACACAGGCGTAGTTTTTTTATTTTTATTTTGTGTTTTTCCTCAGAGAAAACGTAACAAATACTTACGTTTAAAGGTCATATGTTTTTCAGGTGTAATAAAGTAAGGAATTAAAGTAAAGGATTTGAGATTTAACTATTAACTAAGACATCAGTATGTACGTTAGTCTTCTAAGAGGTGGGGTATCTTTTCTTGGACGGAGAAAGGAGTCAAGAGTAAGGACAGTCAACACGTTTTGACCGACGTGTCATAGCTCCTCGTTTGTCTTTTCAATATGCCTTCATCAACAGGTTCGTTTTTATTATGGTTTGTAGTGGAACACATCCCGATCGAAGAGACTCCTTTTTGTGTTTTATTTTTATTTTTTTGATGCGGACACATCTGAGATCTGCAGCTCTGTACCAGTCACATCCGGAAGCTGACTGGATGCACTGCGGAAACTTGAGGATATTCACCGATATAATGTTTACTAAAAAAATGTTTTAATAAGATTACTGGTAGCCATAGTAGTGATACTGGCTAGACCCAAAAGGGGGAGGGCAAACAAATAATGTGACTCATGCATCAAAATCACTAAAGTAGGGTCCATAAGTACTAGTATGTTGCTATGGCATTCTCATTCTCAATGTAAGGGCACAGTAACTGGCACTTGTGTACATAATGAAACTACCATTGGTCCCTCTGGGCTCGGTAGTCCGGCAATGATGCTTGGTGATGCTTTTATCTCCGCTCAAGCTTTCTCCAAGATAGCATCAAAGGGGGGAATGAAGCCGGAACCAAAATGGCTGAATTTAGAACAGGATGGATGGATATTCATGATATTGATGCTGTTATTTTGACAATATGTTTTCTACCTACAAAATTTTAGGAGACTTCTGACAGTTAACACCTACATCTAACTACACTCCCCCGCCCCTTCTCTTCCTGTAAATTCTATATCCACTTCAGGATTTCCCAGATTAGGACCAGAGCACTTTTTGCGATTCGGCACTGCATCGCTTTAACTGACAATTGCACAGTCATGCGACGTTGTACCCAAATGAAATTTGCGTCCTTTTTTTTCCCACAAATACAGCTTTCTTTTGGTGGTATTTGATCACCTCTGCGTCATTTCTGATCACCGTTATAAACAAAAGAAGAGCGACAATTTTGCAAAAAAAAAAAAAAAACAAGTTTCTTACTTTTTGCTAAAATAAAAATCCAAAAAAAAAATATTTAAAAAAAAAATTTTTTTTCATCGGCTTTGACCGATTTATACTCTTCCTCATATTTTTGGTAAAAAAAAAAATCACAATCTGCGTTTATTGATTGGTTTGCGCAAAAGTGGCCGCATTTACGGATGATGAAAATTCATTTCTGGGGTTTCTATTTTTTTTTTAGGTTTTACTAGTAATGGCGGCAATCTGCGATTTTTAGTGGTACTGCAATATTGCAGCGGACATGTCGGACGATTTTGACACTTGTTTGGGACCAATGACATTTATACAGCGATCAGAAATTTAAATGTACACTGATTACTGTATAAATGTCATTGGCAGTGAAGGGGTTAACCTGCAGGGGGAGATCTAGGGGTTAAGTGTGTTCCCTGGGCATGTTCTAACTGTGGGGGGACTGGGCTACCATGGGCATGAGAGATTTAACTGATCCCAGTGACAGGGATCAGTAGATCTCCTATGCCCCCACTAACAGAGCGGGGAACTGCGGTGTTTACATCGGCGGTTCCCCGTTCTTTGGCTGTGGCCGCTCATCGCGTCTCGCCGGCGGACATCGGGTCCGCCCGAGCCACGGGCACACTCCTCAGGAGGACGGCGCGCACCCCCTAGCGGCCACCTGCAGATCAACACTTTTTTACGGCGATTCGCGCTAAGCGTCCACGCTGCCGCCGTGAATATACGGTAGGCGGTGTGGAAGTGGATATATAACTTGACATTTCAGTTGGTCAGACAGATAAGAGGAAGTTAGCTGAGTACAGTAATTGTGAAACGAATGTAGGGAATTTACAGATGTAAGAATAGCCAGCAAAATGAATAGGGAATAACAAGATAGGAGGAACCGAGAGCTGTTTGGGTCACATGGGGAGCGCCCTTCTCGGCGCTATTGGTCGATGCCCAGGAAGTGTTGGGGGATACCCAGTGTTTTGTAGGGTGTTTCTGCCTAAAAAGAACACAACAGGGTATGGTTTTATCGCCAACTGTCTACTATAGTAGATTAATGATCATGCCTTTCCCTATTACTGGCCAATCTAGGCAGAATTATATGTTCTAGTCTCAAGGCTCAGTGGATGGAAAACATTTTAATGTTGGATATGCACTGGGTGATGTTGCTCATGGATTAGTCCATGGGGTGGCCCACTCATGCTCTTGTCACTGGGGGGGAGCTGCTGGGTGGTCTTTAAAATTGGGGTAGCAAACAGGAGCTTGGTGGAACTTCGACGGGTGGGAGACAGCAAGGCGCGTTAATAGGCAGAAAATGAACCCTTTTCTTTTTTTCATTTTTGTGTTATCGGGGAGACAAGATAATCGAAAAGTGTTCACCTTAAGGCAGTGGGGTCATTAGACTCCAAAACTGGGTAATTAATATTCAAGGTGGAGTATGAATCAATGTCTATATGGTGTAGGGCCAGTACGTGGATGCTATCAGATACAGTTTTTTGAATTAAATATATGTCCACCGGCGTTAGTTATAATCTTATCGGGATTCTTTTATCTTGTACTATCTTCAAAATAAGAAGTTCATGAGATATAATATCTGCTGTTGCTGTCTTAACCAATCAAGGTTGATGTGAACCTGCCATATCGAAGTGTACTTTATTTTGTATTTTTCACTACTGCTCTGATTGTTTTGTTAAATTAAATAAATAAAAAAATGATATATTAAAAAAGAAATGAAATGTTTAAAACATTGAAAAAAAAAAAAAGAATAGCCAGCATCTGAGTCATGAATAATTGATGTATTCTAATATGTGTGTCTTCATAATTGGTTAAATGAATCAGGAGTCTCCTCCTTAGAGAAAATATGTAATTGTGATGCAAAAGCTGTAATATATCATAAGGGTCACTTGGCCTTTTGGACATGAGTCCTGCTGAGTCCTTTATTTCGCTAGCAAAATAAAAGGATTTCCTGAAAAAAGTCTGGTGTCCCGGAGTTGTTCCTGGCTATCTTCCCCTTTATCAGTACCCTTGTAGAGTTGCAAGACATGCATATAAGCTGTAAAACCAGATTTCTGATCCACACCAATTCAAAATCCTCCTCTTGTATCAGAAGTTCTAGTTCTTCCATTCCAAATTCATGTCCTTGTCTCCAGATTTGACATGGTTTTAGATGTGCGTGTTGTATATTAGCAGTGTGCGCGTTCATCCGATAAAATACAGAGCCTGCGTGTGCGCACGTCAATTGAAAAAGAAACAGTCTTGGTTTGGGATGGGAGAAGACTGTTTCATCATTTCTAAGTCTTCACATCACCCTCTGTCAGTTAAAGGAGAAAAAGCTGCATGTGACCACCAGCCTCCACTATGGAAAGACCATTACACAGTGAACGACAATGCAAGCAGCTGTTCTGACTTAATCATGCTAGAGGTCAGTGTAGATAGGAAGAAATATATGGGGCAGAGAGTGACCTATGTACAGCAATGAAAATTAGTTCAGAATCAAGCCTGTAAGTCCAGGAAAATCCAGGGTGACCTCAGACACTTGTTGCAGCACCTCTGCAGAGACTGAAGTAGCTCTGGATAACAGATTAGCAGAGAGGAGGGCGTGACCCAAGTGTAGTATAAACACATTTACTTTTGTGAAAAGACAAATGGCAACCCACATTCACACCTCCCAGCTTTTTGAGAAGGGAACAGGGGACACCTATTAGCAAAAGTATATAGGCATAGAACACACACCCTGCCATGCCCCCTTAAAGGAGGATTATACAAAAAAAATATTAGTTAAACCCACCAGTGCTTTTTTTACCACTATTATTTCTTTATATTGGCATTTGAAATAAAAAGATGCAGCAATTTAGAATTTGGTTGAGAGGTTTAGCTCTAGGAGACACTATTTGAACAATAAATAGTGCATGTTATATACAGCTACATAAATCAGACCAAAATGAGGGACAAATGAAGAGGAAAGAGAGACAGAGGGACTTTGTTCCAAATCAGGGACATTTGGGAGCTGTGCACATTGACAGCCAAAAACAATGGCTTATCTAAACATAAGGGCCTCTGGTGGAAGTCCTCAGCACAGCAGGGCGCCTGGGTCTAGACCAGTGGTTCTCAACCCTGTCCTCAAGTACCCCCAACAGGCCATGTTTGCAGGTTTTCCTTCATCTTGCACAGGTGCTTTAAATCATAGTCAATGGCTTGGTGTTTTGGACAGCTATTTTATCTATGAGAAATTCCCAAAACATGGCTTGTTGGGGGTACTCGAGGACAGGGTTGAGAACCACTGATCTAGACAACACAATGGGTAGGCTTGTACAGTCACCTGTAGGCCCAAGAAAAGACACTAGGGAGCACCAACTAAGTGCAGTATATAAACATAATGGCAGGTGCATATATTTGGGCAGCTCACACAGTGGAAAAAAAAATAGTGCTTTAGGTCACATCATGGTCAGTGGCTGGTGCAAAGTTTTAAGATGGTACTTCACGCTTCACACGCACACACCAATCACTGACCATCCCTGCTTTGAGGATGTGGATGTTTTGGGATGAGAAACCGAGATCGCTAGTGAAAAGCAGTACACTGTACACACATTAAATATAATTAGGCACACGTTTAATCCCTTGATCGTTCTAGATGTTAACCCCTTCCCAGCCAGTATCATTAGTACAGTGACAGTATATAGTATGATCACTGTATTAATGTCCGTGGCAGTCTCAGATTGACCACCGCAGTACCATTATAAGTCACTGATCGTGCCATTAGTAGTATAAAAAAAAAAGAAAAAAATAAATTCCAGTATATATACCATAGTTTGTAGGCACTATAACTTTCACACAAACCAATAAATAAACACTTTTTTTTTTTTTTTATATCAAAAACGTAGCAGATTTTTGGAAAAATGTATGAAGAAATTTTACATTTTTTTTTAATGGATATGTTTAATGTTATAAAAGAAAAAACTATTGTTTTTTTTTCTTCAAGTTTTTCCACCTTTTCTCTTTTATATCACAAACAACAGCAGTGGTGAAAAAAAAATTATATAGATTTTGTTTGGGTACAGTGTTGCATGACCGCGCAATTGTCAGCACAGTGCTGAATAGCAAAAAATGTCCTGGTCATGAAGGCGGGGGGTTAGACTAAAAAAAAAAAGTCTAAATAACTATTAAAATTATGAGACGTCAACAAAAACATGTGCCCGATGTTAAAACTGCAAATGTTGCTATTCTCCACCTCCTTTTTCTCTAACTTATTAACTACTATTGGAAAATTGTATTCCGTAATTTTCCTTTCCTGTCTTATCTCATGGCAGCATGCACATGGGTTGTGATTCCGCCCTCACAACCTGATAGGACCAAATAGCTATAAAAGAAAGTAGGCGATAGTCTGTATGCTGCCATGAGATAAGACAGGAAAGGAAAATTACGGAAAGGTGAGTATACAATGTTCCGTTTTCCTGTCGCATCATGGCAGCATACACATGGGAAATAACTCGCACACGGGGTGGGTGCCAGAAAAAAGTAAATTTATTTAGCAGGTAATAGATAAGTTCGCCTGTATCACAGACTTCCCAAACTCCACAGTTGATAAGTCTACTTTGTAGTGCGTCATAAATGTGTTCTTCGAGGACCAAGTTGTGGCCTTGCAAATCATATCTGCAGACACTCTGTAGTATGCTGCCCACGATGTTGCCACTGCCCTGGTGGAATGAGCCCTCTGGTACCGGAATGTGCTAGGTGATGTATGCTTTCTTGATGGACCTCACCAGCCATGTCGCAATGGTACGTGGAGTGGCTGCTTGACCTCTCCTATAACCGTGTGGAATCACTAATAGACTTTTCGATTTCCTAAAGAAAGCAGTTGCCTCCAGGTACGCCAAGATGGTACTCTTGACGTCTAATGGGTGTGGACTGCCTTGGTCTGTGGATAATGCTGGAAGAGCAATTTCTCGATTAAAGAGGAATGATTGTCACCTTGGGGACAAAGTGGTCTCCAGGTCTTAGGACTACCCTGTCCAGATAGAACACTAGGTAAGGTTCTTTAACCACTTGCCGACCGGCGTCTGACGGCGACAAAGTGGTTGGATATCGCAAACGGCCGTCATATGACGGCGGCTGCAATATCCCGCACTGTGAGCGCGCACCACCGGAGGCGCGCTCAACGTGTTCTGGGGGGGGGGGGCAGGGAGCAGGTAGGGCGGACTCGATCACCACCGGCTACCCGCGATGGCGGCCCCCCCCGCAGTGAAAGAACGGAGGTCTGTGTAAGTAAACACGGATCTCCGTTCTGTTCTGTCCTGTATATGGAAGTCGTGATCACTCCCTTCCCCCCAGCCAGCCCAGCCCAGCCCACATACAGTTAGAACATGCCCAGGGAACACAGATAACCCTTAGAGCGCCCCCTCCAAGTTAACCCCTTCACTGCCAATGGCATTTACACAGTAATCAGTGCATTTTTATAGCACGGATCGCTGTATAAATGCCAATGGTCCCAAAAAAGTGTCAAAATGGTCCGACATGTCCGCTGCAATATCGCAGTACTGCTAAAAATCACAGATCGTCGCCATTACTAGTAAAAAATAAATAAAAACCCCAGAAATGAATTCTCATCATCCGTAAACGCGGCAACTTTTGCGCAAACCAATCAATAAATGCAGACTGCTATTTTTTTTTCACCAAAAATATGAGGAAGAATATAAATCGGCCAAAACCGATGAAAAAAAAAAACTTTTTTATATATTTTTTTTTGGATTTGTATTTTAGCAAAAAATAAGAAATTTGTTTTTTTTGTCGCTCTTCTTTTGTTTATAGCGGCGATCAAAAATGACGCAGAGGTGATCAAATACCAGCAAAAGAAAGCTCTATTTGTGGGGAAAAAAAGACGCAAATTTCGTTTGGGTACAACGTTGCACGACCACGCAATTGTCAGTTAAAGCGACGCAGTGCCGAATCGCAAAAAGGGCTCTGGTCCTAAAGCAGGAAATCCTTCCGGGGCTGAAGTGGTTAACCACTTCAATACCAGGCACGTACCCCCCCTTCCCGCGCCAGACCAATTTTCAGCTTTCAGTGCTGTCGCACTTTGAATGACAATTGCACGGTCATGCTACACTGTACCCAAACATTTTTTTTTTACCATTTTGTTCCCACAAAAAATTTTGAGAAAAAGTCTGTTTCTGTCACAAAACTTAGTAAATAAGTACATTTTCTCCATCAGGCACTGATGAGGCAGTACTGACTGGAACTGATGAGGTGGCACTCACGGACAGAGGCGGCTCTTAAATTAGGTGCCCCCCCCCAGGGGCCTCACGGCCACCTAATTTGCCTGACAGGAGGAGGACAGCGTGGGAGTGCAAGGGTAGGGAATGTTTGTCACAGACAAGGTCAGTCTGAGTTCAGGCTGGCAGGGTGAGCGCTGCGGGCTGTCCTGTCAGTGTAAAGTCTGCCAGACTGCCTGAGCTCCAAGGGAGAATGGAACATCATCTTTGCTTTGCATACTGCAGCCAATAGCAGGTAGAACTGCTGCCGCGGTGCCGCCCTTGCCTTCCCAAAAGCCAGCGGAACCAGTACAGTGCATGACGGGAGTTGTAGTTCTCCACAGAGTCTACACCGCACACACACTACACTTGGCACGCCCGTGCTTGTGCTCTGCAGAGACTACACCTCCCAGAATGCACTGCATGGTACTCGGAGGACATCATATGTGGGCTTTTCCTGCTGCTTGTAGTAGGGGACGGAGGAGCAGGTTCATCTGCATGCTGTAGTGCCTGGTCTATGGTTGTCTGCACCCTGTCCATGGCATCTGCACCCTGTCTGCGGTATCTGCACACTGGGGTCTGCACCCTGTCTGTGGCATCTGCACCGTCTGTGGTGTCTGTACCCTGTCCGTGGCGTCTGCACCCCGTCTGTGGCGTCTGCACCCTGTCCATGGCATCTGCACCCTGGTGTCTGCACCATGTCTGTGGCATCTGCACAATGGGGTCTGCACCCTGTCCGTGGCGTCTGCACCCTGTCTGTGGCATCTGCACCCGGGTGTCTGCACCCTGTCTGTTGCGTCTGCTCCCTGTCTGTGGCATCTGCATCCTGCTTTCTGTGGTTCCAGTGTTTGTTTCCGTGTTAGCCAGGTAAGAGTTTGCTTGTCATTACATAGTTACTCAGGTTGAAAAAAGACACAAGTCCATCTAGTTCAACCAAAAAAAAAAAAATTATATATAACCAAACAATCCCATATGCAATCCTTCACCCACAGTTGATCCAAAGGAAGGCAATAAACCCCAGCAAAGCGTGATCCAATTTACTTTGACGGGGGAAAAAAATCCTTCCTGATCCCCCAAGAGGCAATCGGATTCACCCTGGATCAACTTCACCTAAAAATGTTAGTACCCAGTTATATTATTTAAATTAAGGAAAGAATCCAGGCTTTTTTTAAAGCAATCAACCGTGCGGGCCAATACCACCTCTGGAGGGAGTCTATTCCACATTTTCACAGCTCTTACTGTGAAGAAACCTTTCCGTATTTGTAGATGAAATACTTTTTCCTCTAGACGTAAAGAGTGCCCCCTTGTCCTTTGTAATAACCTTAAAGTAAATAACTCCACACCAAGTTCACTATATGGACCACTTACGGTATATATTATGTTGATCATATCCCCTCTTAATCTCCTCTTCTCAAGAGAGAATAAATTCAGATCCTCTAATCTTTCCTCATAGCTGAGCTCATCCATGCCTCTTATTAGTTTGGTTGCCCTTCTCTGCACTTTCTCCAGTTCCCCGATATCCTTTTTGAGAACTGGTGCCCAAAACTGAACTGCATATTCCAGATGAGGTCTTACTAATGATTTGTACAGGGGCAAAATGATGTCTCTATCTCTGGAGTCCATACCACTCAATATAGGCAAGGATTTTGCTTGCTTTGGAAACCGCAGCTTGGCATTGCATGCCATTATTAAGCTTATGATCTACCAAAACCCCCAGATCCTTCTCCAGTATGGATTCCCCCATTTGTACTCCCCCTAGTATGTACGATGCATGCATATTCTTAGCCCCCAAGTGCATAACTTTACATTTATCAACATTAAACCTCATTTGCCACATAGTTGCCCAATTAGACAGTGCATTGAGGTCTGCTTGTAAGTTGGAGACATCCTGCAAGGACGTTATTCCACTACATAGCTTGGTGTCATCTGCAAACACTGAAATGGTACTTTTAATCTCAGACCCTATATCATTTATAAATATATTGAAAAGTAAGGGTCCCAACACTGAACCTTGGGGTACACCACTGATAACCTTAGACATTCAGAATAAGAATCATTAACCACTACTCTCTGAATTCGGTCTTTTAGCCAGTTTTCTATCCATTTACAAACTGATCTTTCCAAGCCTGTAGACTTTACCTTACACATTATCCATGTGTGGGGAACGGTGTCAAACGCGTTAGCAAAATCCAAGTATACCACGTCAACAGCCACCCCTCTGTCCAAAGTTTTACTTACCTCCTCATAAAAAGAAATCAGGTTTGTTTGACAACTTCTGTCTTTCATGAATCCATGCTTTCTGTTGCTTAAAACATTTTTTTTCAGCAAGAACTCATCTATGTGGTCTTTTATTAAACTCTCCAGTATCTTCCCAGCTATAGAAGTTAAACTAACAGGTCTATAGTTACTTGGTAAAGACTTTGATCCCTTTTTAAATATGGGCACCACATTGGCCCTACGCCAATCCAGTGGTACTATTCCAGTCATTAAGGAGTCCCTAAAATTAGATACAATGGCTTTGAAATGACAGAGCTCAATTCCTTTAGGATCCATGGATGGATGCCATCTGGTCCAGGTGCTTTACCTTTATTCTGTCTAAATACTTCTGGACAATTTCACTTTTGAGCCATTGTGGATCATTTGTGGCTGTGTCACTACCATCCCAACATGGACATGAGCTCCCCCATGCTCCTTTGTATACACAGAGCTGAATAAAGTATTTAATAAGTTTGCCTTCTCTTTGTCCCCAGTCACGCACTCTAGATTATTTTGCTCAGACCTGACCTGACCTTTTTACTATTAATATATTTGAAGAATTTTTTGGGGTTTGTCCTACTATCTTTTGCAATCTGTCGTTCGTTGTGAATTTTTGCATCCTTGATTTCCTTTTTACATATTCTGTTATATTCTTTGTAGCGTTTTAAAAGATGATAGTGTTCCCTCATTTTTATATTTTTTAAATGCTCTTTTCTTATCATTTATAACTTTTTTTTAACTTTGGCCGTGAGCCACATAGGTTTTCTTTTTAGCCTTTTAAACTTATTGCCCATAGGTCTCTGACCGTCTCATGTATCATTGTCTGCACCCAGTCTCTGACCATCTCCTGTATCATGGCCACGCAGTCTCTGACCATATCCTGTATCATGGCCACGCAGTCTCTGACCATCTCCTGTATCATGGCCACGCAGTCTCTGACCATATCCTGTATCATGGCCACGCAGTCTCTGACCATCTCCT
>BLSH010395938.1:1049346-1062830 GCA_018402905.1 Glandirana rugosa
AACACCGAAGACACCACCACAGCGTTTGCGAGTGACTCACCCGCTTGGACGATGTGTCGTTCAACACGTTCTGCTTGCACAACTTGCTGTGTAGCAGGTTCGCCCACTCAGTGAGCGTTTGCGACACCACCACAGAAGCCACAATGGGCCGCATGGCCGACCCCGTTAGAAAAAAAAGGGATCTGATGCAAGCTTCAGCCTTCCTGTCAGCTGGGTGCTTAAAGGACGGCAAGCCTTCCACCGGGATGGTGGTCGCCTTACTCAGGCGGGCCACAGGGGGATCAACCACAGGAGGTGATGCCCACTTCTTCAATAATCTATCCCTAAGGGATAACGCACAGCGAAACGCTTCACAACAGGGAGGGAGCTCTGGGGCAGAGCCCAGTCCCTATAAACAAACTTATCCAGAAAATACACATACGGAAGAACCTTGGCCCCCGGGCCCGGTCTATGTGACCCGAAGGGGACTGGCACCCTCCGAGAGGGTCCCACTGATTCTTCCAATTGCAGGGTCTCACGCACGGAGGTGATCAGAGCATCTACAAGAGCCTTCTTGTGCGCAGAGACGGACGCCTCAGACTCATCCCCGCTATCAGGGGCCTCTGGGATCTCGCCGTCCGACAGCTCAAGGGGGATCCCCACAACAGAGGAGCCTCCTCTCCAGAAGGGGGGCAAGGGACGCTTTTTGGCATCCCTGCAGTTCAATAGCGACTCTACCCAGGAGACGCCAGAACCGTGGACATGGCGTCTACAAGGGAAGGTGCTGGCTGCAGGCACCAAGAGGTCCGGTGGGGAAGCACCTGCGTCGGCTGCCATACTGTCACCCACCCTGGCCGCCCCAGAAAAATAAGGCCTATTGCCAGGAGACCACTGCACCCCCCCCACCCCACAGCTGCGCAAGGCTTGTCACAGGGGGCACCCCAGGGAGACTCACCACCCGAGCAGAGAGGAGCCGCTTGCTGCTGCTGTCTGCCGCCAGGGAGATCCGTGCCGTGCTGGGGGGTAAAATCGGCGCCAGAAACAGCCAGGACCGCCCCTCAGCACACACAGGCCTTCCACATGTAGAAACCACAGGAAAATGGCCGCCGATGCACACTAGAGGGCGAAACCTCATGTACCAGCGCCGCGGCTACACCAAAATGGCCGCCGAATGATCCCCTGCATGTAAATGCGGCCGGCTACAAGAAAATGGGGGCCGGGCACCGGCAAAATGGCCGTCGACGATACCAACCGCCGAGCACGAGGCAGAAGGAGGGGGGGTGGGGGGTGAGGCGCAGGGGGACCAGCTAGGGCCCATACACCCATTATGCCCTGGGTGCCCCGGTGAGGGGGAGGGGGGGTGCGACAGCGGGATACTGGAGGGTGTACGAGCAAGGCGGGGGGGGGGGGGGGAAACACCCACCGCTCAGCCCGGAGGGGGGACCCGCCAGCCCACCCGAAGGGGGGGGCGTACTAACCCCATCTAGTCGGGCGGTGCGGGGGATACCACCCGAGACAGCTTACACTCTCCCAGCTGGGCCGGAGGGAGCTGTCAGCCCTGGGCGCACAGCGTGCGATGGCGGGGAGTTTAACCGCATCCGGTCGGGGCTTGTCGCGGTCGACCCAGGGCGAAGCATGTGGTCTAACGCATAATGGCCGGCTGGGGAGGCTACCTGGATCCATGAACCAGCCTGTCACCCAGCACAGCTGCTTGATTGGTCCACTTTGGCTGTCCTGGGACAGCCTCACAGATGAAGACTACAGAGAGGTACCACAGATCCCAACAGGGAGCCTAGGTCTAACTCCTTGCACTAAGCAGAAAAAAAACTGAGCTAGCAGCAGCTGGGTGTGGGGTTATCTGCCAGTGGGGACTGCCCCCTGGGAGGGGCTGTGTCTGTTACTGTTCTTTTTTGCTGTTAGAACTGCCTGTTCTGCCTAGTAAACTCCTGAAGAGGGCAGTATAACCCACTTAGTCCTAAAAGTCGCTGTGCCGGTCGACAAACGAAAGAGAAAACCTCCTGGTGAAGATTCCACTGCTGATGGCCGAGAGTCTGCTTGGCACTATTCCATGGCAGCAATGCACACAGTGAGAGGGCCAGAACGATAAGTTCTGCCCAAGACAAGTTCAGGTCCACTTACGCTTGAGCGGCAAGATTTCTAGTGATGGTTGATGTATACCACAGTCTTGGTATTGTCTGACTGCACTATTACGTCAAGACCCTGTAGGCAGACAGACCAGTAGTAGAAGAGCCAGACAAATCACTCAAAGTTCCAGAATGTTTATCTGCAACTTGCACTCTGACGACCATGCTGCCTGAACAAGGAGGTTCTCCAGAACAACTCCCCAGTCCAGCAGGCTAGCATCCATTGTCAAGACTTTCCAATACATTGGAAGGATTTCCAGGTTTCCAGCATCTGCATGAATATCCACCATTCAGAAGCCAAAATGGTCTGGAGAGTCGGATGCATCCAAGCCCCCCTGACGTTTGTCCCATACTGACAAGATATTGAGCTGCACAGCCCTGAAATGAAACTGGACATAGGGGGGGGCACAAAAAAAGGTAGCTACCATGTTCCCCAGGACTTTCTTGGAAGATCCCTCGATCTGGACATGCAACGACTTCAGGGGCTTGGAGATGCAGGCATTTCCCCTGTGAAAACAGTACCTCCACCTGTGCCATGGCAAGTACCAAGCCCAAGTACTCTAGGCTTTGTGTTGGAACCAAGACCGACTTCTCCAAGACTTGTACCATCTCTGCTGGACATTTGATGGCAGCTTCTGAGCCCAATACTCCCTGAGAAGCAGGGTTACAGCTATACCACGTAAGAACACTCCGGGTCCTCAACAACCCTTGAACCTGAAAAAGATTCTGACAGAGGTAACTGTATAGCTCCACCATTGACCAGATGGTGGCAGCATATTTTGAGCAGTCAAGAATATCTACGTCCTCCATGTCCTGTGATGTACAAGAAAACTATGTTGGTGCACCGGAGAGGTCTCAGCAGTCTTAGTAGAGACTGTAAAAGAGTCTAGACTGGTGACAGCACTGGTAGAAGCTGCAATAAGAGCTGAAAAAGTCTCCAAGTCTGGAAGTAATGGCAGAGACCTGCAACTCCTCAGGGTCTCCTTATGATCTCTGCAGTCAGATTTAGCAATCAAAGTTGCTATTTGGCCATTTAACTTCTGCATGACTGGTGAAATCCTCACAGGATAAACCTAAGGAAGGGTCATGCCCAATAGAGCTAAGGACAATTTCTAAGACTGTTACAGGCTAAATTCAAGGGTGTCGGTGCCAAATCTTTCAGAGGGTGCACTGCAGGCAGCACCAGAACAGTTAATGAATGATGAGCTGGAAGTACCTGGAGCAGTGGGACTGTTCCCTATGTGTCTGGGATCGGACATGCTGCTTCCTTAACACTGAATGTGGGGAAAGAGCGCTTGAAACATTCCAGACCCCTTCGGATGGAAGGAGAGGAGCCTTCAACATTGCTGAAATACACTAGATCCAGCTATTGACCCTGGACACATCATGCAACGTGAAGTTAGTCGCAGCAGAGTGCTTTGGGGTCCAATTTCTCCATACTTTAGACTTGGTATGTGCCGTGAAAGTCCACTTTTCAACTACTGCTTCTAGTTTCACTAAAAATACTTTAAAATAATTATTAGTGCACACAAATATAGCGTACAAAATTCCTGAAAAACCTAAAAGCTAACTGTATTGAGTATTGACGGACCACAGAGACACTTGAAGATTACCGATGAGCTTGGGTTAAAGTTTAGGTTCAGTCTGAACCTGGAAGTTGGCTGCCATTGCTGGGCCAATAAGCGTCGGGCAGGAGGTTCCCCACCCTGCAGAGGTTGTACACAATGGGACAGGGATGCTCATAACATCACTGACCTAACTATGTCCATGTGGTAATGGACACAGTGGGGTTAATTTTCTAAAACCGAAGACTACAACAACTAGTGCAGCTCTGCATAGAAACCAATCCATTTCCAGGTTTTTGTCAAAGCTTAAAGTGGATGTAAACCAGATTCATGAAATTTGAGCTGGGCACATCTATCTACAGTGGTTTGTTAGCGCTCTTCAAAGCACTTAGTCTCATAGCTCTGTCCTGCTCCGTCCCTCTGTTTACAGGCTGAAAACTTTTGACAACCTCTCCGAGACGGGAGATAAACGTGTCTCAGAGGAGGTTGTCATAGATAGATTAGCACACTGCTGCACAATTCACAGGCAAGCTCTGAGACAGCTGTTTGGAGGAAAGGCACACACCCCCTCGCCACACATGCAAAGTGTCTAGCAATAATCTCATCCTAGAGGGGAATCGGGGGGGGGGGGGGTTGTAGCGTGTCCAAGATAGCTACCGGAGTAGCAGCTCAGTGAAAGAGCTCAGTTTCAGTCCACCGCTTTTAACCCGTTTCCCTGCAGAACATTCAACTATACTGGGCTCAGACACCAGCGGACACCCAGGGGATTGAAATGGCAAAAGGCAGGCAGGCCCCCTGCTAGCAGAAACACTCCAAAAACCGCAGCTAAAGCTAGCGGGTCTCTTCCCGCTAAACCTAGTAATACCTACCAAAATGGCGACGCAGACGGAGGACGGAGAGCAGGGGCTGACACAAAACAGCAACTTTGCGGCTCTCATGACGGCGATTATGGACTGCAAAACCACCCTAACAAACAAAATTGACTCCATGCAGCTGAAGGTGAATCTAATCTGCAAGGACATGGACAAGGTGCGGTCTCGCCTGACAGCGGTGGAGCGCCGGGTGGGAGATGAACATTCATCTGTCCTCCGCACCTTCACTACGAAGATGAAGGTGCTGGAATCCAGGGCCAAAGACGCAGAGAGCCACAATCGGAGGAACAATTTAAGGATTGTGGGCCTACCAGAAGGGACTGAGAATCCGGGCCCGACGGCCTTCACGGAATACTTGCTCCGCACACTTTTCCGCCAGGCTCCATTCTCCACATTCTTTGCGATGGAGCGTGCGCACAGGATGCCGGCCACCAAACCCCCCCCAGGAGCTCCCCCATGCACCTTCATCCTAAAAGTGCTAAACTTTAAAGACTGGGACGTAGTGCTCAGAGAGGCCAGGAAGCTGGATAACCTCAGGTATGAGGCCGCAAAAGATCATGATCTTTCCGAATTATTCGGTGGACACCCAGAGGCTCCACCGCTCCTTTGACCAAGTCAAGCTCAACCTCCGAAACCGGCATATCAAGTACAGCATGCCCTTTCCTGCCCATCTGCGAGTTCAGGATGGGGAAGTAGTCCGATTTTCCACATCTCCTGAGGAGGTTTCTCAGTGGCTGGAGACCCTACCTAGGAGGGTGACCACACTTTGGCTCCTAATATCTGCGCTGCCTATCCAGAGTTTATATGGCTGTGCCCCTAAGCGCTGGTTTTGTACTTCTGTACTTCTTTCTTCCCCCCTCCAGGGCATCCTTGCCATCAAGCGGTGGCTGGCTCCCACACCCCCGATTTCCTCCATCTCCGACCCCTGGACTATACCGGAGATCCACCTGCTGAGAACCCCAAACAGTGAGTAGCCCTGTGTGTTCACAGCACTGCAGAATCCACAGTGGGACTGATTTTGCCAAGCGCGGGGGCCCTCCTGCAGTGACTTATGTATATGTGTTTTTGCTGGGGAGGTACAGTGGATAATTTCTGGATGGAAACGGATGGGATACATAATGTGCGGATCTGCCTACTGTATGAACTGTTGTCCAGAGGCTGAATTATGGGGTGTATGATGGACGCCCCAGGCACCGTTGTTTTATCTGGGAGGTGGGTCAGCCACAGGTGTAACAGCCAAGAACATTATTTCATTGTTTAGTTCAATGACTAAGCTTGTGCCCCCAGCACTGTCTGGGAGATCTAGGTTTCTAGTTCAGCAGGGTTCAGTAATCCAGACCCTTTTCAACATATTCTTGGATGTGGATGGACTTTAACAGACCAATAACTGGTGCCTTACTAGTTCTTAATCCCCATTGACAGTTGCCATGCATGTTTTTGGGCTTAAAGCACACTCAAATTTGGGGGATGGTGCGGGGAGGGCATGTTTATGTGTATTAGATCTTACTGTATACTTTGTCGTTTTTCAGGCACGATGGTTTGCAATGGCTGCGAATTCTGGGGAAAATACTCTGATGCACATGTGGCTCGGTGGCTGGATAGGCCGGGGGCCAGTTGACGGGGGACAGGTGGATATCTGTGAACCATGGCTTATCTTACAAAGGGGGCTAAACTCTAGAATTAAACGATCCCTAGTCTTTAACTACCTGCACAGATACCACCCACATATATGTTTGCTACAGGAAAGAGAGTATGCTCCCACCCACGGCTTCTTGAGGGCGAATACAAAACACACCATGTACTCTTCATACTCCATGGGGGTTAGCCTACTGATTCACAAATCCCTGCGGTTTGAGCTCTTTGATCTCCACCTGGACCCAGATGGGAGATCTGTGGTTATGCACACCCTGTGTGATGGAATCCCACTGGTTGTGGCGGGTGTTTACATTCCTCCCCTGGGTGATATGACACTCCTCCATAAAAACTTGCACCAATTTTGGCTTCTTATGCTACTAATAACATTCTCCTAGCTGGAGACTTTAATATGGCCCAACATCCGGTGGTGGACAAACTCACCCCAGATGATGTGGCGGACTCTACCCTGTCTTGATGGGCTGAGGTGTATGGATTAGTGGACGCATGGAGATGGAAACACCCGGGGGAGAGACAGTATACCTGCCACTCTGCTACCAACGCAACACTCTCTCGAATTTACTTAATGTATGTTGGTAACCCGCTGCTCTCTAGGATACAGGAGGTGACCATACTCCCCTTAAGATGACCCCAACAGATACGGCCCCTGGACTGTGTCTGGCGTCTTTCACGTTTCTGGGCAACATGAAAGGGTGACTTTTGAACTCATAACCAGGGGATGGCATCCAGGGAAACTGTGTGGGATACATTCAAGGCATACACCCGCAGTCTGTACCAACGGGTGATAGGGAAGGTTAGGAGGGTGGGATCCCTGTCATTGGCCGCAGCAAAAACTAAAGCACGAGACTTAGAGGCACAATGTGGAATCTAGGGACCAGATGACATACGAGGCTTTGAATTCTGTACACAGGGAAATTGCACTAGTGCAAACCACTGCCTGCTGGAAGATACTACTATCCCAGTGCCAGAGGGTGTTCGAGCAGGGCGAGAGAATGGGCAGACTCCTGTCCTGGTTAGCATCATAGCACTCGAACACATTTCAAGTTCCTAGGATTAGGGATGAGACAGCTTCCCTAATGACTGACCCAGAACAGCTCAATGCTCAGTTCGCATCCTTTTACCAAAACCTGTACGCTTCATGGGTGACATACGCCATAGGAGACCTGATGGAGTTCCTAGATACAATAGAGTTTCCCGTGCTGACGGCTTCGGCCTCTCAGAAACGAAATGCCCTGATCACATTAAAAGTCGTCCAGACCGCAATAGCTTCACTCCAACCTGGTAAGACCCGGGGCCGGAAGGCCTGCCAACTGAATTCTCTAAAATATAGAAGTGGTGGCCTCCATGAGGCATTTCTGAAGGCACTGGACGAAGATGGTCTACCCCCTTCTATGTCGGATGCCATTATTGTAGTAGTGCCCAAGCCCGGCAGGGACCTTGAACTGTGTGCTTCCTTCAGACCTATATCATTACTCAACGTGAATGCCAAAATCCTAACCAAAAGTTCTGGCTAATCACCTTAACTCGGTGATCCTGTCATTAGTACATGGCGATCAGTTGGGGTCGATGCCGGGTAAGGGTACAGATATTAATAACCGTTGTCTTTACACCAATATTGCCCATGCCCACAACATGTGGTCAACTTGGATGCGGAGAAGGCTTTTGACTCCGTGGAGTGGGCATACCTTTGGGAAGTCCTCCAAAAATGTGGATTCGGACCCAAGGCTGTGTCCTGGATCAAAATTACTATACAGGGAACCGAAGGCTAGAATCCACACCAACGGTATTCTGTAGGAGCAGATTTGCCTTCAAAGAGGTACCAGATGTGGCTGCCCCCTGTCCCTGGGCCGCTTCGCACTAGCAATAGAACCTATGGCGATGCTCATCCGCTCCTCCCCTATAAATAAGGGTCTCCCTGTAGGTCCCATACGGGAAACAATTTATCTATATGCAGACGACGCATTGCTATATCTACCCGATGCCTCAGAGTCCCTCACAGACGCACTAGACGATTGAGCCATGTCCATTGAGTTGTATGACCTGCTTCAAATACTTAGGGATTAGGATACACAGGGACCTTGGGGGGTATTTAGAAGACAATATACACCCAATATTACAGCACTTGGCTTGTAAAGGTCAGGCCTGGAAATCACTGCCGCTCTCCCTGGTGGGCAGGGTTAACCTGCTCAAAATGACGTTCCTCCCCAGGTTCCTTTATGTTTTCAGAAATACATCAGTCACTATCCCCAACTCTTTCACGAAGCCTGACAGTATTACCAGATTCTTGTGGGCAGGCTCCAATCCCAGAATAGCCAGGTCTCTACTACAGCTACTGCTCACAGGGAGTCCTGGCGCTTCCCTGCTTCAAGCAATACTATTGGGCGGCAACCCTGGTGACGGCGAGATGGTGGTTTGAGCAAAACCCTGGAGGCAGCCATTTTGGGCTCTTACGTGGCCTTGAGCAACTTGGTGTTCGGAGTGCAGAAATCTAAACCTGAGGTGACTGTCCCCATGGGTACCACGATCAAAGTGTGGGAGCAGGTGAAGAGAGCGGTAGGTTCGGATGCAGCAATCTCACCACATACACCCTTGTGGGGCAACCCACACCTGGCCCACCTTCGTACCATCCCTGACCCTCAAGTCTGGGCTCAGTATGCTATCCAGACAATAAAACATCATGCCTTCAGGTAGATTACTTCCCTTCGATGCCCTGCGAGAGACATTCCATCTCCCCTCATGGATATTTTTTCTCTACCTCCAACTGACACGCTATTCAGTCCCAGTTTCCCAAAGATATAACATTGCAATTCAACTCAGTGGAAAGTCTTATGTATGGATGGGTGGAGAGGATCCGGTCTTCACTGTATCTTAGAATTTTCTCCACAGCCGCAGACAGGGGATCCCACCTGCTCCGTACATGGCAAACCGACTTACCCTCCCTGGATAGTGAAGACTGGGACGAAGAGATACAACAGTACATCCCTTTGATGATCTCAGCTAGAGACAGGTTTATACAGGTTAAATTCCTGCATAGGGCTTACTATAACCCTACCCAACATTCTACGATATAACCAGACAGATCAGATAGGTGCCCTAAATGCCTGACTGAACAGGGTACATTCATACATATGGTGTGGACATGTCCTAAAACCCAGGAATTTTGGAGAGTGGTTATTGGGTACCTTAACTTGGTAGGTGATCTACATGTTTACCTAGATCCCCGGATCCTCCTTCTAGGCATCTGCAATACAGTGACCCCCATCAAACATAAGCAACTATTCATCTTTTATGCAACCTTTTATACTAGAAAAGCCATGCTAACTAAATGGAAACAGGCTGAGCCCCCTACAGCAAAACAATGGAAAGAGATAGACTCAGTTCTCCCCATCTAAAAGCTTAGATATATGGGCAGGAACTTCCCCGCAAAAATTTGAAAAGGTCTGGGCCTCATGGGTGGAGGACAGAGCGCTGCAGCTGTAGGCTACCCCTGAAGAGAGGAAAATTAAGGGGCCATACTAGACTACGCGGGTGCGCTGTCCCCCCCCCCCCGTTTGTAGCCCTCTAGCCTTAGTGGCTGTGGATAGTTAAACCAAAGACTCCAGATTTTATCCTAGATTTGCATGCTCGTTGATATACCCAATGCTTGCATGTCACACGAACTTGCCTTTATCTACTATGCCTGCTATACTTGAAATACAGGCGGTCCCCGGGTTAAGAACAAACCTACAGTCCCTATCTTTTTTCGAAGTTGAATTTGTAAGTCGGAACAGGTACATTTTTTTTAAGTGTAGCTTCAGCCAAAAAATATATTTTTAAACGTTTTGGATAGCATAGGGAAGGGTTAACACCCCTGTAATGTTTGTTTTGCTGTCCATGTTTCTGTTCAGATTTCACCTCGCTTCCTGTCCCAATGATAATTGGATTTTTAAAATTTTGGGTTGTTGTGGAAACAAACCTTGGTGATAAAACATCAGTGGAGACACTTTTCCCATAATAACTCTTACAGGAGTGAATTTCACTTCCTAGGGGTAGATTTCCTGTCACTTCCTGTTGTCTCCCTCCTTTTGTAAGTAGGAGTCGTTCGTAAGTCAGAGGTTTGTAACTAGGGGACCGCCTATAACGTAACCAAAGTGCCTTGTCATGTATGTTACTGTTTGTTGTTCTTTGAACATAAACATTTTTTCTGTAGAAAAAAAAAAAAAGGAGGGGGAACTCAGGAAGAGAAAATTCTAACATGATGTGCACTTTCTAAACAGTATATAAATGTGAAGACAGCAGATGTAGATGTAAAACTTAGATACACAGAGATGAAACAAATCTCCCTATAGGAATCTGTTCACTTCACTGGGTATATGAGGGTTTACATCCACTTTAACTGAACAAGCTGAAGTTAAAAGCGGATTGGCTACCATATACAGAGGCACCAGATTTTGCACTCCAGTTTTAGTAAATCAACCCCCTTAGTTCAGGAATAAACGGTTTCCTTGTTCTAGTCTGTGTGTAAGCTAATGATGATTCTTTTGCATGCTATACAGCTACTCACCCTGCTGCCACCAGCACTTGTTTGAGAGTCATCTGTTGTACTCAATTTTCGTGGTCTCCCTCTTCTGCCTGATGGTATTTCTTCGTTGGCTTCTGATGTTTCATCCAATTTCTTCCTCTTGAGATTACCATCTGCCATTAAAGTTTGTCCTCTCTTTCTGTTAGCCACAGGGGTAGACACCTGAGACACCTCGGGCAGCTCCTCTTTGATTAAGGTTCTCCTTGTCCTTCCTTTCCTTGAGGTCTCTTCATCTGCTCTCTTTGTACCCTGACTTCGTTCTTCTTCCACCTCTGTGTTTTCCATCACCTTTCCACTATCCTCTGTTGAGGTCCTTCTTGTTCTTGAAGACGATCTTGCAGATTGTGAAAGCTCCTTATCTGGTTTAAGGTCTCCCACATGCTCACTTTCAGTTTTTTCATCTGCTTTCTTATTTCTCCTTGTTCTTCGAGAGGTGTTTTGTCCAGCTGTATTTTCTTTTGCGGTATCTGCTTCTGTAGTGGTCTCGTCAACTACCTCTTCCTTGGAGAGCCTTCTCACAGATCTTTTGCCTTGGTCTTCTCCCAATTGTGTATCTTCGGATTTTGAATTCCTCCTTTTTCTGGTGACTGTTTCTTTCACAGTTTTTTCTTTATCAATATCTTGCCCCTTGCTACCTCTTTGCTTTCTTTTTGTTGTTTGGGCTTCAGCTGTGCTGGAACTATCCAGACTTCCTTTATCATCATTTTCTAATTTCTGCTCTTCTTTATAGCCCTTTCGTGTCCTTCTTGGTAGCATGCCCATGTTATCTTCCTCAGTCTTTCCAACTTCTGGTACGTCTTGTTCTGGTTTTGGCGTTTCCTCTTTGGAATTTTTGTGTGTTCTTTTAGGAAGTGAGCTACTTCCTGATTTGTCTTCCAAAGTATGTTCACTGTTTCTCGCTTTATTTTTCTGATCGCCTCTTAAGTTTATGGCACGTTTGGATCTCCCGGTTTGCTCTTCTTTTTGTGAATCTTCTTTAACTTCTTCCTTCACATCCCTCCGCTGCCTTGTTGATCTTTTATTTGCAGAATTTTGATCACCTGGACAAGTTTTATTAGCTTCCTCATTTTGGCTTGCTTTCGTGTCTGCCCCTTTAGGTTTCTCATGTTCCAAAGGCTCTAAAGTGGAAATACGAGAAGTCCTTGTTCTTCTGCCTCTTGGACCTTCGTTTCCACCATCTTGCAAGTCATTGGTTCTTGTGGTTGGAATCTTGAAGTCATTTTGTGTTTCCAAATTAGTACCACTGGTTTCAGATTCCGTCTCATCTTCAACATCATTGGATTTGGTTTCTTGTGTATTATCCGGTTTTGCTTTGGTAGAAGCTTGTCTTTTGCCTCTAACAGGTTTCTTGTTCTGAGGAGTAGATACAGTCTTTGACTGTTCTGGGAGGTCCAGAATCCTGGACTCATTACTTTCAGTATTTTTTGAAGATGTTGAGACATTGGATCTCTTTCGAGATGCTGTTGGGACGACCAATTCATTCTTTGTTTTAGCTTTGCTCTCAGATTCTTCATTTGCTTTTCTCCGTCCTCTTCTCCTTTCATCTTTCTCTGGCTCAATTTCTTCCCTCGGATCAGAGACCACAATCCTGGGTCCAGACTGTCCCAATTCAACTGCGCGCAATTCAGCGTTTTTTTCTGGTGCTGAATGTACTGCAGGAGCATCTTGTTCTGACAGTTGTACTTTTTCAGTTGAAATCTGCAACAAAAGTACATGCAAACATTAACAAATTAGAATTTGTATTACTGTTGGGTCCAGTCACAGTAAATAAATTATGTTTTACAGTTTTTCACAGATGCAGGTAGGTCAATTAATTTTCACACTGGTCAAGTCTTTTATTCCCACCCCCCACAGGTATTAGGAGCTGGCAATATCCAAGTGTTTTACATTCACATTACATAGCTTGCAGTAGGAGCAAGGCGATTTGATGGCAGCAGGGGAAGATTCTGGAAAACAATTAGGGGAGGTCTTTTTGCTGAGAGATAAAAAGGAGGAGGTTCTGTCCACCAGAAACTGAAATATCAGTTTTGGGTGGACTGACAGATTAATACACAGAAAAGGCAAAACTGGCACTAATGATCAGCTTAATCCCTTTATTACTTATAAACTATGCTTCTATTGCCTTCCCAGACTCCAAACTACTGTGAATAAGGCTGAAACTCTTCAGCCGCAGGAGGCTTATTTTAGTTCACTTTGCAAACAAGCATATCCAACAAACAGAACAGTTAAGCAAATACTGTATTAAAAGTGTTGACACTAGGGGTGTGGAATTTAATCGCAGCAATGATGCATAGCAATTCAGCCGTCCACGATTCGGCATTGATGCTACAACCGACAATCGATTTTCAGATATCCACACGCTGTGCTCTGCCTCTCCGAATGGAGCCGACAGAAACCAGAAGGCACTGTGCCCTGCCTCTCCCTCTTCAAATTTAGCCGTGTGAGTTAGCCACGCCCTCTTTTCCCACCTACCGCTGACATAATCCCTGGCCACCCAGGGTTGACGTGTGTTGAGCTGGCTGCTGCAGGAGAGGAGACACGTGGAGCGAGTGTCCCCGACTCAGAACAGATAGTCCACCTCCTCAGCTCACTGTCACACAGGCTGCTGCAGGAGACCAGAGCCAACGTCCTGCGCTTATCCCCCCCCCCTTCTTCTCACAACAGGCTACTGCGGGCAACAGGCAAGCCATGCCAGCACCCTAGAATACTG